>VBSM01003206.1:103240-115231 GCA_008086735.1 Cheirogaleus medius | reverse complement strand
TTAGCCTAATAGCCCAGTATTCTACACCGGGCATCGTGGGTCTCTGGATTTCAGCTACATATGAAGAAGCCCAGGACTGTTTATCAGAAGCCAAGCTGGATAGGCCCTGCAAATCCAATTTCATTATTCTTTTTTTCCCACGGATATTCCGGTTTTAGAGCTTTATCTTTAGAATAATATGTAGGTGACACTACAGACTATTAAAATGATATTTACTATATATATTATGTGGTTAAGCTTGCTGGTCATGACGTTTTCTCAATTCCTTCACTTTCAGCTTGTGGGTATCCTTAAAGATGAAGCACATCTCTTAAAGGCAGCTTATAGTTGTCTGTTTCTTTGTTCATTCTATAATCTATTCACTCACTCCATGTCTTTTGATTGAGTAATTTAGTCCATTTACCTTTAAGGAACTGTTGATAGGCAAGATCTTACTAGTTCTATTTTGTTAATTGAGTTCTGGCTGTTTTGTAGATCATTTATTGCTTTCTTTTCTCTGGTTGTCTTCTTTTGTGACTTGACTTTTTTTTTTGTAGTATTATGCTTTTATTCATTTCTCGTTACCCTTTGTGTATCTACTATAAATGTTTATTTAGTGGTTACCATGAGGTTTAATAAAACATCTCATAAAAGTCTATTTTAAGCAGACAACTTAATTTTGCATACAAAGTCTATGCAGTTTTACTCCCTCCAACACTTTATGTTTTGATTTCAGTTTACATCTTTTTATGTTGTGTCCCAATAACAGATTTTTGTGGATATACTTTTGTCTTTTGAAGTATATTAGAATCATAAGCAGTATACATGCCACCATTGCAGTATTATATTTTGTATTTGACTATATATTTATCTTATAAGGGAGTTTTATATGTTTATATGCCATCATACTGCTTTTACCATATGCATTTTTCAATTTTAAAAACCCCTTTAATAATCCCTGAGAGGCAGGTCTAGTGTGGATAAACACTCTCAGATTTTATTTATCTGGAAAGATCTTTATTTTTGAATGATAGTTTACAAGGTTATTATTTCACTCCCCTAACCAAATCAGATACAGAATGGTGTGGTACAGAGTTATGCCCTGTAAGCAGTCATCATCAATTGTGCATGGTTTATTACCATGATAGGCACAAACTACAAGGCCGTATCACAGTACAGGAAAATTACTGTTCTAAAACACTGCAATTTCTGTCAATTATTAAAAGATGCTTTGTAAACAATGATGCCCAGAAAAGAAAAAAATGGATGCTAGGCTGATTTTTATTTAAAGTGCATACAAGTTTCTTTCTTTTTTTTTATTTCAACATATTATGGGGGTACAAATGTTAAGGTTACCTATATTGCCCTTGTCCCCCCTCCCCCCTTGAGTCAGAGCTTCAAGCGTGACCATCCCCCAGACACTTTTGATTTAAATTTACTCTTGTGGTGTCCTTTCACTGTGCTTTCTAAAAAAAATTAAAGAGCAAATGTTCACAGTTAATACCAGCAAATCTTGCATTTCATTCAACTCCTGCTAGTATGTAAAACATATCTCTTTCAATACTTTACTGAGAACATGAATACAATGTTCTCTAAAAAATAAAAACCAAACTAAGTGAATTCACTGTCTTGTTTTAGCTTGCTATGCTATAGTTAAGCCAAACTGTACAGATATCCATTTTTAAATTAGCTAGAAAATCATTTAATCCATGGTAATATTAATATAATTCATAAAGCAAAATAGAAAATATAATCTATTAGAATACAACAATGAATTCTGTTATAATTTTGTATATACTAAGTGAATCACCTAGCATTAATAACTTAACACTTACTGGTTAAAAATTTAAAGTTTTATAATATTTTGGAACTTCACACAATGTGTTTGCTTAGAATGAAAACTACTGGGTGACAAGATTATAAATTCTATAAATTTGTGTAGAATTCTTCTGGCACATAAATTTAAAGAAATTTTTAAATGGATTTCTTTATTCCTACCTTCTAAATATTTAGAGATTATCCACAGTCGGACTAACATGTGGAAGTAAAAAAAAATAGACATATAAATGTTAATGCATGCAAAATATATCAGCTGATGAATTGAAAAATAGGTAAATCAGTCCAACTTGAGGATACATCAGAACTCCTGCCACTTTTTGTCCTCTACAATTTCATAAAATGAACCTATGATATGCCACAATCTTCAATTTTCTCAGTCATCAGCATAGTCTTAAGAATCTGTAACCTGGCCAGGTGCGGTGGCTCATGCCTGTAATCCTAGCACTCTGGGAGGCCGAGGCGGGCAGATCTTTTGAGCTCAGGAGTTCCACACCAACCTGAGCAAGAGCAAGACCCCATCTCTACTAAAAATAGAAAGAAATTAGCTGGACAACTAAAAATATACAAAAAAATTAGCTGGGCATAGTGGCGCATGCCTGTAGTCCCAGCTACTTGGGAGGCTGAGGCAGAAGGATCGCTTAAGCCCAGGATTTTGAGGTTGCTGTGAGCTAGGCTGATGCCACGGCACTCTAGCCCGGGCAACAGAGTGAGACTCTGTCTCGAAAAAAAAAAAAAAAAACCTGTAACCCAAATATTGTGAAATCACAAACTTAATTTTATCTATACTAATATCAAATTACTATTTCCAATTTATTGATAATTTTGGGATTTGAAGTTCATTAATAGACTCCCTAAAGTATCTACATTAATTACATACTTAATGTATATACAATCCTAGAAAAGTTTCAAATATAGTAAAAAGCTAAAAGCATTCTCATTTTGAAGACTATTTTACTTCAGTTTCATTTTTTTTTTTTTTTTATAGAGGTGAGGTCTGACTATGTTGCCCAGGCTGGTCTTGAACTCCTGGCTTCAAGTGATCTTTCTGCCTCAGCCTCCCAAAATGTTGAGATTACAGGCATGAGCCACCACACTTCGCCTTATAATTTTTCTTTACAGGAAAAAAAAGCCCTAGTTGCTGCACAGTATGTTTCATATGATGTCAGTGATAATTTTCTTTCTTTTTTTTTAATAATTGGAGATACATATGTATAGATAGATCTCTTTTCTTAATCAATCTACAAAGTATACTTAAAAGTAATTACCACTAAAGAGTGAAAATGGAGGGAAAGGGGAAGACTCAATTTTCATTTTATACTTCTTTTAATGTTCAATGTTTTTGACATTTATATACACTATATTACTTTTGTTGTATAATGAACAAATTAAGCAAATAAAATCCTTTATCCTTGCAATTTTCAGCTTATGTACAGTTTATTAATTAAAATTTTACTTTTTTTGTTTCTTACCTGTGTTTTTGGTAGTCTATTTTTACATATGCAGTTTTAAAGACACTCTCCCTGCTTTATTGTTTATTGATTGTCTATCTTCCACAATAGAATGTCAGCTCAATGAAAAAGGGCCTTCATCTGTTTTTGTTCGCTCCTGTATTTTTAGGGTCCAGCACATAGAAGGTATTTAATAAACAATCTAATTTTGAATGCTAAAATTCTTGTTCAAACAACATGCTTTTATTCTAAAACAGATATAGGATTATCAGTAATCTATGGTAATCAGGAACTCTGATATGATTCTGAACTGAGATATGCCAATCAACACCACCACCTCTGTGGGAGGAGGTTGTCGAGAGAAATTGTACATAATGAACTATGTTAACAATTACTGGTTTCAGTAATTAAAATTTAATTTTATAGCTCATAGTAAATTATCTAATGGACAGAAGTGGAAAGAATGCTTTAAATCACAAAATTTATTTTTGCTACAGAAAATACTTACAATGAGGCTGGGGCCCTGGGGTGGGACATTTTTATAGATTATAGATATCTCATTTATAATATATTTGGATTATAATAATTCTGAGAATTATATTCAAATCAAAAATTGAAGCAATGGAGTAATGCTTACTCTGACATGACCAAAGTCACAGTTAATAAATGGCAAAAAATAATTCAAACGTAAGTCAGCAGCCTTTACACTATGCCACACTACCATAATATAAATACCTGACTTATCAGAATCTGTGGTAAACTAACCACATAACACATCCTGACCCCACTCAACACTTCCTTAAAAATATTTCTCAAATTTGTCCTTAAGAAGAGCTGCTCAATTCATTACTTGAGATTCTCATACTCTGTAAGGGAATGAATTGTAGACTCAAAATGTTAGAACTAGAGAAAGGGAATATATGATAGCACTAAGCAAATATAAAGTGTATTCATTCTTTCAATAGGACACAGGTGGCCAAAGCAGGACACACTCAAAACTTACAAGGTTACACTCTGAAGAAACTTTAAAAACACACAAACCAAGAAGGATGATCTTAGTCATTCACGAAATTCTCTCCCCAGTACCAATGCTGAAATGCAAAAATGGCATATACACACACATATGTGATAGACAGAAAAAAAGACACACAGGCATATAACTGGGAGGACAGGATGTCAGCAGGCACGACCCCCAGGGAGGTATCAAATTCCTCTGAAGCAGAGGGCCATGGGCCCAGGAGGACCAGGAGGCTCCTACCTCCTGATTCAGCTTTGTCCTTAACTCCCGGACCAAGCACTGCCCCATGTGAGGGCCCCATTCTAGGGAAGAGTTTGGCCTCCTTTTCTCTTACCTCCTCCAGGTAAACCATGTCTAGTTCCTGGTTCCCTCGCAGGTCTTCCCCTCGGACTTCTCTGGAGTGTGCAGCTCCTGCGAAGGCGCCTCACCTCCTAGATGCAGAAGACAGTGGTGCAGAAGACGACCCCGGCGGGCAGCTTGTGCAAGTCCACACAGCCTCCTTCCGCCCTGGCTGCCACTCCTGTCCCTTCTCCTCCCGCTGCCAAGGCCGAAGAGGCTGAAGCTCCTGTCGGGAAGGAGAGGAGAGTTGAGCCCCAGCAGGCGGAACAAGCCCACCCCTGTCGGGTACAGATACATGCCCCTCGGGGGCTGTGGCGCCGGAAGCCGGGCGCTGGGGCAGCGGCCCTCACAGGCTGCAGTCATTCTCTGGGAGGCACGGCAGGGGCTACCCCGGTGCCTCTCCAGTGCGGTCGCGCCCTCCCGGGGAAGGCCGAATCCCGCCAAGTCCCCAACGTCCAGAGCAGCAAGGCTTCTTCTCGGACTTCCCTGGGGACGTGGCTCTAGCTGATGCTCCCCATGTCGCCACAGGCACGGACTGCACCCAGAAAGGCCCAGAAGGCACCTCGCGCACGTACACAGGACCCCGACGGCCGGGGACCCCCACCCTGTGCTCAGTGGTCCAGGAGCCCGTGGGCGGCCAGGGTCAGTGCGCCGCTGGCTCAAAGGGCACGGCTAGGGCCTCACCACCGTCCCAGTAGGAGAGGCCTGGGGATCCCCAGCTCTCAGCCAGCAGGGGCATGAGGACCCCCAGCTGGTCGTCACAACACAGGAAGTTGCGCTGGGAGACCTCCATCCTCTTCTTGTCCTGTGGCACAGAGCGCAACTTCCCGTGCAGTGAGGACCACTGGGGGTCCTCACGCCCCTGCTGACTGCCTCACGCCTCTCCTACTGCGGTGGCAGCGATGTCCTGGCCGTGCCCTTTGAGCCAGCACCTGCTGCACCTGGCCGCCCACGGGCGCCTGGACCACTCAGCACCGGAGAGTGCAGGCGGTCTGGGTCTGGCGGCCTCAGTCTTCGCCTAAAAGCTGAGCACGTGGTTCGAGTGCGGGCTCAGCGTGCAGGTGCTGCCAGGGCCACCGCCTGCCCCTCACCGCTGACCTGGTCCTGCTGCTGCTCACTCCCCAGCCGCCCTAGCCAGCGGGCACCCCCAGCGTCCACATCCACTCCGCGGTAACTCCCTGTCGCCCTCACCGCTCCCCAGCGAGCCCCCAATACCTCCACACCTGCACTCGCTGCACCGCTCCCGCGTTGTTGGAGGTGCTGCCTTGGCCAGCTGTCCTGGACCCTTTACTCTCCACCAGGGCAGCCCCTTCCCGCCGCTCCAGGCGTCCTCCCGGTTGGCTGCGTTCTGGACGCCGGGCCCTGGCGGCAGGCACAGGAGGCACGGGCTCCAGTGTGCATGTGCAAGGGTCCTTCTTTCCCCTCCTGGTCCCTGATGCTTGCTGCTCTGCCCCGGTCAGCGGCGGGCTTGGCAGGGAGCGTTCACTGGGGACTCTCAGGTAAGGGGGCACCCGGCCAAGGTCAGCGGGCGTGGGAGCAGGATCGGGAACCGTCCTGCCTCTAACCATGATGCACACCAAGAAGGGCCTGTGTCCTGGGGAGAAAGAAGGATGTGGAGACCATGCCTGAAGCCTGGCCCGGGTAGCCCTTGCAGCGCCTGGCCTGGAGCATGGCGGCGGTTGTGGGCGAGCGAAGGCCTGTGAGGTTGGTTGCCCAGTCACCGGGGTTCCCGCACCAAGGTCCCCAGGGGCATCCATCTGTCTCCGCTGGGGTGGCCGTGTATCTCCTACTGGGCGTCGGCGCTACACCACCTATACGCCTGGCAGCCGCTTCAGCCTCTTCAGCCTGAGCTGCGGTCCCGGCCACAGGGGAGCAATCTGGGGCCTTGCGGGCCACCGTCTATGCCTGTGGCGACGTGGGGAGCGTCAGCAAGGCCACGCCCCCCAGAGGAGTTGGAGGGGAAGACACCGTGCTGCCGGGGTGTCGGGACATGGGGCAGCTCGGCCTTCCCTGGGAGGGGCGACGGCACTGGAGAGCTGGCGCCCAGGTTGTCCACACGGCCTCCTGCCCAGAGCGGGATGGCGGTGGACACGGGCAAGCCTGTGAGGGCCGCTGCCCCCAGCGCCGGGCCTCTGGCACCACAGACCCTCTGGGCACACGCTTGTTGCTGGCTGGGGTGGGTGTGTTTCACTTGCTGGGGTTCCATGCTCCTTTGGCAGCATCTTCAGGCTCTTCTGTCTGGGTGGCGGCCAGGGCCGCTGGACTTGCATGTGGTGCTGGCCATGGCTGTGCTGGCTGCAGTCCCCCGCGGTCAGGAGGTGAGGTACCTTCGCAGGAGCCGCACACTCCAGAGAAGTCCAAGGGGAAGACCTGCGAGGGAACCAGGGACTAGACATGGTGTGGCTGGAGGAGGTAAGAGAAGAGGAGGCCAAACTACCCCCCTAGTGTGGGGCCCTCACATGGGGCAATGCCTGGTCAAGGAATTAAGGAAGAAACTGAATGAGAAGATAGGAGCCCTCTGGTCCTCCTGGGCCCATGGCCCTCTCTGCTTCAGGGGAGTCTGACAACTCCCTGGAGTCCTGTCTCCTGATATCCTGTCCTTCCAGGTATATGCACATCTGAAATTTGAAATAACCTGCATCAGGTGTAGCACTGTTTAGCACATATTTATTAATGTGCAATCAGATTAATCTTACCTTTTATTTTCCAATTTAGATGACTTTATTTTTTTGTCTAATTGTTCTGGCTGGGACTTCCAGTACTGTGTTGAATAGAAGTGGGGAGAGTAGGCTACCTCACCTTTTTCCTGATTTTAGAGGTAATGCTTTCCGTATTTCAAGATTGACAATGATATTAGCACTGGGCTTTTCATTTATGGCCATTATTGTGTTGAGATAAATTCCTTCTGTACCTAGTTTTCATTGTATTTTTTTAAATTTCAAAGTATTAAGGGAGTATAAATATTTTTATTTTTATGGATCACTTTTATAATGCTTGAATCATGGTTATAAGTGTGCCCATCACCCAGATAGTGTTTGGTGTACCCCTCAGGTAGGTTTTCGTGTCCGCCTCCAGGCACCCCGCCACCACCACTTGATTTCTGTTGATTTTACTTCCCTGGATGCAAATGTGTGCTCATCCAGTAGTTCAAATTTAATAGTGAGTATATGTGGTATTTGTTTTTCCATTCTTTAGATACTTAGGATAATGGTCTCCAGTTTCATTCATATTATTAAAAAAGGGATTAAGTCATCCTTTCTCATGGCTGAGTAGTATTCCATGGTGTACATATACCACATTTTGTTAATCCACTCATGAATTGATGGGTACTTGGGTTGATTCCACATGTTTGCAGTTGTGAATTGTGCTGCAATAAACATTCGAGTACAGGTGTCTATTTGATAAAATGACTTCTTTTCCTTTGGGTAAATACCAAGTAGTGGGATTACTAGATCAAATGGTATGTCTACTTTTAGATCTTTGATTTATCTTCATACAGTTTTCCATAGAGGTTGTATAGTTTGCAGTCCCACCAACAGTATAGAAGCATTCCTTTCTCTCTGCATCTATACCAGCATATATTGTTTTTGGATTTTTTTTTAACGAAAGTCATTCTGACCAGGGTAAGGTGATCTCATCGTTGTTTTGATTTGCATTTCCCTGATGATTCCATGTTGAGCATTTTTTCACATATTTATTGGCCATTTGTCTATCTTCTTTTGAAAAGCTTCTGTTCATGTCTTTCGCCCACCTTTTAATGGGGTTGTTTGATTTTTTTGATTCTTGCTGATTAGCTTGAGTTCTTTATAGATTCTGGTCATTAGTCCTTTATCAGATGTATAGCTTGTGAATATTTTATCTCATTCTGTAGATTTTCTATTTGCTCTGATAATTATTTCCTTGGCTGTGCAGAAGCTTTTTAATCAAGTCCCATTTATTTATTTTTGTTGTTAAAGTGATTGCCACTGGAGTCTTCATAAATTCTTTGCCCAGTCTGATATCTAGAATATTTTTTCCAACATTTTCTTCTATAATTCTTATAGTTTTGTGCCTTAAGAGATGCAAATCAGAAGCATAAGGAGATATTTCTTCACTCCCATTAGCATGACCAACATCAAAAGAACAGAAAATAACAAGTGTTGGTGAAGATGCAGAAATATTGAAATGCTTGTGCACTGTTGGTGGGAATGTAAAATGGTGCAGCCATCATGGAAGACAGGATTGAGTTTGTCCAAAAAATAAAAACAGTATTGCCATATGATCCATTCATTCCACTTGTGGGTTTGTATCCACAATAATTCACGACAGCATCTCAAAGAGAATAGAGGGAAATTTTGTTACTTGATACAACATGAAAGAACCTTGAGGACATCAGGTGAGTGAAATAAGGTAGTTCTCAAGGAAAAATACTTAATGATTTCACTCATATGTACTATCTGAAGTAGTCAAATGTAGAAAGAGAAAGCAGCAAGGTTATTTTTGAGGGCTGCAGAGTGGGGCTGGGGCTGGTAGAGAGGTGGAAGTAGTCCTTAATGGGTGTATACTTTAGGATTTGCAAGATGAAAAAATTCATTTATTGATCTATTAAACAATAGTGTGAATGTACTTAACACTACTGACTTGTACACTTAGAAATTGTTAATATGGTAAATTTAATATTAAGTTTTTTTAGCATAAGAAAAAAATAAATTAAAAAACTTCTTAAATAAAATAAGATTAAATAGAATTACCATATGCCCCATCAATTCAAGTCCCAGGCAGAAATAAAGAGAAATAGAAACATGTCTACACAAAACCTTGAACGTGAATGTTGATAGCAATGTTATTCATGATAGCCAAAAGTTAGAAACCAAATAACCCATCATCTAATACATGAATAAACAAAATATGTAATACACATATAATGGAATATAATTCTACCATAAATCCGAAGTTGAAGTCTTGGAACATGCTAGAGTGTGGATGTCCCTTCAAAAAACTGCAGTAAGTGAAAGCCAGTTACAGATACCCAATTTGGTATTTTATTCATATGAAAGTCAAAATACAGACATCTATATATAGAGAAAGTAGATTACTGGTTGCCTAGGGCTGGGTGTTGGGGGAGGATGATGGGAGGATAGGGAGTGGATCCCTAAAGGGTACAGGAATTCTCTTTGAGGTGATGAAAATTGACTGTGGTGATAATAGTATGTATTAAATATCTGTGAATATACTAAAAACCTTTGACTTATACACTTTAAATGGGTGTATTGTATAGGATGTGCATAAAGTGGTTGAAATAAGTAAATGCATTAAGAGATCTGGTTCAATCTGTTAAGAGTGTTAAGAGTTCTCAGGTGTTAGTTCAAATTTATATCACCTAGGCCAGGCACACTGGGTCGCGTCTGTAGTCATAGCACTTTGGGAGGCCGAAGTGGGAGGATCACTTGAGCCCAGGAGTTTGAGACCAGCCTGGGCAATGGCGAGACCCTGTCTATAAAAAATTTTTAAAAAGATTAGCCGGGCAGGCATGACATGGTGGTGCACTCCTGTAGTCCCAGCTCCTCGGGAGGAGGAGGCAAGAAGATCACTTGACCCCAGGAGTTTTAGGTTACGATAATGCCACTGCACCCCAGCCTGGGCAACAGAGTGAGACCCTGTCTCAAGGTAAAAGTTATTATTTTTCTTACATATATCAGTGGGAATTGGAATTCAGTTGCCATGGACTTATTGTAGGCTTTTACATTTCAGAGTTATCTGGGGACTCCCTAAAAGACTGATGTAAAATCAGTTTCCATCCAAGGTAAAATGTACAGCTGACGATTTTAATGAACACATCTTATAGCATGTCTTATAGGTGTTAGATGGTCTAAGAAGAGTTCCTGAGCCTAGGATTCAAGCAGGGTTCAAATATCTAATTAGAGCCAAAGAGCCAGATGTGTGGATTTGAGGATGGGATGGGTGGAAGCCTCAACACTGTCAATAGTCAAAGATCGTAATGGAGCTAGACTCAATTACATCTGGTGACATCACAAAGTATGTTTCTACAGAAGTGTGATAGTCCCTTGAGTGGCCTCTCAGCCTTGTAACAAGCCCTGGCCTTGGAGGATATCAGCCCTCCTGTTTTATTCTGACCTGGCCTAAGCACCCCTGTTGCTCCAGACAAAGGAGTCACTCCATGTGGAAGGTAAGCCTGGAATTCTCTACTCAACACCTGTGTCCCCACCTTCAGAAGGAGCTGTGGGGAGGCACCACGTACTGTTGGCCCTGGTGGCATATTCACTGTGCTATGTCGTAAGCAAGTTTCCCTTCCTACTTTTATTTGTGGAAGTAAATTTCTTGACAATTCTCATGTTCTTGATGAGTTGTAGAACATTTTTTGTTCTTGTTTCTCCTCCTCTGCTGAGATTTGTTTTGGATGGCACTGAGTTTATGGATTCCTTTTAACATAATTGATATTTGGATTATATAGTGTCTTTAACCACAAATTATGTTTGTTCATTTATTTAAGCCTCCCTTTGTATTTTTTATACAGTTCAGTGGTTTTCTTTATTTAGGTTCTAGAAATTTCTTGTTAATTTTATTTCCAAGAATTTTTATATGTTTCTTTTTTTTGGGGGGGGGAGAAAAAACAATTTTTATTTTTAAATTTCATGCTTCAAATTTGTATTATGTACGTTAAGTTCTATATAAACTTTAAGATACCAATATTTGACTTGGGCAATATTCATATGAATTTAGTTGGAGAACTACAGCAGCTACTCTGCTTATAAACATCAAAAAAGGTACCAAATTAGAAAATAGGACATTAATAATCCAAGTTTTTTAACTGATTCACATACTTTTCTAACTTGCTATTAGGTTAAGCTGTTACATTTAGTATTTACCCTTACAGTTGGTAAAACATGTTCACTTATTCTTGACAAACAAAAACCAATGGTACCTTACACTAAATGGTCTTTGTAAGAATTGGTGAAAGCAAAATGAATCTTTAAGGGACCCTTTAATAGTTCATCTATGGGCTTAAAGAAGGGGAAAAAAATAATCCCATACTGCATTTCACTTCTTAAAATTAAGAAATGTTTTAACAGCTTAAATCTTTTTACTTGTAATATAAAACTTATACTAGGCTTTACTTTGAAATATAGTTTACAACCAATACAATTATATACACTGGCACTTTAGCACAAGGGCAAACTTTAAAAACAAATTATTTTTAGACCTTTAAAATTAGGCCATAGTATAAAAAACAGTCCATGGTCTTATATTCAGCAAATTCATACTAAAATAATTCTGTTTTTGTAGGATAAAGGCCAAGAAACCTTCACATATGCCATAAGTTTATTACATGTATTTACATGGCTCTTTCTTCCATAGGTACTTAAAACT
>VBSM01003206.1:30164-40372 GCA_008086735.1 Cheirogaleus medius | reverse complement strand
TTCCACTAAGAGTCTGAACAAGTCAATGATGACCACTCTTGCCATTTATCTTCATCAAAGTACTGGCTGTCCAAACCAGAGCAATTAGACAATGAAATAAAACGCATCCAGAATGAAAATAAAGAAGTTAAATTGTCCCTGTTTTTAGGCTACGTAATCTTATATCTATAAAACTTTTAGAAAGGCTCCACATAAACACTTTTAGAACTAATAGGCAAATTCACTAAACTTGCAGGACACAAAATCAACATACACAAGGCACTAGCATTGTTATACAAAAAAAAGATGAACTATCTGACAAACAAATCAACAAACAATCATATCTGCAATAGCTACCACAAATATACTTAGAATAATTTTAACCAAAAAAGTGAAACATCTCTATGCTAAATACTAAAGAACATTGAGATAAGAACATTTCTACACTGCACCAAACACAATAAGTAGAATGATGAGGCAACATGAAAATGAGAGAAAATATTTGTAAATTATTCACCTGACAAGGGATTAATATTCAAAATATATAAGAAATAACTCTAAACCAAAAATCCAATAAATATTTAAAGATGGGCAAAAGGCCCAAATAGACATTTCTCAAATGATGAAAGACAAACAAATGGCCAATATTTATAAGAAAAATTTCTCCACATCAATGATCACCAGAGAAAGAAAAATCTAAATCACTATATCAACCCAATCATGTTAGAATGACTACTATTAAAAATACGAAAGATAGTAAGTGTTGGTAAATACAAAAGATAGTAAAGACAAAGAGAAAAGGGAACACCAGCATGCTCTTGGTGTAGACAATAAATCACTACAGACTTTATGGAAAACAGTATGAAGATTGCTCAAAAAATTAAAAATAAAACCACCATAAAACACAGCAGTCACACTATTAATTATCTTTCCAAAAAATAAAATCAGTATACTGAAAAGACTTCTGCAGTCTCATGTTTTTGCAGCTTTATTTACAATAACCAAGATATGGAATCAACCTATATGTTCATCATTGAATTTTTGAATAAAGAAAATGTGGTATATAAACAGAATGGAATATTATTTCACCATAAAAAAATCCTGTCATTTTCCATCACATGAATGAAGCTGGAGGACATTATGTTAATTGAAATGAGCCAAATACAGAAATATAAACACCTTATGATCTCATTCATATGTGGAATCTAAATAGGTTTATCTCTGCGGGGTAATAGGAGATGCTGGCACAAATTCCACTCACAGAGGTTTAGAGAGTTAAAGAAAGCACAGGAACTGGCCAGCCCCTCATGGAGTATGAGTGAAAATGGGCTGACCTTTATGAAAGACTGCCCTACTATACTCGGTGACACATCATATACCCAAGTTATTGTTTCTTTTTTGTGCTTGCTTATAATAATCACTTGCTATTTCTGGAAGAAGCATGAAGAATTTCCCAGCCTGCCATCACTGGTGTCTTGCAGTAAGTTCTCTGAATAAACTCATGTCTCTTTTCTCTGGTCCTCTAGTGTCATTTTTTTGCTATCAGCTCACGTTATGTGGAGGCTTCAAGATCCTTAATTCAGATAACATTTGGCATAGTCAGGAAGTTGCTATAAAGCCCCTGTTGAGTTGACCTCTGGCAAAAATGACATAATGAATAGTGCATCAGCCTGGGGGGGAATCTCAGGCTGGGAAGTTGGATCCATGTGTTATGAGGTGGCCACATTAGTAGATCAGTGGGGATCACCATGTGAGTACAGAATGCCCTAAAAAGCCTGCAGGCTTGCTTTCAGTTATGGCAGCTGTGGCAACCCACTCTGCCCTTGGGAAAAGAATAAAATTGAAGCAAGTTGTGGCAGCTATAGCTGCTACTGCAGGCTGTACAAGCTGCAACACAGGCCAAGTTGGCTGCCACAGCCACCCTGCAAAGAGCAAGGGAGGATTGCAAGCTGGAGCATTTATATTCAGCTGGCCCAAGCAGACAATAAATAGTTACTTTCTACTAGACTAGAGCAAACCAGGGAGCAGTTGCAGCTTATGGTGAGCTGTTATGCTCACCTGCAGGGCAAAAAACTACCTGCATTTGTATCAGGGCTGTAATCACACAGGCAGAATGGGACCCCGAGGGATGGGACCCCCTAAACAGGCAGTTTGAGCTCTACCATGGAATTTTGTTTGGAAGAGGCTGAAGGCTGTGATTTGGGCCAACTGAAAGTGCACCCAATTATACAGACCAAAGTAAAGGCAACCCAAATGCCAGGAGGTCTGAAACACCCCCACAATGGTGAAGCGCACATCAGCACAGCCATACACCCCCTGCAAGCTGATAGAACTGACTCAAGAGGTTTAAACAGAAACTGAGAGAGTATTCCAGGTACTTAGTTTGGCTGTGGGATATAGATGCTGATGTTGTGATGTTTAATGGAAATGGGTAAATTGGCACCAGTAAGAATTCAACAAGTGGTTTCCCAAAATCGTATAGTGCACCTACTCAGTGAGACCTTGATACTGGACTCATATATACCTGGGCTCTCTGCTCGTCTGGCTGATCATGGCATGTAGAGATATTTAGAAAGATGTTGGCACTATGCCATTGCCTGATGGGAACTAGGGGTCAATGGAGGAGTTACAAGCCTACCTCTGAGAACTGGGAATGAGGCGTGCTATTTACATTCAAGAGTTCCAGGGGGCCAATGTGGATCCATTCACAGCTCCCACGTGGGATCCCATTCTGCAGACTGTTCCCTCAAATTACCATGGTATGCTGGCTTTGGTTTTGAGTTTTTGGTGGGACAGTCAGTGCAGATCACAACCCATTCAGTGGCAGACTTAGGCAAGACTGAACAGTTGAGATAAAAGAAGGGTGTCCATAGCAAAGCCAAGAATATGGTGGAAGTAAAAGATCCTAAGGCCCAATAAAATCATCCATAGACATATGTGTGTGGACCTGAAACAAGCTGGAATCAATCCTAAAATATCCATGAACAGCCAAATCTCATAATAATGGGCCTTTGAAAACAGTTGCTGAAGGAAAAATTGTTTTGGTCACTTCTGTCACCAGCACCAAACTCAAAACTGGTCATGAGAACAATGGAATGATCAGTTACCACATCAAAACAAAAAACTCTCGATTTCTAATCATTCATGAATAAGGCTGAGCCTTTGTCCCCACACTGAGGTGATAAACATCTCCCCTGCTGAGCCTTGACTCTGGTCTGCCCAGGATGAGAGGGTAGTCTAGTTTGGGCCCTAGAGGAGGACCAGAGGCCATATGTCATCGTTATCATTTATTGGTACCTGAAAAACAAGCAGAGTATTAGCCTTGGTAGATGCAGGAATGAAGTGTACCTTAATCTAAGGAAACTCCACCAGGGTTAAGGGACATATCACTGCTATCGATGGATATGGTGGGAAAAAAGTGAGGGGTAGGTGTGTTTCCTTGACCTTGGGCATTGATTGAATGTCCCCAAGGGAATACAAATTTTGTATAGCTCCCATCCCTGAATGCATTTTGGGAGTGGATATCCATTTAGGAAAGGTCTCACAAACTACAATTGGAGAATTCTGTCTAAGGGATAGGACAATGAAGGACTGAGCTGTGCAGCCAATTCTAAGGAGCTGTGCAAAGAACAATCCCTTGCAACTACCCCTCCCCATGGGGTTGTTGCTACCAAACAATACTGACTTCCTGGAGAAAATGATGAGTACTGCCACCATAGCTGAATTGGAAAAGATCAGTGTAATCCAGTTAGCCCACAGCCCTTAGAATTCTGTATGGCCAGTGCATAAGCCCAGTGGCACCTGGTGCATGAGAGTAGATTATAGAGAATCAAACAAAGTCATAACTATACTTTTTCAGTAGTCCTCAACATAACCACAATGCTAGAATGCCTCAGTAGCAAACTTGACACCTATCATTGTGCATTAGACCTGGCCAATGGCTTTTTCAGCATCAACATAGCCCCTGAAAGCCAAGATAATTTGCTTTCATGTTGGAAGGCAGGCAATGTTGGAAGGCAGGCAATGGACCTTAACTGTTCTCTCTCAGATATAACTACACAGTCAAACCTATCTCCATAACATGATTGCCGAAGGCTTGGCTGCATGGGAGTTACCCTACAGGGTACACTGCTTCATTACATTGATGACATTATGTTAACATTTCTCTCTCTCCCCACCTTAGTGGAGTATGAACTGGACCTTATCTCTTATTTGGAATCTAAAGGATGGACCATCAACCCCAGAAAAGTCCAGGGGCCTGGCTTATCCGTCAACTTTTTGGGTATTTTATGGTTGGGTAAGACTAAAGATATTCCTAAAACAATTATTGATAAAATAGAGGCTTTCCCTTCGCTGAGCACTGTGAAGCAATTACAGGAAATTGTCAGCCTTCTAGGCTATTGGCAAGCATTTATTCCTCACTTGGCACAACTCCTATAATCACTACATAAACAGATTAAGAAAGCAACACAATGATATTGAGAAGAAACTCCCTAGTGAGTATTTGAAAATTCAAACCAAGCAGTAAAAGAGGTACAGGCTCCGGGCATTTATGATCCCTCCTGCTCTGGAGAATTGGATGTTCATGTTACCCAGGAAGGATTCTCTTGGGATCTGTGGCAGAGGCAGGCAAAGTCCATTGCTCCACTGGGCTTTGGTCACAACTGTAAGGAGGAGCAGAAAAATGATATAGCCTCATAAAAGAACAACTAGCAACTGCTTATATTATGCGGCAAGCCAGTGAACCCAGTTGCCTATGTTTGCAAATTGCACTGCTTATTTGCAACAGTGGCATGTACATAGTATTTTACATCGATCTCTGAGGTACAGCAAGTGCTAGGACCCACTGCTTATAGCTCAGACCTTACTACCTACCCAGAGGAACAGCTACCACCCCATCAAGTAAGACTCAGGCAGGGATTTGTCTCTGCAGAGGCTGGGTATACAGCTGGCTCCTGCAGATGACAACTGCCGAGGTGGAGAGCTGTAGTGTCCCAGCCAGCCACTGAAACCATCTGGTGAGATGAACGCACAGGGAGAAGCCAATGGGCTGAATTGTAGGCCACTTGGATGGCCTTGTTAAATGAGCCTACACCTATTATAGTGTGTACAGACAGCTGAGCTGTATATCAAGACATTACCCAATGTTTTGAGCAATGGCACACTCAGAATTGGAAAATAAATGTCGAGCCTCTCTGGACTCAGGACACGTGAGAGGATATCTCACAATTTATTCACCAAAATGTCTTCTATAAGTTAATGTGGAAGGAGCCTGGCTTGAGAGCATGCACTCTATGACAACAGGACCAACAGTTTACCCACTGTGTGATGCGCCAGACCCCGCACCCTGGCACTGAAGTCCTGCTCAGGCACAGGGCAGATGCTGGCCATGCCCTCACCTGCCACTGCTTATGAATGTCATGGCTCTGGCTCCCCAGCCCAGCCCTGAGCTCTCTGCTGCTTTGTGCAGGCTGGAGGAGGAGGAGGAGCTGGTGCTGTGCCCACCAGTGCCCTTGCCGGAGGCTCAAGGCTTGGGCATTTGGGTCAGTATGTGGAGGCCACTAATCCCCAAAGGCCCTGGATGCACCCATCAGATTTCAGGCACCTCTCAGAAGCCTAGATCCCACACCCAACATTCCCAGTTGCAGAAATTATGTGTTATAAGTGGATATTCCAGGCTTTATAGTGTATTTGCAGAGTTATATAACCATAGTCCTGGGGTTCCCTCTTCCTGGGGCTCCATCATTCTTTGTTCAGTGTATTATTCCTGGAAAGTGGTGAGTCCCCACCAAGCAGCAGGAGCAAATGATGGTCTACCTGTTGATACTTCCTGCTTTCATCCTCTTGCTCTCTATTAAGGCAACATCTCTTCCACTCTTGGACCTGAAAACAGATGATGGTAGTAAGGGTGTGTTTTCTCACCTCTGACAAAAAGCATAGTTCAGGACCACCACCTCTCTGAGGTCAGGGGTGTCACAGCCCTCACAGCTGCACTTCAGTGAGGCAGCTGCTGGCTCCAGGGGGATACCAAGCACCTGGAATGTGGTTGGTCTGAACTGAGATGTGCTACATGCCTAAAACATGGAGAAAGAGTTGTGAAGACAGTAAAAAAAAACTTCATTAATAATTTTATATTGATCAAATATAAAAACAATAATATTTTGGATATATTGTGTTAAATAAACAATTACAATCAATTTTGCTTGTTTCTTTTTCTTTCCTTTGTGTGGTTAGTACAAATCTTAAATGACACAAATAACTCATATTTTATTTCTGTTGGACATCACTGCCTTAGAGGAGTGCTTCCATTTTCGAAACTCAGGCTGCCTCCCCAAAACACCAGTGGTCAGGAAGGTTACAAAACCTCAAACTTTAATTGTCATGTTTTTTTCCATTTGTGAATAACATATATATTTACTCTATGTGTGTGAATTTACTCTATGTTTGTGAATAACATATATATTTACTCACTCTGTGTGTGTATATATAATTCATAAATGGATATAAGGTTACATTTGAGGTTAAATACAAATGTCCTCCAAGCAGGTCCAGGTCCCAGAGCAGGGGCAAAACCCTGTGTAAAAAGAGCTACAACCAGGAACCTGTTCAGCCCCTGAACCTCATTCAGCCCCTGGTCTGTTCGCATCTCTTGTCACTCATGGCCAGAAGGGTGGGGCCTGGAGCCCTATCCAATGAGGGACACTGTGTTAAGAACTGTCCAGTCAGATGCACAACTGGAAAAAAACAATGTGGCTTAATGGATCTGGCAGGGCCTTTGCCTTTGCACCAGGCACCGAGCTGGGTCCTCTCCTCATTGTTCAATTTCCAGGAGGGTCCTGGTGTCCTGAGACCTGTAGGTACTGAGAGAGCTATGGAAGGGACACTGGGAGACCCCAGAAGCTGGGAAATGGTGAGTGTTTGCAGCCAGGTGCCCCAAGAGGAGAGACGGGGCTGGTTGTAGCCAACCAGAAGCAGCTGTAGTGGGACTGGGACTTCCTGCCTCAGCTCGTGAGTGTTGAGACCAAAATTCACCAGTGGCACACCTTGGCCCTCAGTTCGCTCCCATACAACATTGGGCTTGGCAGGCAGCTTAGATCTTGGGTGTCCTGTCCTTTCCCTGCTTTTTCATTTCCACCCAACCCAGAGTCCTCTCTGGGTACCTCTGTGCCCAGGGCACAGCGTCTCCCCCAGACTGTGTGGAGAGGAAGGGAGAGTCATCAGGCGAGGATCCTCCTTTGGTATGCATGGTTCATGCCTAGGTTTTGCGGGCCCCAGTCCCTTAATTCTCCTGTTAAAAATTAAACTGACACACTGCTAAAACTCTAAACAGTATTTGAGCAAACTGCAATTGACAACTAGGGAAGGCCCAGCCAAAGTTTGTTGTTTGGGGTCAACAAGAAGGTCTTGAAGACAAGGCTTTTATAGGAACCTGATGAAGCAAACTGAATTCAATAACGGAGTGGGGACAGTTAAGTAGTTGCCTTATTTGGATTATCCAGGTGGCTATCTTCAAGTTCTATAATCAGAGCTTTATTGGTAGATTGTGCAAGTTTTGTTTTTCTCTAACCTGTAATTTACAAGAAATGCACTTGAGTTCAATTAGTTTTCCTTAGGTAGAAACCCAAGGCACTACAGCCACTTCAGTCCATTTGCCCCCACCCTCCAATTTAATTATTTTAACACTCTCCAGGGAGACTGGTTTCCCTGCATTTTTGAAATATATGAAAAGGAGGTTCTCAAATTCGAGAGTCAAATCCAGTTTGCCCAGCATAACTGCTCTAGGGCTGTAGGGCCTTGTTGATCTTTTTTTCATAGAGCTGTGATAGTCTCTTTTCAAGATATTTGTTTTCTGTTTCTAAACATCTCACATGAGAGGAAAGCAGAGAATAATCACCTGATGCCCCCCTGTAAAAAATCTTTGTGTGCTTTTCCTCCTTTTATATTTCCTAGGCACACACATCTAACCAGAATATCTTTATGTTAAGGTTACCCTTTTGAAGCTTTACAGGGTGATGTGTCCTCAGCCATTTACCTGTCTTTTCTGGTCCTGGTTTCATAACTGTCTGGGGATGGCCCAAGATGCCCACAGCAGCCATGTCTCTGGTGGGGGTTGTCTAGTGAAAGCCGTGGGTCATCTCCTCCCAGAGGTCAACCTGCGGAGGGGGACGGGAGCCTCTCAGGGGAACGGCTGCATGCCCTAGTGTGGAGAGCAGTGTCTTCTTGTATCCTTCATCTAAAAAGCTAACCCCTTGGGACATTAAGATTTTTATTACCCAACCTGAGCTTCCACTCCTTGGAGACACCTTGGTTCTCAGTCAGTCAGGTGCTGGTATTCAGGGGAAAATGCAGAAATGACTGTTGCTCTCTGGAATCTTTTAGACTTGTGAAGGAAAAACTATCCCAAAGGATGAGGAAAACACACCCAAGTGAGCCAGTGCAAGAATCTGCAAAGCAGTTCCCATTTCAGGCACACAGAGGCACAGAGCAGTGTCCTTCAATAATCAGGATAAAGTGGGAGGATTTCCCAAGTGATAGGACGGTCTGACTTGACACTGGAGTCACACATGCCTGTGCTGCAGTCAGCACCACTGCTCCCTGTACTTGTCACCTTGAAAAGATTTATCCATTACCTGTAAAATGTATTTATCTGTAAAGCCTGAAAAAAAATAAAATATTTTCAGTGAGACAAGAAAGAGGTAGCTTTCAGGAAAAAATAATCTAGTGTTATATTCCATTTATTAAAATTTTTTTTTTATCTTTCTTTTTCCACAGAGTGCTTTATGATTGTGAGATTGTGAGATTGTTCTATTGTGGAGTGATTTCAAACAGAATTCCAGACCTTAGCGTTGGGAATGCTACCAGGGAGAAGAAATAAGAAAAATTTCTCTACCATTATGGCTGCACAAAAATGAATACATCTCAACAAGAAAGTGTGATAGATAAATTGGTGAATTGCAATATTCACCAAAACATCAGTTTCTCTCTTATGCATGGTGGATAATCTTGACACTGGATAACTCTATGTATCCTGTGATCTGGATATTAGCATTTATAGGTAAATTTTATGTAACAGGACGTGGCAGTTACCAGAAATTTTCACATATGTGTCAACAGAAAAAAGCCAAACTCTGTAAAATAATTTTGAAGAGATTTATTCTGAACCAAATTTGAGGATCATGACCTGGAGCCACTGTCAAGAGGCCTTGAGCTAGTGGACTAAATGTGGTTAGGTTACAGTTTGGTTTTAAACATTTCAGGGGGACAGGGGTTACTGGTAGAGTCATAAATGGGAGGCATACATTGGTTTGGCCCAAAAAGGTGGGACATCTTGAATTGGGGGCTTACAGGTTATAGGTGGGTTTAAAGATTCTTTGGCTTGTAATTGTTTAAAGACATGAAGCTTTATCTAAAGGCTTGAAATGTTTTAACATAAGGAGCTGTTATCAGAGATAAGCTGCCAGACATAGATTTATTGTGTAAATTGAGGACCTGTAGCTTTGTCTCGCCTACCCTTAGGTCTGTCAATGGGTTACAAAGGATGTCTCCAAGAAGGGAGGGGGACATGATAAGGCATGTCTGACCTCCTTCCTCCTGGCAGGCAGTTTAGTTTTAGGATATTCCTTTTAGTTTTAGAATATTCCTTTGGCTCAATAAAACTTTTATGATGGGAATGGATATCTGTAGCATGTGGCCTGAAAAGACAAAGTATTTCATTTAGTATTCCTTTAGGCTTCCATGTGCCCCAAGGAAATTAATTTCTCCAAGTAAATTAAGATTATCCAGAAGAACCAAACAGAAATTCTGGCAATGAAGGAAACAATCAAGGATCTCCATAATACAGTGGAAAGCCTAAAGACCAGGATGGACCATGCAGAGGAAAGAATCTCAGAACTTGAAGACTATGCCTATACTCTAAACAAATCAGAGGAAGAAAGGAAACACAGAAACAAGAGACAAGACCAAAGTTTACAGGAAGTGTTGGATTATGTTAAAAAACCGAATCTCGGATTAATTGGGATTCAGAAGGGGAAGAGGAGCATTCGCAAGGGCTGGAAAACTTATTCCATGGAATACTGGAGGGAAATATGACAAGCCTGGCTAGAAATCTTGATATCAAATCCAAGAAGCACAAAGAACTTCTGGGAGACTCAACGTGAAAAGGCAATCACCTCATAACGTGGTTGTTAGGCTGACCAAAGTAAATGTGAAAGAAACAATTCTCCGTGCAG
>VBSM01003205.1:1842632-1859533 GCA_008086735.1 Cheirogaleus medius | reverse complement strand
AGCCCAGTAGAGAGGGCTGGGGTCTTGGGGCTGGGGGAGACAGACTGGTGGGGGAGGATGGGGAGGCGACCGTTTTCCTGACCCTGATGGGGGCAGGAAGGGACAAGGGCTTCTGGCAGCACCTGCAGGGTGGCCTCGGGCAGCTGTGTGGGTGGTGCGCTGGGACCATGCGGGATGTCCACCTTGGTTTAGGACACCTGAATTTGAGCCTTCAGCCCTGCCACTGGCACCCCTTCCCTGCCATGAACGCTCAGGGGACACACTCAGAGGCAGGCTGGGGGCACAGCACCCCACCTGCAAGTTAGACGAGGTCAGGGAGGACACTGGGACTCACAGGCCTGGGTCCTCTGCTGGCCTTGGCCTCAGTGTGCTGCCACCACTGAAGCCCTAGGACTTGCTGCTGAGAGGAAGGACCCTTCTCCCTGGCCGCCCTCACTGCTCTCGCTCACCGTCCTCAGGGCTCTCCCTGCCTCCGCCATCCCCTGCACAGCACCCACTCCAGACGCACCTGGAGAACACCCCTCCCCCACTGCCCCTCACGGAGGGCAAACACTGAAGTCCTCACAGTGGCCCGCAAGGCCGTGCGAGACCTGCCTGGTGACATCAGGGACACAGGTGTGCCTCCAAAAGTTCTAGCTCTTGAGGTGCTCCCTGGTGGCCAGAGAAGCTGGAGCAACAGAGAAACTGTCACCTGGTGTGGGTGCTTGGAGGTTGGGAGTTTGGGGCCCCATGGGAGTCCCGAGAGGGAGGTCCGGGAAGGAGGCCTGGAAGGAGAGAGGCCAGAGCTGAGGCTTGGAGACACCCTGGAAACCTAAGCAGGGAGAGAAGGCAGGAGGGAAGTTCAGGGGCATGGTGGGACTTAATCTCGCTGAGTCACTAGGGGGCTCAGATGCCAGGCAGGGGTGGGGAAGTCTGGGGGAAGTTACAGGGGAAGGCTGGTGGCTCATCCTGAGACAACAGCTGTGGTTCGTGGAGGCTGCTCTGGAGTAAGAGGAATGATGTCACCCCAAATTCCCTAAAGAACCAGTTCTAAGTTCCTCAACAGAGAGGACTGTTTGGTCAGGGGAATCCAGGGTGGCTAACTGCTGGCAGGCTGGGCTGCCCAAGGCCAGAAGCCACTCAAGGTCGGAGACTGCACCATCCAAGGCCAGGCTGGACCCTCCAAAGCAGACATCAGGCTACTGAAGGGCGACCATGAAAATTGTGGCGTTTCATGAGGAAACTGTCCTTCAGCCCCAGGGCCAGCAGGACCAGGCAGGGCCCTTGACACAGAAGGTCCTGATGGCCTCCAAGGGCTGGAGTCCCCAGGCCGAATCCCGCCGATCCTGCGTCCCTGGCAGCTGCAGGCCCCAGCCCTGGTGCACACGCGCCCCCCTCAGCCTGTGGCACTGCACACCTCCATGTGCACGCTCGTCCCCCACACGGACCTGGACCCCCGTCTGTGTACACGGGACCCCGCTGTGTGCCACACACACACTGTACAGCCCTGCCCACCTGTACACCTCCCGTGTGTGCATGGACACCCCGCCCTGCCCACGTGCACACGCACAGTGGGCTCCTACAGGCTGCTGCAGGCTCGGGGGAGGCTCATCGCCAGGGTGGGCCCCACGGGGCCCTGGCGCCTCCCTCTTGGTGGCTGGAAGCTGGGTCGGGGCAGCGACAGCCCTCACCCCGCACCATGCCTGGGCAGTTGTCCCTGAGAAGGCCCTTCCCGCTGCAGAGCCGTCGGGCTGGGTGGGAGCTCTGTGCGGTGGCTGCAGAGGAGCCTGCACTAAGTGACCCTGGGGGCCCCTGTGGCCCAGAGGCCAGGCTGAGGGGTGAGACCCCTCAAAGGTAGCACCCCCCAACAGAGCTCTGGATCTGCCACCAGCCTGTCCCCAGCCTCGAGCAGAGGCCCCTGTGTTGTCCTCTGCTCCACCCACAAGGGCCGCCTTTCTATCCCTCCTGGGCTCCCTGCTGCCACCCACCTCTGAGCCTTTGCCCTTGTGCCCCATGGGGACAGCTCTCTCTTCATCGTCCTAACTGCTGTGCATCCTGCGGATCTCAGACCAAGGAAGACGGGCTCAAGTGTCCCTGTGAGGAACTCTTCTAGAACCACCTGGTATCACCCCTTCACGGGATGTGTGGCCCTTCGTGGTTAGGTAATTCTCTGAGTTATTTGATTAAAGCTTGCATCCCCAAGGCAGGGCTGAGGACGCAGACCGTGCCTGTGGGTTCACCATGATATCCCCAGTGCCAGGCACGCAGCAGGTGCTTAGTCACGGGTCGTGGAAGGAAGGAAGGACAGACATT
Source organism: Cheirogaleus medius (assembly GCA_008086735.1). Taxonomy (NCBI): domain Eukaryota; kingdom Metazoa; phylum Chordata; class Mammalia; order Primates; family Cheirogaleidae; genus Cheirogaleus; species Cheirogaleus medius. The sequence continues at coordinate 1,857,241 of VBSM01003205.1, read as the reverse complement.
CCACCCCACATTTCTGCCTGCACATGGAGGTGAGGTGAGGGGAGGGGACAGGACGCTCAGAACTCTGCCAGGAATCAGGTGTGAGGTTACCTTGAGGGCCAGTGGGTCTCCCAGGTAAAACCAGGCAGAGCACGCTGCTCTGCTGTGGCCTGGTCTTGTGAATGTGGCAGTCAGCATGGCCAGTGGGCACAGCGGGGGTTGGGAGGCAGCCTCGGCTGAGTCTGTCTGGCACTGCCCAGGGAGAGGCCTCCAGCGGCCAACATGAGCATCCTGTGTCTGCGAGGCAGATGTGTCCTGGGCTGGTGCTACAGCCATTCATCCACCCCACGTTTAGTAGTAGTGACCATGCATCCTGCCCTGGAAGATCTCTCAGTCCCCTGGGAAAGACATGCCTTCATACTGGTGGTGAGTAATTTCAGGGGAGGCGGTCTACAGGGGTGGAGGAACCCCTAATATTGCTTTAATGCTCAAGGAAGTCTTCTCCAAAGAAGGGCCATTTAGACTAGGCCTTGAAGGATGCCTAGGAGTTCGCTACAAAAGACTTTCCAGAAGAGGTGACATTTGGGCCGTGTCTTGAGGGATGCAAAAAGTTCCCCAAGAAGGCAAGAGTGGAAACATCTTTTCTGGACACTGGGTTCTCTCTAGGGGCTCCTGTAGGCCATCATGCCAGTAAGACCAAGTACACCTGGGCCCTGCTTGTCCGTGCCAGCCTCTCCTATCCGCCCAGTTTGTGACTGAATGCAAGAGAGCCCCTCGGTTGCCTTGTTCTGGAGCGATGAGAATTGTCCCAGTTGGTGTGTGTGCTCAGCACATAGCAAGTTCTCAGCCTAGTGGGATCTCAGAATTGTGCAGTTAGTCCAATTTGGGGCCATGCCTAGGGTAGGATATCTCTCCTTAGGGCCTCCTGCTTGCATACCCCAGTGACAGGCACTCACTCCGTTGCAGGTAGCTCTTAGCCCTTCCAGACCCAGTAGTGGTTTCAGAAGATGACCGGGGCCTGTCAGTCCCAGGGCATTGGCTGGGACTGAAGCAAGTGGTCAGGTGTGGGGGGCTGGAAGAGGCTTGATGGAGAAGAGGCTGCCTACATTTCAGCCCATACCTGCCCGGCCCAGCCCCGAGGCTCCAGGGACGGCTTTATTCTACCCAGGTCTCCCAGAAAGCATCAAAGCTGAGAAAAAGTTATCGTAAGTTTACTGGGGCTTTTAGGGGGCCAGGAGACATTATAGGGTGGGAATTGATCTGGCGAGGGGGGTGTGTGCCAGGCCGGGACTTAGAGAACCCGCTGAGCCCACCGGCATTGGGTCTGAGGCCATGGAGACTCAAGCTCATTGAGAATGAGGACTCTGGAATCCAGGCTCCACCATGTACCAGCTGTGACCTCAGGCAAGTCACTTCAGCGTCTTCTGCCTGTTTCCCCACCTGTAAATGGATAGCACCTTTTTTGTAGGGCTGTTGTAAGGTTTAAATACATTAATATATGCAAGGTACTTGGAACTGGGCCTAGACCACAGGAGGGCTGTACAAGTGTCCGCTATTGTTTTGAAGAGATGGGGTCTCACTATGTTGCCCAGGCTGGACTCGAACTCCTGGGCTTAAGCAATCCTCCCACTTCAGCCTCCCGAGTATCTGTATTGTTGTTTTGTTATCTGCAATGAGGCAAGAAAAAGCTCACGTGCTCGCTCTGCCACGGTGGGGCAAGGGGCACTGGGCAGGCGGAGGTGCCGTGGGAGCAGCTACTAAGCACCAGGCTGCAGGAGCCGCTGGGGACAGACCCAGCCCCTGCTGTGGGCAAAGACCGACACTGGCCGGCACTGTTACGCTGCGTCCCCTGTTACAGAGGAGGACACAGGCCTACAGGAGGGTGTGCTCTGCACGGGCAGGAGGGGTGTGGGTCTGAAGCCCTGGCGGGCGGGCGGGGGACAGGGTGTGTGTGGAAAACTGCCCTGTGCACATCTGACAAAACTCCAGAGCCAGCTCTGAGCTCCATCCGGCCCTAGGGCAGGGCAGGTCTGACTTTGACCTCCCAAAGTCAGAGCCGGGAGGAAGGGTGGGAGCAGTGACACCTTCTCCTGCCAATGATTTAATAATAAATGTCCAGGTGCTGGCTAAATGTCCCCACAGCCTGCAGAGATAGTGACCCTCATACCCATATCACAGGTGTGGAAACTGAGGCCCAGAGAGGTAAAAGGACTTACTCTGGGTCACACAGGCAGCACAGGGCTGGCATTGGAACCCAGGACCAGGACCACAGGATGACAACTTCACAGCCTTGACTTGGGTCCCACCTCCCCTCACTGGGCCCCAGCCCTGGAGAATAGGGAACAGCCAGGCCTGGGTGAAAATCCCAGCTCCGCCCTGAGCAGCTCTCGGGCCTCAGTCTCCTCCTCTGTCCATGGGCCTCACAGTCCCTGCCTTGTGAAGGCTAATGTTGGACACTCACTAATTGTGTGTCCTGCACAAATCCAGCTCGGGCCACACTTCCCCAGGAAGCCCGCCCTGCTGGCTCCCATCCGCCTGGCTGGCTGGCGGCCCCCTGGCCACCCCCTCAGCCCTGTGCCTCAGGTCACACTCGCTGCTGCGTCCCCAGGGCAAGCAGTAGGTGCTCACTCAATATCTGATGCAAGACACATGGTCAGACACACATGGGTTCAAATCCAGGACCAGAGCCTCACCTCTCTGAGCCTCAGTTTACTCATCCATCAAATGGGGCCAACAGCACAGCCGCTGGGTGGCTTTTGTAAGGACCGGCCAGCAGAGCTCTAGCGCACAGCAGGTACTCGACCACACGATGCCCGTCCTCACCAGCTCTGCACTTGCCCTGCCTCCCCGTGGCTCCTGCGCTGCACCTCCTCCGTGCTCGGGCAGCGGCGGCAGCCGGGAACGTGGGTGGGGGCCCCTGGGGCCGCCCTGCCCCTCTGCCACCGCTGCTGGACAGAGGCCTCAGTGTGGAGCTGCCCGGGGTCCTTTCTCGGGCCCAGACCCATGACTGGACGTCTGAGAATGCCGCCCATTATCCCGCCCACACAGCACAAAGGGGCCACGCAGCGGGCGGCAGGGCGGGCGCCCGCCATGAGTGCACAGCGACTTCGGGTCCCCTCCCGGCCTGCAAGGCCCCTGACCACAGAGGGCAAGGACTCGCCGGGAGTCGGGAAAGGGCATCGCTGACATGCAGGAATGAGAACCATTTCCTCCAGCCACACAGGGACACAAAGAGGACAGAAATGACCCAGGGGGCTGGACTCCCACAGGCGAGCACAGGCCACCACTCCTGGCCCTGAAACCAGACCCTGAAGGCCACCCCCCAGGGTGGCATCCAGAGGAGGTGGCAGTGGGAACACCCAGAGCCCAGAAGAAGGCCCCTAGAATGCAAAGGGGGGACGGACCCCCTAGTGCTCCACGACATCAGTAGTGGGGCGGGCCCTGTGGGGAACAGCAGCAGAGAACCTGCGACTCCAGCACCAACGGTCTGCAGTGCGAACACGCTGGCGTGAGGGGTGCTGTGTCGCCTGCCAGCGCTGCCACTGGAGGATCACCCACCCCGCTTGGGCCACACCAGTAGAATGTGGTGGCAGTGACAGGAGATGCAGTGTTGGGGAGTAAAGGGGACAGGGTTCGCTTCAGCTACCTATTTGCTGTGTGGCCCCGGGCAGGCCCCTAGGCTTCTCTGAGCCTTGGCATCCGTGTGTATGAGAAGGGGGAGGGCATAACCACACAGGCCTCTGGAGACCCTCTGGAGAGTTAATCAGAGGAGGTGACCTGCATCAAAGCCCTCACGGCACCAGGCACGGAGGACACCTCAACGGCAGCCGCTAGGGAGCTGACGCCCATTACCTGGGTGGGGGCTGTCCTGGGGGTCCGGATGAGCGAGTCCACACGGCTCGCCCACACGGCTCCTCTCAGGGAGTCTGGGCAGAGGAGCCCCCAGTTGCAGAGCCGGAGAGCCAGCAGATGCCATACTCATGACGTGCCCGGCACTGTGACATGTGGCTATGTCTCCGCCCGCACAGCAGCCCTGGGAGATGGAGTTTGCTCCCCTTTTCCAGATATGGAAACTGAGGCATAAAGGAGCACTGGTGCCACGTGGTCACGCAGGAGGATAGGGTCAGAGCTGGGCCTGGAACTCAGGTCTCTCAACTCCAAAACCTGCCTCTCAGGGTTGCTCCCAGGGGAAATGAGAGGGTCAAGCCCGAGAGCTGCAGTGACAGCTCCTGGCACTAACCAGGCCCGTGGCTGGGCTGCTGAGCTGTTTCCAGCACCTTCCTTGCGATAAGGCAGTGCTCAAAGAGGCAGCCCTTAGCAGCATTTCCTGCAGGCCAGGCTGGGGCTGGGCGGGCAGGAGCCCCTTCCTCCCCGTGCAGCCCTGGCCCCACTGTTGTTTTTTCCAATTGAAGAAGAAAAACATTTCCTCCTCCTCCTCCTCCCAGCCCTGCCGGGGCAGCAGAGCACCCTGAGACAGAACGGAGCGGGGTGGGGCGCCCAGGCCCACGCTCCCTGGGCCAGCCTAGCCACTGAGCACTGGGTGCTCCCGCCAAGGACCTGTCCCTGCCTGGAAATTTGGGAAACATTCGACATTTCCCAACTTTCCCAAATTCCAGGCATTTTTATACCACCTGGAGTATGACCTATCTCATATTTGCCTTTAACGTACATTTTAAAGCCTTCATTAAAGGCACTGATGGAGGGAGCTTCACGCCTTCGTTGTACTGGAAAACCAGTCCCACTTGCCAAACCTGAAAGCAACTGCAAATAGAAAGGAAACAAAGCGCTGTCCGCTGTCTGTAAATTCTAGAATGCTGATGCCAACAGCCCCGAGCTTGAGACCTTCTCTCTATTAAAAAGGGACAATGACAAATGTTACAGAGTCATTAAGGACATGTTAGCCCCAAACCCAGACCTTTTCTGTGATAAAATCAGGAGACGGGAAGGAAAACGGAAAGGGCAGGACTCTGGACTCTGGTGAGATCGGGGTCTCCGATGCTGGATGCTCGGCCCCACCCAACCCTGGCTCCTTGCTGTCACCCTGCTCCTTGCTGTCACCCATCTCCTCTTGGTTCCCCCCAAAATCCCGTCTGGGAGGACACCCCATCGCATCGTGGCAAGGCCAGGGAGCTGTGGGTTTATTTGTTCCTTCATTCGTTCATTCTGCCTCTAGTAGTCAGCATCTCCCCGCCCAGCCCGGGGGGTACGGCGGCTGCCACCGTGACCCACGTGGCCCAGTGGCCCCCCAGCTAATGGGTAGAGTGGAGAAAGAACAGGATCTGGAGAAAGACCTGGGTTCGAGTCCTCACCTGAGGACCCAGCCTGGCAGCAAGGACGGTGTAGGATTCTGTAGGGCGCTGCTGGGCACAGGACTTAGCCCTTGGTGGACACTGGCTCCGCTAGCGACCATGGGGCTCAGGACAGGAAGTGGGGCCCTGGTCTGTTGCAACCCTCCACCACCCGCCTCCAGCTCTAGCATGGGCTGCAGGGGACATTATCCAGCGCCACAAGGAGAGAGAAACCAGTGTTTGCCAAGTGCCTGTGATGTGCTTGCTATGTTACCTTATGTTGTATTCCCCAATCTCAACACACCAGGGGCAGGTGTGCTATTATGACTGTCCTTGTTTTACAACTGAGGAAACTGAGGCTCAGAGAGGACGAGTGCCTTGCCCAAGGCCACACAGCACTCCTCACATCCCTTTTATTTTGGAAAACTTAGACTCCGGAGCCTTACCTGACCCCCAAATGTCCCTAGCCGGAGGCAGCTCCCGAGCCTGACTGTTCAGTTTGGCAGGGAGTTTGTGCCCCCAGTGCCCAGAACCAGCCACTGTGTGCAGGTCTGAGATGAGCTGACACAGAGCAGTATCCTCAAGGCTCAGTGGGGGGAGCTGCAGGATGTGGCAAGATGAGCTGGAGACAGGAAGGAAGGAAGGAAGGAAGGAGGGGTGAGAGAGGGAAGGGGTGGGGATAGGGAGGGAGACAGAGAGAGGGAAGGGGACAGAAAGAGACACACACAGACAGAAAGTGGACAGGGGAGGGCGAAGAAACTGGGAGAGAAGGAGACAGAGAGAGAGAAATCAGGAGGAACAAGAAGAGAGACAGAAGCAGTGGCAGGGAGGGGAAGGCCAGAGAAAGACAAAACGGGCAGGAGACAGACAGATGGGTGGATACAGGGCAGGGGTCGCTGAGGAGGGCTGGGAGAAGGAGCAGTAAGGCAGGCCCCAGGTACCCCTGCTGGGCTCCCCAGTCTGCTGGCAGGACATGGGTCCTCCCTACCTGGAGATGGAGGCAGGGACTTCAGTCCTATTGGACAGTGCCCTGAGCAGCCCTGGGCCTGGGTGGATGGGGCACCGGGAAAGGGGCTTCCAATTTCCTGCAGCCGAACACCCCTGGCCATCAAAGCCCTGGCCAGACCCAGGGATGAGGGGTAGGAACGCGGCAGGTGGGGTGGCAGGAAGGGGAGAGTGTTGGGGGTAAAGGAAGTGGGGGGCGGCTGCAGGCCCAGCCTTTTCTGCCTGCCCCATGGCACACATGCCCCTTGCCCTTCCTTCCTTGTCGAGTGGGAAGGAGGAAAGTGAGGTGAGACCATTCTCAGAGTGCTGGCCACCAGGCACCAGATGGCAGCTGAGGGCCTCCTGGGAGACCCCATTTGAAAGACTTTGGCTTTCAAACACTGTAGCTCTGCTCCGTATGAGCTGGCACGTACCAGAGTGACTTCCTCTCTCCCTGCTTTCCTGATTTCTGTGTCTGACCCCTGAGCACTGGTCCCACTGTCCCTGCCACTTGTAACCCCGTTTATGGGACTGGGGCATGAGGTGCCGGTCATGGCCAGGTCTAGGGGGCCTGGCTGGCCTGGGAGTGCCTTGGCCAGGGGTGGAGGGTGAGAGATGGTGAGCACGAGAGGGGGAGCGCCAGGGAGGGACAGGAGAGAAACAGGGTCTGGGGGGGGGCCTAGGGAGCCACGGACAGAGGGACAGGGTGCAGGGGACAGCAAAGCCGAGAAGTGAGAGAGAGAAAGAGGGGGCTTTGGTGGAGACAGAAGGCAACTGGGAGCCAGAGGGAGGGAAGGAGAACCAGAGACTGAGAAAAGGAGAGAAACTCAACCCACGGAGGGGTGCAGAGACACACAGAGACACGGAGAGGAGAGAGACAGGAGAGAAACGGAGAAAAAGAAAACAAGCGGGAGTGAGGCAGGCCAAGCGGCCAAGTGGGAGGAAAGAGCCAGAACTGGGGACCGAGGCGGAGGCAGTGCCACGAGGGAGCCGGGCCGCGGGCGCCGCGCAGAAGGCGCTGGAGGGCGCGGGTCTGCTGGACCCACCGACCGCGGCGGGCGGCGCCGTGCGGGGCGGTGCGGGGACCCGGAGCTCGCGGAGGGCCCGGGAGTGCCGGCGGCCGGGCGGGGCGCGGCGGGGGCGGGGCGCGAGGGCGTGTCCGCCGCGGGGCCGCCCCCGCCCCGCCCCCGGGCTGCGCGGCGCTGCTGAGCCCGGCCGGGGCGCCGAGGCTGGGGGCGGCTGGCGCGGGCAGGAAGCGCCTCGCGGCCCGGGCCCGCCCCCGCCTCCTGCGGCCTCCGGGTTCCCGGCTCCGGCTCCCGGCCGCGCCGCGCCCCATGCACTCGCCGCGCCGCGCAGCCCGCGCACGCCCGGATGGCTCGTCGCGCCGCGGGCGGCGCACCCCGTAGCGCCCGGGCCGCCGCGGCCAGCCCCCCGCCGCCGCGCCCGCCATTCCGGACCCCGCCGAGCCCGCCGGTCCCCCCGCGGTGCCAGCTGCCGCTACTGCTGCTGCTGCTGGGGGCGGCGCGGGTCGGCGCCCTGGAGATCCAGCGCCGGTTCCCCTCGCCCACGCCCACCAACAACTTCGCCCTGGACGGCGCGGCGGGGACGGTGTACCTGGCGGCCGTCAACCGCCTGTACCAGCTGTCGGGGGCCAACCTGAGCCTGGAGGCCGAGGCGGCCGTGGGCCCGGTGGCCGACAGCCCTCTGTGTCACGCCCCGCAGCTGCCCCAGGCCTCGTGCGAGCACCCGCGGCGCCTCACGGACAACTACAACAAGATCCTGCAGCTGGACCCCGGCCAGGACCTGGTGGTCGCGTGCGGCTCCATCTACCAGGGCTTCTGCCAGCTGCGGCGCCGGGGCAACATCTCCGCCGTGGCCGTGCGCTTCCCGCCCGCCGCGCCGCCCGCTGAGCCTGTCACCGTGTTCCCCAGCATGCTGAACGTGGCGGCCAACCACCCGAACGCGTCCACCGTGGGGCTAGTGCTGCCGCCGGCCGCCGGCGCGCGGGGCAGCCGCCTGCTAGTGGGCGCCACGTACACGGGCTACGGCAGCGCCTACTTCCCGCGCAACCGCAGCCTGGAGGACCACCGCTTCGAGAACACGCCCGAGATCGCCATCCGCTCTCTGGATGCGCGCGGCGACCTGGCCAAGCTCTTCACCTTCGACCTCAACCCCTCCGACGACAACATCCTCAAGATCAAGCAGGGCGCCAAGGAGCAGCACAAGCTGGGCTTCGTGCGCGCCTTCCTGCACCCGGCAGCCCCGCCGCCCGGCGCACCGTCCTACGCGTACCTGGCGCTCAACAGCGAGGCGCGCGCGGGCGACAAGGAGAGCCAGGCGCGGAGCCTGCTGGCGCGCATCTGCTTGCCCCGCGGCGCCGGCGGCGACGCCAAGAAGCTCACCGAGTCCTACATCCAGCTGGGCTTGCAGTGCGCGGGCGGCGCGGGCCGCGGCGACCTCTACAGCCGTCTGGTGTCCGTCTTCCCCGCGCGCGAGCTCCTCTTTGCGGTCTTTGAGCGGCCCCAGGTGGCCCCCGGGGGCCGCGCGGCTCCGGCCGCGCTCTGCGCCTTCCGCTTCGCCGACGTGCGAGCCGCCATCCGCGCCGCGCGCACCGCCTGCTTCGTGGAGCCGGCACCCGACGTGGTCGCGGTGCTCGACAGTGTGGTGCAGGGCACCGGGCCGGCCTGCGAGCGCAAGCGCAACATCCAGGTACGCTTTGATGGCGGGGACGCGGGGGACTGGCCCAGGCACCCGCAAAGTGTAGAGTGCAGGTAACCAGGTGGATTGTGAGCTGAGGAGGTCACAGTTGTGAGCGTGAGTGGGCCCAGATGTGCGTGTGCAAGGACCCAGGTGTGCACAGGAGGATACAGGTGTCCCCCAAGGGGTACTACTGGCGCCTGTATAGCCCAGGTGGGTACTTTTGGAGACTCAAGTGAGTGCTGCATTACAGGTGCGCATACCTAGGTATACTGGGAGGGGTCCAAGTTGCTACAAGTACCCAGGCGTTAGCTGAAGAGGGCCGAAGGTGGACATACAGCCCAGGTGTGCGCGAGTGGGTCGCAGGTGCATGCTGAGTGCACAGGAAGCTCATGCATGCCTGACAAAGGATGGGTCAGCCTGCCACAGCTACCACTGCACACTGGCAGATGTGTGCATGGGTGTGGCGGGTGTGCAGGGAGGCACACAGGTGTGTGCCAGGGTCCTGCAGATGCAGAGGGGCAGCGGAGTGGGCGTAATGGGGCATGTGTACCTGACCTGTGTGCCAGCAAGCTGGGGCCTGCGGGAACACAGGGTGGACGGTGCTGCGGCTGCGCTGCTGCCACAGGGCGGCCTGGCTGTGCAGCTGGAGGTCTGTGGCAGGGCACACAGATATTTGGGAACCACTGGGTACTCTGGGGAGGCTGCATGGTTGGCAAACAGGTGTTTCTCTGAGGCCAACTTTCATTCACTCATTCAACAAATATTTCCTGAGCACTTAGCATGTACCAGGCATGGGGGATGGGGGGTAAACAGGAACTCTGTGGAGTACCTGCTAAGTGCATCACGTGTCATGACTCAGTTCTCAGAATAATCCTCCAACGTAGGCTCTATCCTCATCTTCGTTATACAGATGAAGAAATAGGCACAGAGAGGTTAAGTAACTTGCTCAAGATCACACAGCTGAGAACTGGCAGAAGTGGGCTTTGAATCTAGGCTGTCTGGCCTCAGCATCTGTGTTCTTAATGCCGAGCCTTTGCTGCCTTCTGGACACGGAGCTCACTGTGGGGGGTGGGGGCGGTGCAGGAGCCCCTGGCAGCTGAGGTGGGCAGATGCCAGAGAATGGAGGAAGGTGGACACAGGTGTTATGGGGGCAGGAGAGGACCGTGGGGCTCAGGGAGGCCCACAGAGTGGCCGGAAAGGCCTGGGGCCAGGTTTCTGAGGCTGGGTTGGGCAGAGGCAAGAGGACCCAGTTGGGAGATGAGTGTATGTGTTGACCTTGGGGGCATGACACAGGGGTGCAGAGGGGACGGGGTGCAGTTCCCCTCAAGGGAGTCCACCAGCAAGGGGTCACTTCTCCCATCAGCCCTGGCAGGTGGGCCTGTTGGTCCCCATTTGTTGCCTTGAGGAATGAGGTTCTGAAATGACACCCTGGGTTTTTTGCACGCTCTCCGTGCTGGCCTGAGTCTGGAGGGCCCATTTCAACCCCACAACTTGCCATTCCCCTCCGGAGCCCGGTTCTCCCTCAGCCAGATGCCCGACTCGGCCTCCTCCTGGTGACTACGGAGCCTTCCCGGAGGCCCGGAGGCCCGTCCAGTCCTGCTCCGTGGTCCTCAGGCTCTGCGAGACTCGCAGGAGATTAACATTCCCCGGAGGCGTGCCCGACACAGGGGCTTTGAGAAAACCCAGACTCCTCCTCCCGAGGTTGGGCTCCCAGGACTGCCCACCACCCTGCCGGCTACCCTGAAAATGGGTGGCAGTGGGTGCACGGGGCAGACTGCCCAAGGGAGCAGCCCCACCACCCAGGGCCCGGGTCGGGCTGGCTGCCCAGGCAGGTCTGGGACTTCCGCCATTCCCCTCCAGAGCCACATCCCCCAGCAAGGCTGTGTTGGGCGCAGGGAGTGTCACGGGAGTCGACCTCTGTGCTGTAGTCCCTGCCCAATGGAGAGACGGTCCTGTGGGGGCTGGGCTGAGGCCTGGACACCCCGTGGCCTTCCTCGGGCAGTTCCAGGCCCTGTGTCAGGGCCCCAGGTGTCAGCTGATCTGTGCCATTGGTCAGGACAGGACAGGTTCCCCCTCCCCCTCTGCCAAGAGCCATCCTGGTTCCCACGGTCCCTTGTCCCCAGCCTGGCCTGGTGCAGTGACTCACCCTGCTGAAGGGGGCTGGGGCTTCCCTCTCCCTATGGAAGCAGGACCTCTCCGGGGACACAGCCCCAGCGGCAGAGTGGCTAACGGCCTCCTCCCCGCCCCAAGGCCAGGCACATTCCCGGCCGAGGCCTCATCAGTCACCCTCCGCGTGTGCTCCACACCTGTGTTCTTCCCATGCTGTGGACACTGGCCAGTTCCGCTTGGCAGTATCTCCCAGATGTGCCCGAGGCCCTGGGGTCTGGGCCTGGAGCATGGGGGAGTGCGAGGCAGTGACCTTTATTCTTGCTGCAGGCTGTTGCCAGCTGCCCAGTTACAGGTTAAAAACTTAGACTTTGCATCAGACTGCCTGGGTTCAAGTCCTACTGTGTCATTTCCCAGCTGTGTGCCCTTGGGCAAGTAACTTCACTGGGCTTCAGTTTCTTCATCTGTGAAGTGGGGCCAATAAAAACCAATACTTATGCAAAGGGTTGTTTTAAGGACTAAACGAATTCACCATTGCAAAGCACTGGTACCTGGTGCACAGTCAGGACCAGGTAGCTGTTCGCTGTTCTTGTTGTTGTTACTACTCTAGGGGACGGTACTAGCATGGTTCTGGGCTTGGTCCCAGACAGCGAACAGGGACCCAACCTGGGTCTTGTTCTGCAGCAGTAAAGACCCCACGATCTCCTACTCCCAGCCCCAGTTGGATACCTCTGAAGACTAAGCCCTACTGTGCGCCCAGCCCCAGGCTGTGTGCTGGGGCCTGATGGTCACTCACTTTGCTTCTGCTCCTGTTGACCGCAGGCAAGCAGAGGACGATGGATGTGTGGCCAGGCGCGTCCAGCACAAGGTGCTGCACGCCGTGAGGGAGAACTCAGGCAGAGCGCGTCCGGAGGGCCCCTCGAGGCATCCTGGGGGAAGTGGGTGGGTGAGCGGAAGGTAGCGGGTGAAGCTGGCAGGAGAAGAGGAAAGGGGAACAGCCCGTGCAAAGGCCTGGACTCGGGACGCAGCGAGGCGGGCAGGAGGGAGGGAAGGGTGCGCGCGGGCCAGGCGAGTGGAGTGGGACAGGCGTGACAGAAGGGCCGGGTGCAGGTGGGCTGCACTGGGGCGTCTAGACTTTATCCTGGGGACACGGGAGCCACGAAGGCTTTTAAGCAGAGGAGTGACGGGTCTCAGTGAGCACCTCAGTTTCCTCCTCTGCAGAATGGGAATGCTAATAAGTTCTACCTCATAGAGCGTTGTAGGGATTAAATGAGATAATACATGGGAAGCTCTTAGTAGAGTGCTCTGCACACGTGTTTGTAATTACTACAGTTATTTTTAATATGACTTTGGGAAGTCACTAGGTAGCTAGTGAGAAGGAAAGATGGAGGCAGGGAGGGTGGTTGGGAGGCTGGTGCCACCGTCCAGGAAGCGATTCAGTCACTTGGTAGCAAGTAGTTCTTGAGCACTTCCTGTGCTGGAAGATGGGGCTGGCCTTGTTCTCTGAGGATGCACTGAGGGCACAGAGGGTAGCAGGTGGGTTTGGGGCACATTCAGGGGCTGGGACGCAGCCCCAGCGGTGGGGGACCGACAGGGTGGAGGGGCAGAAGTCTGCCAGAGTTGGGCCCAGCAACGGGATAGAGGTCGGTGCCCCTGGGGCGAGGAATGAGCAGGGGGTGCCTCTGGGGAGAGCATGAGTTTGGTCTGGGGGTGCCAAGGGCCTAGAATCCCTTCTGCCCCACCCCCAGTCTCATCTTGCCTGCCCTCTCTGGCACTGAGTGGTCTGAGTGGGGCTGCACATGGGGACAGGACCCGGCCTTTCCCTCTGGTCCCCAGGGCTGCCTGACCTGCCAGCAGGAGGCTCAGCCAGGCCTCTGGAAACCCAGCCTCCTGTCGAGGACCTCTTAATGACCGGCCCGGGCTCAGCCAGGAATCCCTCGAGCCGCCCACGGCTGCAGGGCTCAGTCCGGTGGCCTCCAACGTTCCATTGTGCACCTGGCAGGATGTGCCCTCTGCCCTCCACCTTTAGGACAATGAGGACCTCTCAGAATGCAGGGGAGTTGCTGCTGAGGTGCGAGGTCAAAGGCAGAGCTCCTCGGTCCCCCACCTTGCAGGGCCCCAGCTTTGTCCCCGACTGTGTTCAGCATATCTGGGGCTCTTGGAAATTGTGAGAGAGAAATTGAGCGAAGGAACCGGCCTGCATGGCACGTCGCCTGGCTCCCTTTCCTCAGATCACAGCCTCACAGCCTGTCTGAAGTGCAAGCAAATTGGGAAGCTGTCACATGCTATTGATGGGGGAATCTGAGGGACACGGTCACCCAGCAAGGCGCGGGAAGGCTGAGTCTAACTTCCTTCCCCAGATCTGTCTCCTCAACCTTTGAAAGACCATAATATGTGCATTTTTACATTTTTGTGAGAGAAAGTCCCAGGCTCGAGTGTGGTGTCGCAATCATAGCTCATTGTAACGCGCAACTCCTGGGCTCAAGCGATCCTCCCGCCTCAGCCTCCCAAGTAGCTGGAACTACAGGTGCATGTCACCACACCCAGCTAAGTTCGTTCATATTTTTAGAGACAAGGTCTTGCTATGTTGCCCAGGCTGGTCTTGAGCTCCTGGCCTCAAGCAGTCTTCCCTCTTTGGCCTCCCAAAGTGCTGGATTACAAGTGTGAGCCACTGCCACATGGCCAATATTTATATTTTTAAAACAAAAGGAAAAGCGACAGGCAAATGTCAATGCTGCTTTTTCAAGGTATCTTTTTATAGTAAAGGTGGAAAAAAAGCAGTTTTTAACTGGCATGCGGTGGGTGGGTGCACGTCGTCAAGAAGGCATTTTTTGTACCAATTTAAGGGCTTAGATGCCAGGTGGGGGTGGAGAGAGAGAGCTTTCAAGAAGGAGTTTACATTTGGGTTTGGGCTGGGGGCTGGGAGTGAACTCCCCATGGCCAAGAGTGCCAGCAGAGCCACTCGGTGGAATTTAGGAGAGGCGGTTCCGGCAAGGTTGGCCAAGATGACCTTCTAGCCTGGAGAGACAGACAGGGCTTGGGCCAGGAGACAGTTCACAGCCCCCCAGCCCTGAGACTGTCTCCCAGGGGTAACGCTGAGTCCTGTTCTTCTGCTTATAAGCTGTGTGACCCAAGACCAGTCATCTACCCTCTCTGGGCCTTGTGCTTTCTTATTAGAAAACAGTGCCAGTGCCTCCCTCCAGGGAAGTGGGTAGGCTAAAGTCTTACATGCAGTGCCCAGGAAACAGCAGGTGGAGGTGGCATGACCGATGCGAGGAGAGAAAAGTGTGCTCAGTTTCTGGACCAGCCGGCCCGGCAGGGAGCCTTCAGAGGAGGGAGGATCAGGCCCTTGGAGGAGAGCAGATCCAGCCAGCCCCTGAAGGCCACCCAAGGTGGGTGACACAGGGGAGTGGCAAGGGTGTGTCTGGGGCTGCCCCAGCCCGGCAGTGCTCAGAGGCAGGACCACATGGGCTGAGATGGGGAGAGCGGGCCCTGTGATCGGGCTGAGGGGTCTCAGCCCTTTGCAGAGGCACTTTGCATATAGTATGTCTT
>VBSM01003205.1:1823190-1833288 GCA_008086735.1 Cheirogaleus medius | reverse complement strand
TCACACCTGTAATCCTAGCACTCTGGGAGGCCGAGGTGGGAGGATCACTTGAGGCCGTGAGTTCAAGACCAGCCTGAGCAAGAGCAAGACCCTGTCTCTATCAAAAATAGAAAAAAAATTAGCCAGGCACTGTGGTGCTCGCCTGTAGTCCCAGCTAGCCAGGAGGCTGAAGCTGGAGGATCACTTGAGCCCAGGAGTTTGAGGCTGCAGTGAGCTATGACAATGCCACTGTAGTCTATCCAGGGTGACAGAGTGAAACTGTGTCTCAAAAAGAGAGGGCACAGTAATGTGGCTTCCAGCACTGGGGGAGAGCCCCCAGGGTGGGCTTGTGACTGAACCAGAAGGGAGCCCTCAGCCCTGGACCTCAGGATTCCACAGTGGGGCCCACCCAGGCCTCCTGCTCTTGCTTGGGGACCCCATCTCAATCACGTCTCTTCCTTCCAGCCCCCAGCCCAGGGCTGGGGACACAGTAGGGACTCAGGGACGTCACTGTGGAGCATCTGTGCTGGCAGCCTGCCTCCTTGTGCTCTAACCCAGAAGGGTGGTAGGGCAAGAAGGACCCAGTCTCATCAGCATCCATTCAGCATACATTGAGTGCCTTCTGTATGCCTGAGTCTGTACTAGGCCCTGGGAAATAACCCAGTTAGACGTAGCCCTGCCCTCCCCGTCATGAGCCAAGAGCCTGCGGAGTGAGTTGTGCCTGTGCCATCCTAGGTGACCTACCGAACCTCACTATGCCTCTGTTTCCCCATCTGTGAAACGGGGCCTACCTCGAGGGCTATGGTGGGGATCTGGAATGACACCTGTAAGGTACCAACTCTGTACTTGGCACATAGTAGGTGCTCACTAAAGGGCTACCATGCACCTTGGGAGCCGATGGCTACTGTGTGTAGGTGGGCCAGGGAGGACTTCTCTTGAGAGGGGCCTGGGTGTCTGGTCTGGAGAGGTGCCTGGGAGCGCACCAGCTGGGTGGTGTTTCCGTGGCAGCCCCCATCAGAGCGCTGTCGCCCGGGTCTGCGGTCCTTCAGGCCAGGAGCTGGGTGGGGGCGTGGCGGGGGCCTGTCTTAGAGGATTACCGTAATCTAGCAGGAGAAGAGGCAGCCTGGGCCTGGGCCTGCAGGAGGCTCTGAACCGATGCTTAATTTGGCATTTAATTAAGTGCCAGTTAGCCGGAGAGGCGCCGTGCCTCTCTGGGCTGGCGGGCAGCCGGGTCTGCACGTCCACCTGTGCCCCTTGGGAGCTGGGAGCAGAAGTGTCCCTGCGAAGGGGGATGCTAGGAACTGAGTCTCCTGTCGCTTTCCCACTGTCCCTTGTGGTCCTCACATGAAGGAAGTGGGGATGCAGCTGGGAGGAGGGCTCTGGCTTTGGGGGGCAAAAGAGGGGGTGGACGTGTGCTCCATTTTCGGGGGCCTGAGAGATGAGGGATGTTGGCTCCCCAAGGTGGCTTCCTCACGGCAGTGTGACATTAGGCCTTGGAAGCAGGGAGGGTCTGGGCAGGTGGGGGCTGGGCTCCCTGGTGGGGACCTGGTGTGGACCACACTACGGGTGAACGGCCATCAGGAGCCAGTGCAGAGAGTGGCTCGGGAGGAACATGGGAGGGGCCCCTGGGGTGTGGAAAGGTAGGGAGGGACTGGGTCGGTGGATTCAGGTTCCCTGGGTCAGTCAGTGCTCTGTGGGATTGGCACCAGCTCTCGCCCCTCAAGCTTGGGAGGGACCATGTGAGAGTCCCAGCTGGCCCCTGAGGGACCCATGCCCGCCCCACTCTGCTTTCTGTGAGCTCCAGCCAGTGGCAGGTGAGGCCCTCCGTGAAGCATGCCCACATCAGGGCTCACTGTGGCCCTGTCCCCTCACCCATTGTCCTGCCTTCTCGGCCCTGCCTGGAGCACAGCCCGTAGCCACAGGTTTCCGAGCCTGCAGGCAGGCCCTGTCCCATGCTCCAGCAAAGGGGAGCAGCCACTGGCCCATTCTGGGGCATTGATGGCTGGGGCTGGGATAGGAGACGGGGGCCCAGGTCCTGTGGTTGCAAGCAGGAAAAGCCGGCCCAGACTGGCTTCAGTCCCACAGAATTACTTGGCTTATGCCAGTGAAAGGTCTAGAGTTGGCATCATCTTCAGGCACAGCTGGATCCAGGGGTTCCAACAATGCCTGCGAGGGCCTCCTGCCCCTCTGGGTGGGCTCTGCGCTCAGGCGGGCCCTCCCCTCTCGGCAGCAAGGAGGTGTCCGCAGCTCAGGACTGGCTCCTGACACCACCCAGCCCCGCAGCCCCAGGACCCCAGAATAGCTTCTCTCCCTCCCCGGTTCTGCAGAAGTCCTATAGTCGAGGCTCAGTGGCCGAACTGGGGTCACATGCACTTCCTGAGCCATTTGCTGAGGCCAGGGTGGGCCGGGAGCACCTGCCTGTCCCTGGGCTGGGGAGTAAGGTCAGTCTTCCCAAGCCACAGGCTGTGGGGGGAGGTCTGTCCACGGCAGACAGACTTGGGGGCAGACGGTGGGGGTTGGAGGCCGCACCAGCTGGCCCCATGGAGGCACAGCAGACCCCAGGGGTGAGGTGGGGGGCAGGCACCTTAGGAGAGCAAAGATGTGTCAGGATTATCCGACTTGGTTCCAATCTGTATAATGGGCACAAGCATCCAAGTGGCCACAGGTTACAAGCAGTCACAGGGAGTGAGGTGGCACTCAGGGACAGTCCCATTACCATTCACTCCTCCTGCCCCGACCCTCAGCCCCGGCCCCTCCAGTGGGCCACCTGCCCCCAGGGGGTGGTGCTGGGAGGACAGAGATGCTGGGCGCCCGGCCAGCTGCAGAGCACGCCTGTCAGCATCTGGGAAACTGACTGGAGATGCGTGGGTTCCATTCCCTGGGATCCCACGGGGTTTACACGGCACAGCACAGCAGTCTGGGGTCCGCCGGGAGCCTGGGGGTGGCTCTGCCTGGGAGTTTGCTTGAAAAGCCCATGATGTAGGTGAGAACACAGAGGCCCAGAGAGGGAGGCACCGCGTGTGTTCACACAGGGAGCTGGACACCAGCTGCCACCACCCGACCCTTGCAGCCAGCTTGGGAGGCCCCGCCCAGCCGAGGCCCCTGCCGCCTGCACCAGGCGCTGTCCTCAGGGAAACTCACACTCTGTCCCCATGGTCAGCGAACTGTCTGGACGACCACGGCATTCCTGCACTGCCCGTGCCACCTCGGGCAAGCCACTGCGCATCCTTCCGTAGCCCAGGCTGTGAAACGGGTGTGAGGCTAGTGTCGGCCTCGCAGGGTGCGGGGAGGAGGGCTTGGTGAGCGCACGCCGCGCACAGCGCTGGCAACTGTCCCGGCACAGAGTGAGGCTGTGTGAGCTGCTGGTGCCGTTTTTTCATTGTCGTCACTCACTGTGCTTGGCACTGGCATCCCCTCCAGGTCGGCCTTGTGCTGGGGTCCCTGAGAGGAGCCGGCCTGGCCTGCCCTCGAGGAGCCCCTGTCTGCTCCAGAATAAAGAGGAAAGAGCCCAGGAAGGCCCCCCAGCGTGGGGACTTTATCTCTAGCACTTTCTCAGGACGCGGGCTGTCCGGCACTGAACCCTCCCACCTCTCCTCTGAAACGCCCCGTGTGACCCTCCTTTTGTTTCTGCCGCAGAGCCCCCGGGACTGTCCCCGGACCCTGCCCTCGCCCCTGGCGCCCGTGTCCACCGGCGGCTCCCAGGACATCCTGGTGCCTCTGGCCAACGCCGCCTATTTCCAAGTAAGTAGAGGCCGGCCAGACCAGGCTGGGGGCAGGAGGGGCTGGGAGCATGCAGGCCACCCACCGTGGCCCGTGCCCCGTGCCCGGGATGGTGACCCTGCTCTGGCGCCCGCGTGGGCTTTGCTTTTCTTCCTCTGAGTGTGCAGATTCCCTGTGAGAAAGCCCCGCTCTGGCTGCGCAGCCGGGAAAGGGAAGTGGTGGTGAGGGCCAGGCCCAGGCTGCCTTTGGGTTGGCCCCACCCTGCCCTGCCCCTAGGCTGAGCCTGCCTGCTCAGTTGGTGGCTTCTGTGTCTTCCCTGGAGAATGACCAGAGAGTCCCTTCTCCACACCATTCCCCATTGTCCAGTGAGGCCCAGGACAGGGAGTAGATGACATCGGGTCATGCAGTGTAGGGCTGGACTGCACTTACCCCGGACTCCCGATCCAGTGCTCTGCTCAGCCCTGCACCGGCCCCACCCCCCATCTCGGTGGGGGAGGGTGCACAGCCCCTTTCTGGGCCCCTCCTGCACAGCGTCCTGGGCGGGAAGCGTTGACAAGTCCTGGAAGCCTGCCAGCCACCCCCTCCCCAGCTCCCTGGGACTCGCCATCTGTCGCTCCCACGGAGGAGCTGAGGCCTGTGAGGGCCGTCACACGTGGGGGCCACGTGCCAGGCATCTGGGAAGTGTCCTGGAGCCTTGTGGCAGGGGCTGGAGCCCTGGGAGGGCCGGGGAGGAGCCTGCCCTCAGCCCTCAAGCCCCACCCTGCAAGGCTTGGGGCAAGAGCCTCCCGGAACAGCGAGGGGCCTGGGCACTTCTGCACCACCACCACCACCACCACCCCTCACCCCCCACCCCGTCCCGGACTACAGGAACCTGGGACAGGGAGGCCCCAGCCCTGATCTGAGTCCTGGCTGATCCTTTCCAGCTGTGTAGAGGGCAAGTCTGCTCTCACTGAGCCGCAGGCGTCCCAGCCTTCTGCCCCCAGGCCTGCTCTGGGACACTGACCGCAGGCCCGGGGGCGGGGCCCTGTGTGCTGAGCCCACACCCTGGGAGCCCGGGACAGGCTGCATCTGCTGCCCCCAGATAGCCAAGGACCCTGAGGACAGACCCTCTCCGCACTCAGCACAGCAGGGCATAAACGGGCTTTTGGTCCTGTCCACAGCCACTTTCCGGTATTAGCTTCCGGAGTGGGCCCCAGAAAGGGGAAGGTTGACTTGCATTCTGCTCAGAGGGTCCCATCTCCCAAGGACAGGCACAGAGACAGGGATCCCTGCCAGGCAGCTGGCTGGGGGCGTGGCTTACCCCGTGAAGCCTGAGTTGGTTCCCTCAGCAAACACTGACTGATGCTGCTCCCGAGAGCAAGATGAGACTGGGGAATCGAGCCCTGTTCTTTCATTCAACAAATATTTCTTGAACACCTCATGCATACTAATAATAGCAAGCACGTATTAGGCACCTACAGTGTGTAGCCCACTAAGATACGTAATCTCCAATTTCCTCAGCGACCCTGCAAGGTAGGGAAGCCTATTCCTGTTGTACATTTAAGAAAATCAAAGCTCAGAGCAGTAGAGCGATTTGCATAAGGTCACTCAGCTAGTAAGTAGCGGAGGTGGGATTTGAACCCAGGCCTGAGTGAGGTAGAACCTGAGCTTTTCCACCTGCTGCCCTTGTGGGTGGGTGTCAGAGGGGCCCTCCCCACCGGCTGAGGAGACAGGTAAACAGAGCCAGGGCAGGGGGCAAGGGCAGTGCCTGCCACAGGGCGGGGGGCAGGCCTTAGGGGCTTCCTAGAGCCCCCAGCACACACCCAGATAGTCGCTGCTGAGTGAGTGAATGCACGACCAAATGAGGGGTGCCCTGGGTGGAGGGGAGTGGCTGGGAAGGCTTCAGAGCGTGGGCTGTTTGAGCTGGATCTTGAAGGTTGCGTTTTGCTGATGGTGAAAAGGGAAACGGGCTGTTCGGGTGGGGGGTTGGGCAAGGCCCAGGGCAGGAGAGTTTGTGCGGAGTGGAAGGGCAGAGATGGGGAGGTCCTGCTTTAGGCCACTGGGGGATATTGGAGAGGCTTTTTTTTTTTACCCCCCCGAGACAGGGTCTCAGTCCGTTGCCCAGCCTGGAGTGCAGTGGTGTCATCAAAGCTCACTGCAGCCTCGAACTCCTGGCTCAATGATCCTCCCACCTCAGCCTCCCAAAGTACTAGGATTACAGGCATGAGCAACCGCGCCCAGCCGAGAGGCTTTTAGTGGCACACAGAGCACAAGGCCAAAGTTCTGGGTGTTCGTGCGCCCCTGGCCTCCCTCAAGCATTGGACATGACGGCCAGGAAGGGAATTCTGGGGCACGGTGCAGCCCAGGAAAAGGCCTGACAGCAGGACCAAACCCACCTTTTAGGGCAGCAGTCTGTGCTGTCCTGTGGGATTTGGGGGGCAGTGAGTACAGGCTTGGCTCTCCTCAAACCCCCTTTCCCCTCCCTTTTTCCCACAGGGTACAGCCCTAGAGTGTAGCTTTGGGCTGGAGGAGATCTTCGAGGCTGTGTGGGTGAATGAATCAGCTGTACGCTGCAACCAAGTGGTGGTGAGTGGTGTGGCTCTAGCAGGGGGTGGCAGGTGGTGGCCTGTATAACTGTGGATGCTGCACCCTTTCCTGCCCACCCTACCCTGCCACCCTTTGGACCCCATCCCAACAGCTCTGCCCTCATCTGTCTCCATGACCACCCACAGCAGCGGCCGGGACACCGCCCAGGCCTCTCATGCTCTTTTCCATGCTTTTGCAGCTGCACACAGCCCGAAAGAGCCAGGAGTTTCCACTCAGCCTCCAACTAAAGGGGTGGCCGGCCCGATTCCTGGACAGCCCTGACCCCATGACAGGTGGGCACCCCCGCCCACTCCACCTGGCCACGGGGGCTCAGCACAGTGGGTGGGGCTGTGCCTTGGGGTACTCGTTTTGGTGGTTGCCACAGTGCCGGGTCCTACCCCGAGGTTCCCCAGCACACGCAGACTTGGGGCCCAGCCCTGCCACTCTGCCAGGCTCCAGGCCCGGGAGCATCCGCACACCGATGGCTGTGCAATTTCTGCGACTTACTGACCCTTACCTTTCTGTGTCCCCGTGTGAAACGGGCACGGTCACTTCACAGAAGGCGTGGTGGGGATTTGCTGAGCTGGTGCACAGCAGCCCTGGGGACAGTGTCTGTGGTGCCGCTGCTGACACACAGCACGTGTCGAGTCAGCGCTCCAGGGCTGTCTGGTCATGGGGAGTCTGAAACGTTCCTGGTGGACATGGGCCCTCCCGAGTCCCACCATGAAGGCCACAGAGAGACCCCAGAACATTCCTGTACACCTCAGACCCCAGAGAACCCTCCCTGCCCTCCTCCTTGGGCCACTCGGGGGTTTGAGGCCCCAGCGTCCTCAGAGCCTGCATGTTCAGGGGTCCCCCAGCATCCCGGGACCCTGCTGGGGTTAATCCGACCACCAAGGCCTGGGTGTGAATCCCAGCTCCGCCGCTCACCACTGTGTGAGCTTGGCCAAGTCACTCTTCCTCTCTGAGCCTCAGTCTCTTACCTGTAAAATGAGGCTAATCAATAGCTCCCACCCAGTCGAATCACCGTGAGGAGGACGGAGGCCGGTGAGGCTGTGGCTGCGCTGTGCTTGGCACAGACCCAGGGGCTGAGAAGGTGCTAAGAACCTCACGGGGTCTCCACCAACCCAGTCAGAGGGCGCAGCCTCCGACATTGCCAGGGTGGAGGGGACGGCGGAGACGGCGCGGCGCTGCCGAGTGGGGCTGACTCGTGCCGCCCCGTGTCTCCCCCAGTCGTGGTCTACAACTGCGCCATGGGCAGCCCCGACTGTTCCCAGTGCCTGGGCCGTGAGGACCTGGGTCACCTGTGCATGTGGAGCGAGGGCTGCCGCCTGCGGGGGCCCCTGCAGCCCCAGCCCGGCACCTGCCCCGCCCCTGAGATCCGCGCGGTAAGCATGTCCGGGGGGCGCATGCGCAGTGCCCCACACGGCCCGTCCCTGAGGGCTGGCGGGACACACCCAGGCGCATGCGTGTGCTGTCGCCTGCAAGCAGGTGAAGTGCCCGCCCCATGGAGCGGATGCGTTAGCGGGGGAGGTGGGCAGGTACATCAGGTAAAGTACACTTAGGACGTAGTGAGTGCTGTGGAGAAAAGTTGCAGGGCAGGGGGATAGGAAACACGGGGTGGAAGAGGCGCCGGGGGCCGAGTGTCACTAGTTTTTATAGCAAAGTCCAGGAAACCTAGGCCATGTGATAATAATCGAGGCCACCAGCGACTCCCCAGCCTCCGTTTTAGTTAAGAAAAAGACCCAGGAAGGATTCTGATTGGTCAGGTGCCCACCTCAGGCCTGGTCAGCTGTGGGTGGGACGCAGGGTCCTGCGGTTAGGCTCGGCCACGGGGGCTGCCCTCGGTGTCCCCCAGGAGACCCCCTGAGTGGCGTCCCCAGCCCCACGTGGGCTCAGTAACCCACACGCACACCCTCAGCCCAGTGCCCGGCAGGCCCAGCCCTTCCCCCACTGCCCTGGGTGTGTGGCCGTGGGCAGGGAACCTGGGGTGCCCCAGCCTCACAACCCCACCCGCCCCTCTTGTCACCTGGCAGATTGAGCCCCTGAGTGGCCCCCTGGATGGTGGGACCCTGCTGACCATCCGCGGCAGGAACCTGGGCCGGCGGCTCAGCGACGTGGCCCACGGCGTGTGGATTGGCAGCGTGGCCTGTGAGCCGCTGGGCGACAGATACACAGTGTCAGAGGAGTGAGTAGCGGCAGTGCCCCGGCCCCGCTCTGCTCCTCTCCAGAACCTCTTGCATCAGGGCCCCTGCGGCTTTGCCCGGACCGTTGCCACCACACATCCAGTTTCTGCTCGGGACAGTCCTCTTTGTCCCTCCAGACCCGGCTGCGATGCCCACTCCTCTGGGAAGCCCTCCCGTGTGCCCCTCGCCCAGCCTGCCTTGCACATAGCCTGATGACAACAGCGTGCAGTTAAGAAGGCTTGGGGGCGTCCTGCGGGGCTGAATGTGTGGGTCTGCAGCTGCTGGGCCTGGCCCCGAGGGGCCCCAGGAAATGTTTGTGAGCAGGAAGGAGCTGGACTTCCATGGTCAGGCTTGTAGATAAGCCCTCAGTCTCCCAGCCAGTAAGCAAGCTCGCCATCAGACGCCATCTCGTCCCCCCTTGTCTCAGGACTGCACAACTGCAGGAAACTTGTGGGATGGGGGTGAGCCCCTGAGCCTGGCACCAGGGTGGCCCTTGGGGGACCCCGGCCCCAGCGGCTGCTGCTGCTGACCACGCTGCCTCCACTCAGGATCGTATGTGCCACGGGGCCGGCCTCAGGGCCGTTCTCGGACGTGGTGACGGTGAACGCCTCCAAGGACGGCAAATCACGGGAGCGCTTCTCATACGTGGTAAGGGAGGCCGCAGCCCTCCGTCTGGCTCACCCCCCCACGCACACCCCTGCGGCCTGGCCCGAGGCCTGACCGCCTGCCCTCCTCCCCACAGCTGCCCCTGGTCCACTCCCTGGAGCCTGCCGTGGGCCCCAAGGCAGGCGGCACCAGGATCACCATCCTCGGGAGTGACCTCCATGTGGGCTCCGAGCTCCAGGTCCTGGTGAACGACACAGAGCCTTGCACGGAGCTCGTGTAAGTCCCTGGGCCCGGCCCAGAGAAACCCATGGGGTTGGGGGCTGGCAGGCTGGGGTGACATCCTTGCACGAGCTATCACCCAGGTCTTCATTGGCCGCGTCCCCTTAGGCAAGCCCCTTCCTTCTCTGAGCCCGAGTTTCCTCATCTGGTAAGGACAGTACCAGTGAGCCTCGGTGCTCTGTGCCCAGCATGCGGTAGATGCGCATAAGCCACAGCCGCCATGAAAGTGGTGAGGGCTGCACTCGCTCCCAGATCCCCCGGCTGGCCCAGGGCTGTGGTTAGTGGCAGGGGCGTCATCTGTAGCCTTCTGGTGAAACACCTTTGTCTTTATTATGTACTTACTGTGTGCCCGGCCCTCTGATGGGCATTGCTGGGGACACCAAGATGAGCCCAAAAGAGCTCTCGGGGGAAAGGTGGACACACCCACAGGAAATAAGAACATCCCGTGGGTCCAGGGTTGGGAGAAAAGTGCTTCCAGGGCTCCGAGGGGGCAGCCCTCTGGGGGGGCAGAGGGGTGGGAGAGGAGGTCTGAGGCCTCCTGGAGGAGGTGGGTGAGGCGGAATTAGGACATCGGGTGGGGTCCCAGAGGACAAGGGAGGTGAGCTCGGGCGCGGCAGTGAGGATGAGGAAGTGGCTGGGCGTTAACCGGCCTCTGTCAAACAGGGCAGAGATGAAGTTGGGACCTCGGGGGGACCTTCAGCCTGGGCCAAGCACTGGGGCCTGTGCCCGGGGGCGGTGGGGGCAGTGGTAGTGGGGGCAGTGG
>VBSM01003205.1:1809907-1823090 GCA_008086735.1 Cheirogaleus medius | reverse complement strand
GGGGCGGTGGGGGCAGTGGCAGTGGGGACGGGCCCCGCTGACAGCGCCGCTGCCGCACAGGCGCACGGACAGCAGCATCACCTGCACGATGCCCGGGGGGGCCCTGCCAGCCTCCGTGCCCGTGTGCGTGCGCTTCGAGCACCGCGGCTGCGTGCGCGGCAACCTGACCTTCTGGTACATGCAGAACCCGGTCATCACGGCCATCAGCCCCCGCCGCAGCCCCGTCAGGTGAGGACCCCGCCCGACCCCCGGCCAGCCTCACTCTCTGGGGCAGCAGGTGGGCTGACGGGTCTCGCTTGCCCCCCCGCAGCGGCGGCAGGACCATCACAGTGGCTGGCGAGCGTTTCCACATGGTGCAGAACGTGTCCATGGCCGTGCACCACATCGGCCGGGAGCCCACGGTGAGGCCCGGGTGCCTGACGGTGGGAGGGGGGCTGGGCCCTGACCCGCCCCGCCGCCGCGGGCTGCATCTCCTCGTCCCTCTGCGCCTCTGCGCCTGCCCTGGTCTCCATCTCTCCATCACGGCCCCTCCCTGCCCCTCTTCCCTGTGTCTCCATAAACCTCAGTCTCTCCCATCTCTCCTCCATGTCTGTCTGTCCGGCCCGCGGCCCGGCCTTGGCCCCGGTGCTCCTGCACCAGCTCTGCAAGGTTCTCAACTCCACCCTCATCACTTGCCCGTCCCCCGGGGCCCTGAGCAACGCGTCGGTGCCCGTGGACTTCTTCATCAATGGCCGGGCCTACGCGGATGAGGTGGCCGCGGCCGAGGAGCTGCTGGAGCCCGAGGAGGCGCAGCGGGGCAGCGGGTTCCGCCTGGACTACCTCCCCAACCCGCAGTTCTCCACGGCCAAGCGGGAGAAGTGGATCAAGCACCACCCCGGGGAGCCTCTCACCCTAGTCATCCATGTGAGTGTGGCGGGTACCAGGTGGCGGGAGTGAGCGGCAGGGCTCGGCCGTGGGCCTCAGCCAGCACCTCCCACGAGCACCCCCTCTGCACCACAGAAGGAGCAGGACAGCCTGGGCCTCCAGACCCACGAGTACCACGTCAAGATCGGCCAAGTGGCCTGCGACATCCAGATTGTCTCGGATAGAGTCATCCACTGCTCAGTCAACGAGTCCCTGGGCGCGGCCGAGGGGCAGCTGCCCATCACGGTGAGCACGAGGGGGACTGGAGGCGTAGGCGGACCTGGCCCCCAGACCTGCCCCATCTGCTGCGCGTCTGCGCTCACTGAGCATCTGCACACTCAGTAGCTTAGGCAAGCGAAACAAAGCAGAGCTTTTCATCCCCACTTTACAGATGAGGAAACTGAGGTCCACGAACTTAGTGACCTGCTCAAGGCCAATGATCAGCCCCATCTGGGCCTGGTGGGGCTGGACTTTCAGAAGCCAGAGGTTGCCCCCTTCCTCCTTGGTGTCCCACCTAGAGCCTGGGCTGCCAGTCATCACGTAAAGCGCGGAGAGAAGGGAAGCAGGAGGAACAGAGAGGGCCCAGGAAGTGGACTTTTTTCTGCATTATATCTACTTGCATGCCTTCTGGGATGGGGAGCTCACTCCCTCCCAGGCAGCACATGCTACCCCAGGACAGCTCCCTTTTTACCCACACCTCAGTCCCATCCCTGCCTGTGAGTCCTCACACCCCACCTGCTCCCTGGTCCCAGGGCAGCCCTACAGATACTTGGGGACCGCATCCAGTCCCTGTGAACCAGCCTCCTCTGGCTCCTCTGCTACTGCTTCCAGCCTGTAGCAATAATCACAGCCCCCTGTATTGAGTCTCACTTCTGTGCCAGGCCCAGGACCAAGGGCCTGACAAGCATCACCTCATTTACCCTTCGTAGTGTCTCCAGGAGGTGGACATGGTTATCTCTGTGTTATCAATGTGACATCTGAGGCTCAGAGAGGTTAGATGACTTGCCCAAGGCCACTCAGCGAGGGAGGAGAGGAGCTGAGGTGTAAGTCCAAGAAACCTCAAGCCCCTTCCCCCACCTCTGTGCAGATCCAGGTAGGGAACTTCAACCAGACCATCGCCACGCTGCAGCTGGGGGGCAGTGAGACGGCCATCGTCGTGTCCATCGTCATCTGCAGCGTCCTGCTGCTGCTCTCCGTGGTGGGTAAGGAGCCCCAGCCTCGGCCCGGGGGGGACAGACCTGCCCGCCTTGCGCGGGCCCCTCTGAGACTGGCAGATAGGAGGAGGCAGGATGAGCTGGGGGCACAGCTTGAACAAAGGCTGGAGGTGGGAACAGGTTAGGCACCCAGAGGCGGGGGCAGGTGTGCTCTGGTGACAGCACCACTGGCTGGCAGATGGTAGAAGTTGGGGGGACGTGCTGGGCCCTAGTCATGGGCCCTGAATGCCAGTTAGAGGCATTTGGAACCATGTTCTCCAGTCAGTAGGGAGCTACTGAAGGTACTTAAGAGAGGGTTGTTCAGGGCACGTTAACCTAAGTGTCTGGTGGGCTACGCCAGTGTTAAAATAATGGGTACAAAAGTAACACACTCAATGTAGCAGAGAAGTTGCAACCCTCACTCACTGCGGGAGGGAATGTAAAATGGTGCAGCCAAGTTGGAACACACTTTGGCAGTTCCTCGAAATGTTAACACAGAGTTACGCTGTGACTCGGCAACTTCACTCCTAGGTGTCTGCTCAAGAGAAATTAAAACATGTCCACAAATGTTTATAGCATTGTTATTTATAACCAAGAGGTCAAAACAACCCAAATGCTCATCAGCTAAGTGGACAAAATGGGATACAAGTACATGCTAGAATATTACTCAGCAGAGAGCAGGGTGGGGTGCTGACATGCTACATCCTCAGTGAGCCTTGAGCGCAGGATGCTAAATGAAGGAAGCCACTACATGCAAGAAATGCAAGAAATGTCCAGAATGCACAAAGCCGCAGAGACAGAAGCGGGTTCGTGGTTGCAGGGGCTGGGGGAGCGGCACGGAGTGACGACTTAACAGATGCGGGTCTTCTTGGGGCTATAAAAATGCCCTAAAATCAGTGGCGATGGTCGTACGACTCTGTGCATACGCTAAAAACCATTGAGTTATACACTTTAAACGGATGGATTATATGATGTGTGCATTACATCTCAATACAGCTATTTTTTAAAAAAGTATATTCAATGCAAAAAATTCTAAAGAACGCTGCAAAAAGATAAAAGGAAAAAATACAATCATTAATACCCTGTGTATTTTTGTATATTTCCTTTCAGTCTCTTTTCTAAAAATAGTACATATATAAAATATTTTACACATTATATATATACACACACACACCTTTGCCCTCAAAAAGCACTATAATGTGATACTCCTTTGTAGTCTGCTTTTGAAAGTTTCTTAATTCATAAGTAACACCTGGTCATTGAAGAAGGAATAGAAAATGCTAAAAGGCAGAAAGAAAATAGAAATCGCTCATAATTCTCTCACTCAGGAAAAGCCATGTTAACCACTGTTTTACACACACAGCACGCACGCACACACGCACGCGCCAATAAAGGCTTTCCAAGGGGCTTTGGAGGCCTGACCCCTCTCCACGGCCCGCAGCCCTGTTCGTCTTCTGCACCAAGAGCCGCCGCGCCGAGCGCTACTGGCAGAAGACGCTGCTGCAGATGGAGGAGATGGAGTCCCAGATCCGCGAGGAAATCCGCAAAGGTAGCCGGCGGGGGCTGTGCAGGACGGGACCTCGGCTTTCCCACCTGAGGGATGGGTCTCGCCCGCTCACGGCTGCCCGCATGTCCGCCAGGCTTCGCTGAGCTGCAGACGGATATGACCGACCTGACCAAGGAGCTGAACCGCAGCCAGGGCATCCCCTTCCTGGAGTACAAGCACTTCGTGACCCGCACCTTCTTCCCCAAGGTCAGCCTGAGCCCGAGCCCGCCCCAAACTCGTGCTGGCCGCCTCGGGCAGCTCAGCGTCTCTGGGCCCTGCCCACCTCGAGGGTCCCTTGAGCAGTGCAAAACGTGCACAGCTGTCCGCAGCAGCCTTGGCCACCTCCCCCATGTTCATTCTCTGCTCACTTGATGTTCGACTGTGAAGCCAGCTGCCGGCCCCACTGTCCTGGGGTGCTGGGTCTGCCTCTCCCCTCACTGAAGGGGGCACAGGGGTGACCAGGACTGCCCCCGCCAGCCGCTCTCGTCTCTGGGCCCTTCCCAGCCAGGCTTCTCTTGGTCCCCATGTCACCGCCTCCTGTCCTCTTGGGGCCACCCCACCCCTTCCGTGCCCCCATACTCCTTCTTGCCCTCCCACGGGCCGCTACCCTCTCCTCACTGCCTTGGCCTGTCCAGGTTTGTCCAGTGGCCAGCACCCTCCCTTGCCCTGGCCACACCACTCCCCTGCAGTGTCCGCAGTGAGCCTATGTCTGACCACGTCACTCTTCGTGAAACCTCCCAGTGGCTCTTCCCAGCCTCAGGGTGAAGCTCAGACTCCCACGGCAGCCCTTACATGACATGGTCACTACCAGCCTGTCTACCTCGGTTTCCCCGCGGCACACTGAGCTGCTTGCACTTCCCCCTAAGCCTCATGCCCTCTTGCATTGCCACGCCTTGGCTCATGCTGGTTCCTTTGCCTGTGACCTCTCCAGGGAGCCCTCTGGGACATTGCCCCCCCCCCCGAATCCCATCCCATGGCCCCCTGGGCCTGGCCTGCTGCCTCCTACTCTTCATATGGGGTTATTTCTGTGTCAGTTTCCCCCAGCAGAGGCCCACTGGGCCAGCCAGGCCAGTGCCCCTTTCTTTCCGTTTGTGAGCGCCTCTTGCATGCCAGGCAGGGGGTCTCCAGCCTGCTGAGATGCGGGGGGTCTGCCCCTACAGTGTTCCTCCCTTTATGAAGAGCGCTACGTACTGCCCGCCCAGACCCTCCACTCCCAGGGCGGCTCCCCGGTGCAGGAGACCCACCCACTGCTGGGAGAGTGGAAGGTGAGTACCTCCCCACACACAGTGCGGTCTGCCCTGCGGCAACCCTGCACCTTCCTAGGTCCCCCTTTCCAGCTCATCTAATCCATTAATCCCAGTCTTGGGGAGCTGGGAGTCATCTGCCATTGTGAGGTACTGAGCCCTCCATCCCAGAGAGTATTCAAGCAGCCATTCAGGGTGTTATAAGTGCTGACCCCCCAGGCCAGGTAGAGAGGCCAGAGGATTGGGTCCTCCTGAATGTTCCATTCTGCCTGCTGCTTAGAGAACGGAAGGTGAGAGTCTCCCACACTGGGTTGCTGGGTTACTTCTTGGCACCCTCACGCTTCTCTGGGCCCCATTTTTCAACTCAACTGAGCCATTGTTCCCAGTTATAGGGAGTTAGGAGGCATCCACTGTTGGAAGGTGGTGAGCTCCCCATCACAGGAGGCATACAGGCAGCCTTTCATGGCACCATACTCCTGGGACCCAGGGCAGGCAGGGGCACTGGGTCCCTTCGGACACCCCGTCACCAATTGCTTCTACAGATCCCTGAGAGCCGCCGGCCCAACATGGAAGAGGGGATCAGCCTGTTCTCCTCACTACTCAGCAACAAGCACTTCCTCATCGTCTTTGTCCACGCACTGGAGCAGCAGAGGGACTTCGCGGTGCGCGACAGGTCAGGCTGCAAGAGATCGGGGCGGGTTGGGGGAGAGGGCTCTGGCCAAGCCCACACAGCATCAGGCGCTGGGGCCTGGGGCTCTGGGGCTCCTGAGACTCCCATATCTCTGCCCTTCCTGGGCCTGGATGCCTAAGCCTTGGGATCGCAGGGCACAGTGGTTGCTGTGGACGTTAGCGAAGGCGGCCCCTTCTCCAGCCCCACTCACCCGTCTGCGGGAGCTTCCCACACAGGCACACCTGGGTCCCTGGGTGCAGGGACAAGGCAGCACTGAGGCCCCAGACCCACAGATCCAGGACCACAAGGCGCTGACGCCCGCCGCGCCGCCCGCAGGTGCAGCCTGGCCTCCCTGCTGACGATCGCGCTGCACGGCAAGCTGGAGTACTACACCAGCATCATGAAGGAGCTGCTGGTGGACCTCATCGACGCCTCGGCCGCCAAGAACCCCAAGCTCATGCTGCGGCGCACCGAGTCCGTGGTGGAGAAGATGCTCACGAACTGGATGTCCATCTGCATGTACAGCTGTCTGCGGGTGAGGCGGCCAGCGGGAGACATGGGAACCCAGGCGCGGGAAATAACAGGGCACGTCACAGCGGTGGCCACCAACCACCTCCTCAGCTGTCCCTCAGTAGATCCGCCATCACGAGATCCTCAGGCCGACTGCGGGAGGGCTCATCACGGCCTCCGTGCAGATGTGGAAGGAGGGGCTCCGGCCCATAGGACCTGTGACGCAGATGGGGGACCTGAGGCTCCGAGGAGGCTGGGCTGGCTCGCTGCAAGGGCTCAGAGCGTGCTTGGAGCAGAGCAGAGGTGGTGTCGGGCCTTGTCCCTAGACGTTGTTTTCTCATTTCATCCTCCCTGGTGCGGCCCTGGGCCAGTGGTCTGGATTTAGGAGATAAATCAGACCCCAGCCCAGACCTTGAGGTTCTCTCCCGCCATTGGGGAGAGATGTGGATGTTAATGAAAACACAGAGTGATAAGTGCCACACAGCAGATCTCAACCCAGCAGGGGGGCTCTGAGGGGCTTCCTGGAGCAGGTGGCCCATGCTGAGCCCCAAGGGCTTAGTAGGAACGAGCCCGGTGAAGAACTGAGTGTGGAGGGAGCTCCGGGCACTGGAAACAGCATGGGCAAAGGCTGGGAGGAGGGTGTCCGTGAAAGGAACGCAGGGAGTCCAGTGACTCTTCCGATGGCAGAGCAGGCTGGCAGGGGCGGGGGGGCCAGGACGTCAGGGCCTCTGTTCTGCCAGGAGGACCCCTGTGAGAACAGAAGTTGCTCAGCCCCTGGTCCTGTGCCACTGTCCAGCAGTGCTGTGGTGGCAGAGGCTGGAGGGTCACCTGGGGGTCTCAGGGGAAAGGCAAAGGCCTGGCTGGAGCCCAGAACCAGGGCGTCAGCTGTCCTGGGCTTGAGTCCAGTCTTTGGCACAGCCCAGCTGGGTGACCCTGGGCAAGTCACTGCCCTCTCTGGGCCTTGGTTTCCTTCCGTCAAATGGGACCTCTGCCCTGGGCCTGGTGAGGGCCAGGCAGCCTGGGTCGTCGCATGGAGCCTCCTGGGGAAGGGGGGAGTGGGGTGGAGCCAGGCTGGGCCTGGGGAGGGCCTTTGGGGCACCTAACGTCCTGCCAGCTGCCTCGTTTGGGCCATCGGGGCTGTGTCAGGGACCACAAGGGCCTCGTGGGCTCTGGACCCAGCTCCCCTGGCCTCTTCATGTGACCTCAACCAGGCCTTCCCCTCTGGGCTTGTTTCCTCCTCTAGAAAATGGGGCAGGGTGGCTCCTGGCCGCCAGACCCGGAGGCTTGGCTCAGGAGCAGGGCTGGCACGCTCCCCTCGCAGTCTTTGCCAGGTCTGCCTCATACTATTATGCACTCAATTCTTTCTTTAACGCAACTCGCCGTTTTTGCTTGCGCATCCACCACAAACGGAACACCTGGCTTACTTGCTAAACAGGGACCGTGAGAGTCAGCTCGCGGCGTGGGTGGCGGCCGAGCCCTTTCTGGCGTGGTGCACTTTCGCCACATGGAGGTGGGCAAGAGCAGGGGTGGAGCCCTGATTTGGCCTGAGACTCTCCACAGTCATCAGGGCATCACCCGGGTCAAGGCCACATCTGTGTTCTGGTTTCACCTAAACGCACCCTGGGCGGCTCTCACTAGCTAGAAAGAGTCACAGGCTTGACAGCTGGTCCAGGGTTCAAGTCCAGCTCTATCACTTCCCAGCTGGGTGACCCTGGGCAACTTACTTGCCCTCTCTGAGCCTTGGCATTTCCAGCTGCACAGTGAGGACGATGCCTGGTACCTGGAGGGGTTGCTGGGACAATGCAGTGAGCACACCTGCCCCCAGCTGGTGGTGTTTCATACACACGAGCTGAGAGTCCGTGGAGATGCCCTAGGGTGGCATTGGCACCGGAATCAGTTCAACAGGAGGATGATAAACAGGCAGCCGTGGGTGTTGGGAGATGGGGGTCGTGAAGGTGTTTGCCCCATGCTGTGGGGGCTGGAATGTGGAGGGTGGGCCGGGAGGCCGGAGGGGCTGGGCCTTGGCCCCTGATAGCCCCGTGCCCGCCCAGGAGACGGTCGGGGAGCCGTTCTTCCTGCTCCTGTGCGCCATCAAGCAGCAGATCAGCAAGGGCTCCATCGACGCCATCACGGGCAAGGCCCGCTACACGCTCAACGAGGAGTGGCTGCTTCGGGAGAACATCGAGGCCAAGCCCCGGGTGAGCCAGGCAGGCGGGGAGGGCCCGCGGCCTGGCTCGTCCTGGCCTCCACCTGGACCCAGCCCCAGGCCGGCCACTGCCGCCACTCGCTGACGCGATCCCTCCCTCCCTCCCGCAGAACCTGAACGTGTCCTTCCAGGGCTGCGGCATGGACTCGCTGAGCGTGCGGGCCATGGACACCGACACGCTGACGCAGGTGAAGGAGAAGATCCTGGAAGCCTTCTGCAAGAACGTGCCCTACTCCCAGTGGCCGCGCGTAGAGGACGTCGACCTCGGTGGGTGGGGGTGGGGGGCGCCTCCGTGTTGGGCTGCTTCAGCCCAGGACGGCCCTGCCTTGGCCAGAGCACTCTTCACTCAGCATGTGTGCGTTAATAGTGGCCCTGGTGACACATGATCAGACAGGTCTCCATCACAAGCTGCAGGCAACCGCAGAAAAGCATTCGGGAAAGGCTTCCCAGAGGAGGGGATGTCGGAGTGGGTTTTGAAGGATGCAGAGGAGCCTTGGTTAAGCCAGGAGGCTGAGGCCATTCATTCCCAAGGCTGTAGGTAGGCCTTTCCTGAGCAGTCGCTCTGTGCTGGGCCCTGTTCTGAGCACTGGCCTGTTACGGTGAAGAGGCAGGTGTGGCAGTTGTCCACATAGAGCAGGGAAGTTGGGGTGACCACTGAGGCCGGCAGGCGGGGCAGGTGCTGCATCCCCTAGAGCCCAGAAGGGGAGAGCCGGGCACTCGGGTTTTGTCCCGAGGACAGTGGGTGCCGTGGAAGGCGTGTGGCTGCTTTCGTGCCTGGTGCCTTTTCTCATTTCATCAGAGCTGTCACACGCGAACCCTGCGGGTGAGGCCATTTCCAGAGCTCCTGCTCCGTGCCACCACCCTGGCACTTGGTACCCCCACGCCCTCCCCCCCAGCTCTTTCTCCGTGTCCCCATTTCACACCTGGGGAAACAGGCTGCTCCCTGCGTGGCCGTGGCCCTGACGGCCTGCTCCTTGCCCCACAGAGTGGTTTGCCTCGAGCACGCAGAGCTACATCCTGCGGGACCTGGACGACACCTCAGTAGTGGAGGACGGCCGCAAGAAGCTTAACACACTCGCCCACTACAAGGTGCAGCCCCTCCCCACCTGCACCTCCAGCCCCACCCACTCTGACCTCTGACCTCTGACCTCAGCCTCTCCCCTCCCGTCAGATCCCGGAAGGCGCCTCCCTGGCCATGAGCCTCATAGACAAGAAGGACAACACACTGAGCAGAGGTAGCAGGGCACACGTGGAGCGGGGGTGCTTCCATGCCATGCCCCAGTGGGGAAACTGAGGATCCACGAGGATAGGGCTGGGTCGGGCTGTGGCCTCCTGGGGTGGGGGTGCCGGGCCAGCCTCCTCTGCCCCAGTACTGCCTGGACAGGGCCTGTGGCCAGGCCTCCTCACGCTGATTTCCTGTGGCAGCTGGGGAGAGGCCCCGGGAGGGCGGGATGTGGTTCTTAGAGGTCTGGGCAGCCGCCAGGCCAGAGGGGAGGCTGGCGTGCCCATCTGGGCTTCGGGCCGCGGCCCTGGCTCAAGTGGCCCATCCACACCATCAGATGCCCCAGGCCTGGCCACCCCCTACCAGGCCCGGAGCCTGGGCTGCTCTGGGCTCAGGTCCCCTCTCGAGGTTGAGGGCAGAGTTTGGGTCTCCCCCTGCAGCCCGGGGGCTGTGCTGGGGCTGAGGACAGCCAGCCCTGCCCACTTGGGGCCCCTCCTTCCCCCTCTGTGACTGTGTCTCTCTCCCCACCTCTCTCCCTCCCTGTGTCTCTCCGTCACTGCATGTCTCTCTGCCTCGCTCTGTCCCGTTCTCTGCGTGTCTCCCTGGACCTTTCTCTTGCCTCTCTCTGTCTCATCCTCTCCACGTATCTCTTGGGATCTCTCCATTTTTCTCTGTTTCTCTCCCCTTCTTGCTCTCCCCCCTCCTCTCCCTTGTTTATTTTTCATGTGTGTGTTTTTCCTCTTGCAGTGAAGGACTTGGACACGGAGAAGTATTTCCATTTGGTGAGTGCCTGGCCTGGGGCCTGGGGGATCCAGCCCCTCACTGGGTGTGGCCTTGACCTTCTGCCGCCCTGGGCCTCTGGGAAAAGTGCTCCCAGGCCCTGGGAAAGGCTGGGGGTGGGGTGGGGGTGGGGCCAGAGTCAGGAGGGAGCCACAGCCCTGGTGTGCCGAGCAGCCCGGCAGAGCCAGGTGCCTGTGGGCACAGAACAGCCTCCCACAGACGGTGAGGGAGGTGCCTGGTGCCGGTTGACACCGCCTGGCCTCCCAGGTGCTGCCCACAGACGAGCTGGCCGAGCCCAGGAAGTCCCACCGGCAAAGCCACCGCAAGAAGGTGCTACCAGAGATCTACCTGACACGCCTGCTGTCTACCAAGGTGGGCCCAGCCTCAGTCTCCCCTGTGTGCAGTGTGTGCAGGGCCCAGCCCCAGCTCCGGGAGGTCAGCACCCTAGAGGGTCAGCTGCGCACAGGCCTGGAGGGGGAGGGGATGTCAGTTCTTCCCATCGCCTCCGTGGGGCCAGGTGAGCTCTCTGGGCAAGAGGCTGAGGGCTTAGGGCCACGCCTAAGGAGGCATTGCCTGGCCAGGAAAGATGCCTGACCGCTTCTGTTTTAGCCACGTCACAGGGGTCAATGATGTCCCCAAGGTCACAGGGCTCGATGGCAGAGTCAGTACCGTACAGCCTGCATTCTCAGCTCTCTGCCCCAGTGTCTCGATCAGTCCTTTCAACACCCCTGAGGCAGGTTTCACTTGCTCATTTCTCAGACAAGAAAACAGGTCCAGAGAGGTTAGGTGACCAGCCTGATGCCACGTGGCTTCCCAGTGGGGAAGCCTGAGCCCTGGGGCGCCCCAGAGCCACCAGGGTGCCCACTCACCCTCAGTGCAAGGCTCTGGGCTGATGGTGGCCGCCCCACTCCCCCACAGGGCACACTGCAGAAGTTTCTGGACGACCTGTTCAAGGCCATCCTGAGCATCCGTGAAGACAAGCCCCCGCTGGCTGTCAAGTACTTCTTCGACTTCCTGGAGGAGCAGGCTGAGAAGAGGGGAATCTCAGACCCCGACACCCTGCACATCTGGAAGACCAACAGGTAGGGGGCAGGCAGCCAGGTGTGGGGAGGGCTGTGGACTGGGGCTTCAGAGCCCAGCCTCTGTCCGGCCCCACCTGCTGGGGTCAGTCTCTCCTCTCCTATTTCCCAGCTGTGTGATCTTGGGCAAGTGACTTAACCTCCCTGTGCTTCAGTTTCCCCTAGCTATAAAACCCAAAGTAACCCACTTTAATTGTAAGAATTAACGAGAAGAGTGCCCAGTGAGTATTATAGAAGTGCTGTCTGTACTGTCACGCTCCCTCCACTCGTCTTTGGTGGGCACCGTCAGCTCCATCGTACAGATGAGAACACTGAGGCTCACAGGGAAGCAGCAACTGCCCAAGCTCCCTAGCCCTGGGATGGCAGAACCAGCCTCAGCCCCATGTTCCAAATTCCATATCCAGTTCATAGCCGCCCTCCTTTGAGGCACGTCTTAGCTTTCCGTGGTCACACCCCTGCACCAAGAGGTAGTTAAGAACTCAGCCTGACCCTCAGAAAAAAATGCCACCAGCCCAGAAGTTTCTATGCAGTTGCAGGAACTTCTTCGAGCTCTGGGGATCCATACGCTCAGCATGCCAAGTCACTGGGTGGCCCTGGGGTGGGGGTGGGGGCGTTACCAGCCCTCTCTGGCCTCCCAAGGACGAGGACAAGGCTGCAGGCTCCCCATTCCCCCGCCCCCCCGCCGCTCCTTAGTGGCCCCAGCGCTAATGCTGGACTTCCTGCTGCCTGGGGGCGGGGGCGCCACAGTGCCAGCGCCAGCGCAGCAGTGGGGGCGCTTCTAATGAGAACCAGGGCCTGGCTTGGCTCCCTCATGAGAGCTGAGGATGCTGGCGGGGCGCGGCGAGGGCAATCTGCAGGAACCCTGCTCCTGGCCGCTGCCGCCCAGCTGGCCAGGGATGAGCACGCTCAGGTTCCAGAGGTCACGTCTTGTGCCCAGGCTCCACCGCCCTCCTCCAGGGCCACCTGGCCTGCCTCCCTCGGCCACTTGCTCTCCTACCCCCACTGGGGTGGGTGGGCTCACCCCACCTCTGCCACCCCCACCCCACAGCCTTCCTCTCCGGTTCTGGGTGAACATCCTGAAGAACCCCCAGTTTGTCTTTGACATCGACAAGACGGACCACATTGACGCCTGCCTCTCGGTCATCGCTCAGGCCTTCATCGACGCCTGCTCCATCTCCGACCTGCAGCTGGGCAAGGTCGGCACCCCAGGGCCTCAGAGAGACCTTTCTGGGAGGGGAACCGAAGGAGCTCAGGTCTGGGGACGTGGGACGGGCGGGTCATGCAGGTCATTCAGGCAGGGGAAGACACCTAGAAACCAGCACGTGCTATCAGAAACTGTATTGCTGTAGACCAGCGGCACCCGCCTCAGGTGTGCCTGGCACCAGCTCTGGTGTTTAAGCCAGAGAGCCAGGCGAGGGGAAGCCCGTGAGTGTGGACAACCTGCTTGGTCGGGCACGACATCGTCTGAGATTCAGGCCAGGCTCCAGGCAGCGGCCCCTGAAGGCCCGGAGCCATTTGAGCAGGGCATTCTGTGAAGGGTGGGCAGAGGGGGAAACAGGTGACCAGGATCTGTGACATACACGCAGGAGGGAGGCACAGGCGTCTGTCTGAGGGGAGAGGGTGGAGATGTGGGAGGACAGCCCCCAGCAGAGGGAGTGGCCTGAGCGCCAGCAGGTGGGAGAGCCCTGGTTGCCGTGGGCAGGGCTGGGATTGTGTGATCAGAGCTGGCGCCGCAAGAGTGGGGGCGGCACAGCCCATTGTTTAGCGTGCATTTCAGAGACAGAGCACGAGAGAGAGAGAGAGAGAGAGAGAGAGAGAGAGAGAGAGAGG
>VBSM01003205.1:1740756-1809835 GCA_008086735.1 Cheirogaleus medius | reverse complement strand
GGAGAGAGAGAGAGAGAGAGAGAGAGAGAGAGGGAGAGCCATCACTTCGCACATTCTGTCTCATTGGCGGGACACCCATGGCAAAGGACTGGGAGTGTTCCTGGCGCTCTTTGCCTGCAGGCGCTAGAAACACGTGGTGGGAAATGTGCCACTGAGCCAGCGCTCAGGCTTGCAGAGACCGTAGCCACCGAGACCTGCAGCCCCAACAAGGACACATCCTTGTCATGTCGAACTGGCAGCCAAGAGCTGGCACGGGCCGGCACACTCCTCTCCTGGAAGAAATAGGTCCCGCTCCGGGCCATTGCCCTGACGGTCCCGGGAGAGTAGGGCAGGGGTCACATGAAAAAGGGTGGCAGAGGAGGGAGTGAGGAGCCCCGCTCCGAGGCTGGCAGAGTGGGTGACGTTCAGTGACACCGGGCCCAATGCGGCCATTTACGTGGCAGCAGGGATGAGGGCTCGTCCAGAAACAGAGCAGCCCTGTTCAGCCCCCACCCGCTGTCCGACCCCCTCCCTGCCCAGGACTCGCCAACCAACAAGCTGCTCTACGCCAAGGAGATTCCCGAGTACCGGAAAATCGTGCAGTGCTACTACAAGCAGATCCAGGACATGGCCCCGCTCAGCGAGCAGGAGATGAACGCCCACCTGGCCGAGGAGTCGCGGGTGCGGCGCTTGGGCTGACGGGCTGCGGGTCGGGTGGCCTGCGCCTCGCTGCCCCCACAGACCAGAGCGGGGGCACAGATGGCATTTCTGGGGCGGCCACGGCTTCCTCTCGTGCACCTACAACTCCATGGCTCGTTTTTCCAAGAGCTCGGGGCACGGGGCACGAGGGTCCTTCCCAGAGGGGAGAGGAGAGGAGAGTTCGAGGTCCAGGAAGCCATCTTCATGCGCAGGACTTGAGGGGCCTGTTTACCCAGCTAGGAAGTTGCAGGGGATATACAGCAGCCAGCCCTGCTGGGGGTGGGTCCTGGTGTGACCACTGGGTTCACCACCCAGACCTCCTGTCTTCTTGTTTCTCGTAGAAATACCAGAACGAGTTCAACACCAACGTGGCCATGGCAGAGATTTATAAATACGCCAAGAGGTATCGCCCGCAGGTGAGTACGAACCCCTCAGGCGAGGGACCTGCCCAGGGCAGACGGGCTTCCTTCTCAAGTACAGGCACCCTGGGACGTTCACACTTCGTGCCCGTCACTAGTGGCGGACATTCGGGGATGCGTCCTCCCCCAAGAGCCAAGGCGGGACCCCTCACCCCCAAGCTGTGGCCCGGCTGACTCTGTGGCTCCCCTCAGATCATGACCGCCCTGGAGGCCAACCCCACGGCCCGGAGGACACAGCTGCAGCACAAGTTTGAGCAGGTGGTGGCTTTGATGGAAGACAACATCTACGAGTGCTACAGCGAGGCCTGAGCCCCACGGGAAAGAGCCGCCAGAGCTGCTGCTGGAGACGCAGCCCCCACTAGGCCGGGTGTCCCTGCCTCGGGCTGGACACACTGAGCAGAGATGGCTGGGGCGGGTGGAAGAGGAGGGGCCGCTCTGAGCCAGCCAGAGGAGCCCCAGCCCTGGCCCCTTGGGCACCTCCGTCCCTCCCACCTGCCCCCAGACCGCCTCAGGGATGGGGGCCTTGAATGCCGCAGCCAGTCCCTGGTAAGGCCCCCTGCCCACCCAGCGCAGCCTGGACTGTGCCACCCACTGGCTCTGCTGAGAGCGCCCCGCCTGTCCGGGTGGCCCAGCACAGACACGGAGAGGCCGCCGCCCGCCCCGGAGGCTGCAGCCCAGAAACACTACCTCACCCAGCTGGTGCAGGGCTCCTTGAACCGGCCCTCGATTGGTTTCTGCTTCAACCACCGGAAAGTTCTATTTCCCCTCACCCAAAAGGACCTTGGCCACAGACGGTTTCCAGCAGTGTCTGATTTTGTTGCTGGAGCGCTATTGGTGGAGCGGGCAGTGCCCGCCGGCGCGGGGGTGGGGGCTCTGTGGGCGTCTCCGTGGGGGGGAGGGGCCGAGGAGGGGGACAGGTGCTCAGAGTTCCTGGCCCCAGGGAGGGAGGGTTCCGATGCTCCGAGGCTGTAGCTGGGCTACTCAATCTTGCTGGAAGTGTTTCTAAAGATAGCACCACTTTTCGTTGTTTTTTAAAAAGCTTTTATATATTAAAAAACTTATGCGCCAACTGTGAATAGCTGCCGC
Organism: Cheirogaleus medius; assembly: GCA_008086735.1. NCBI lineage: Eukaryota > Metazoa > Chordata > Mammalia > Primates > Cheirogaleidae > Cheirogaleus > Cheirogaleus medius. The sequence goes on along the minus strand of VBSM01003205.1, from coordinate 1,807,652 downwards.
TTGTGCAGAGGACCTGGGAGGGTCCCGAAGGCTCCCAACGCAACACTGGAATGACTGTCCCAGAGAACGGGCAGCTGGCAGAGACCCCCTCGGCACCCCGAGAAAGCCACCCGTCCCGTCTGCAGCGCCCCTTGTGGCCAACCCGGCCAGTGCCGGGACTGGAGGGAGGGTGGCCAGGACTCTCTGGAACCTTCTTTATAATAAAAGCCTGACGGGAAAACCTACTGTGGGCTCCAGCCTTTGTCCAGAGATGGCCAAGCAGGGAACGGGGCAGCTTCTTCACCCGTTTGTGGCAGGAAGGCGGGGAGGGTCCGGCTTCCGGTCCTGCCTCAGCCATTCCAAGGCTTGGCTGACACCTGACTGGAGTCTGAGAAGGCAGCCAGAGGCAGGACGGTGGGATGAGGCGGCACAGGCTACGTGTGCCATGGGCCAGGCCCAGAGCTGACGTTCCTTGGACTCCGTGAGTGCCCAGGGGACCCAGGAGGGTGGCAAGGCTGCTGTGTGCCCAAGGCTGGGCCCCGCTGACCTCTAGCACAAGCCTGTGGGAAGCAGTTTCAACACCTGGGTAACGGGGACAACACTGAGTCTCAGCAAGGTGGAGGACTTTCCCAGGTCACACAACCAGGAAGGGGCCCCTTGTTCCTCTGTCTCAGGCCTCCGGTCAGAGTCTCCACAGTGGCCCAAGTGGTGTGGAGAGGTCAAAGGTGACCACCCTGGAAAGGGAACTGACATTTACATACTTGCCCTGATTTTCTGATTGAGCATGAAAAATGTGTGAACCCCATTTTTCAGACAAGGAAACACAGGCAGTTTCCCCAAACCTAGCTTAACCCTGGACTCTGTTCCTGGCAGGGCAGGTGACCTGACTCTGGCTCCCGGCCGGGCTGGGGGTGAAGTCCATCTCCCACCCAGGAAGAGATCACTAGCAACCCCAGGCCCCAGCTGAACAGCAGTCCGCTTCATTTTCTGCCTTTGTGAAGGAAAAACAGTTACATGCATATTGGTCGAGAACAAGAACTAGGACAAAAGATTCACAAAATTTAAACAAAATCCCACAAATACCAGTTCTAGAATTAATGAGAACAGAAAAGTGAGAAAAGTAAACAACCTTTCGCTTTAAAAATAGCTTTTTCCTATAGTGGCTTCTGGTTGGAGAGATCTTTATATCTTTCTAATTTTCTATTCTGAACATCAGTTCCTTTTTATTAAGCAGCAGATTTTCTAAGTTATCGGCACATTTGATAGTGTTTGAGAGGGCAGGGGGAGGGTGTGATTCTAGAATGAATACACATTTCCAGAGAAATGCAGGGAGCACAAGAAGCAGAAAAAGGCCGCCCTGACCCGCCGTGGCATCCCCCAAGCACCGCCCCATGCCAAGCGTCAGGGGCGGGCGAGACAGAAACGGGATGGGGTGTACACACCATTTTGCAACCTGAATTTTCCTCCCGACAATATGTCAGTAACATCTTTCTATGTCATTAAATATTCCACAGACTGTCTTAATGTCTGATTAACATGCGATTCATTCTTGAAATTTAGAAATTCATTTGCAAACGAAGGAAATCTCTAGTTTCCCAGGCCACTTCTCAGCACAGAAGGTGGCCAACTTCCATGAACTATCTACGATCCTGGTCTGGGACCCTGAAGACTGGTGGGCAGTCTGAGGACTCTGATGGTCCCAGGAGTGTGGGGGACCCTGCTGTAGCATCCTCAAGCTAAACTCCTTCACAAAAAAGGGGAGAAACCATTGCTGATAAGGGAAGTGACTTGCCCCAGTCTCACGGACGCCAGACACTTCCCCCACCTCTGCCCATAGTCTCATGGAGGCGAGACACCCGGAGGTGACTCCTGCAGCCCACAGCCAAGCCACGTGGGAACCAAGGCAGAAGCAGACCCCTCCATGGGAAGTGCCAGCCCAGCCCCCACCCGTCTGCTCCCGATGCCCCTCGGGGCCCTGCTGGCAGCCACATTACAGATACCCCAGGGAAGCTGCCAGCAAAGCTAGACAAAGCCTCCTGTGGCCTCTGGTAGGAGAGGGTGGAGGGAACAAAGCAGGGGCACGGAGGGAGCAGGCTGACGCCCCATGCTGGCAGCCTCAGTTTCTCTCCCCACCCCGTCTGCCCCCTTCTCAAGACCCATCTAGCTTACACCTGCCTCCCTAAACATTTAACCAACCCCTTCTCCCTCTCCACCCTGCTTGGCTCAGCTGCCACCTCCCAGCCAGACCCTCTCTTACAACCTCCCAGCTCGGGCCGAGTCCTCATCTCATGAGTAGGGCTGTCTAGACCCAAACTCTGCGCTCAGCTTCAACCCCTTCTACATCCAACGCGTCAGCTAATCCCAAACTACCTTCAACTTCTACCCAGGACCCACCAGCCGGCCCCTCTCCATGAGCCTCCTCCTGGCCGGCCACCACCCTCCCTCCCCAGACTGTGGCAGGAGCCTCCTCACTGGCCTCCCTGCCTACCCCATGTCCCCCTGCAGTGACTGCTGCTCACTGGCCTCTGGTGGCTCCCTATGACAACAGAGATAAAACTCAACACACTTCCTCTTGGCGGACAAGTTCTTCGAGACCCGGCCCTTACATTCCCTATAGCCCTGTTCTGGTTACCTGTTGCTGCGTGACAAACCACCACAGCACCTGTGGCTTAAAACAATGGCAACCACTTATTTCGCTCATGGACCTGCACTTTGGGCAGGACTTGGAGGAAAGGCTAGGCTAAAGATCCAGTTCCAAGATGCGCACTCACGCGGCGGCCGTTGCTGCTGGCTGGTCCGAGCTGGGCCAGGGCTGAGAACCGGGTGCCTTAGTTCCTCCCCATGAGCTGTGGGCTTCCCCACAGAATGGTGGCTGAGTTCAAGCAGTATCAAAAACCAAAAACCAAAACCCCAAAGACAAGTAGAAGCTGCCAGTCTCCCAAGGTAAGGGCGCGGAAATTGTCACAGGGCCATTACCACCAGATTCTATTGGTGAAGCAGTCGTGGAGCCCGGATTCCAGGGGCAGGGACACAGATTCCTCCTGGGGGGCGGGCAGGGATGTTCATAAAGCACCACAGACCTCACCTCCCGTTACTGTCCTCCGGCCACACGGCCGTCCTCAAGCTCCCGAGCCCGCCAGCATGCTCTGACTCAGGGCCGCCGCACCTTCCCTTCCCGCAGGCTGCGGCAGTCCTCCCCTCCAGACACCCCGCATTTCCTCTGGAGACCCACCCTGCCCTCTCTGAGGCACCAGCCGGCACATGGGGCTTGTCGCCTACATCAGTGCCTGGCCACCAGTGGGACTCGTGGCGCCGAGTGGTCTCCAGCTCCTCTCATCCCTCCTTTCCGCAGCCAGAACGCTGTTTCTAAACACATGCGCCATCGCCCCTGCCTATGACCCTCCTTAGCGCCCCACTCCCCCAGTCACTTCTGCCCTGCAGGTCTTCCCATCCCCCACCCCAGCGACTCAGGCCTTCCTCCCCAAAATGCACCTCTCAAAGCCTCAAATCCCCACCCTCCAACCACTCCTTCCAAACCCACCCCTCACGTGGTACCCTCTGCCTACAATGTCCTTCCCTCTCCTGTCTGGCAACTGCTACACATCCTTCGAGATCGAAATCTACCTCCTCCTGGAAGCAGTCCCAGCTCTTGGGCCGGGTTAAACCCCTCCTGTGCCCTTCACATCCCAGTCTGTGCCCCAGGGCAGGAGCCTCTGCACTGGCCAGGAAAACAGTAGGTGCTCAGTGGATGTTTATGCGAGATGGAATGGCCAAACCCTTGAACCTCAGTCTCCACCCACACCCATTTGTGAGGAAAAACAAAAGTCTTTATTGATATAAGTTACAGGTTAAATAAATACAGCAATAGTTTGCTGGGGAATAAAACTTGAGCTGAACCTCAGTCTCTCTACCCGCACCTCTGGGTCTAGGCTTCGGCCCTGTGGCTAAGCGCCTTGGACGCCGAGGCCTTAACGGGCTGCCCAGGCTTTCTCGGGCCTGTGGGGGCCTCCATCTTCGTGGCCAGGGGTGCAGGCGCCATCTTGGACCCACTGCCCTTAGCAGGAAAAGCTGCCCTGGCGTTTGGTCCCTCCCTAGACCCCTGGGCAGCTGCCCCTTGGGGGGCTTTGGCCACTATCTTCTTCCTGGTTGGGGGAACAGCCCCTTTCTTGACCTATAAGAAAGCAAACACGGAGCAAAGAGATGGAGCTGGGTGGGGCTGGGCACACACTGGCGCCCTCGGGGTAGGCTTGAAATCCCTTATCTGTGAAATGGGGAGGGTGACCCCCCCCAGGGTGCTGGAGGGCCAGAGAGAAGGTGTCCCCCACCGCCGGCTGACCTCTGCGGGGCTGGATGTAGCCACCCAAGCTCCGGCCTGGTCAGGGTGGGCAGCAAACCAAGATGCCACTCAGCCACCTACCTTGCTGGCTGTGGGTTTTGAACTCTTACTCTCAGATTTGATTTTCCCGTGAGCCTCGGCATCTCCTGCAAGTTGGGGCAGGGTGTCACGTAGGCAGGAAGGTTCAGGGGCTCCAGAGCCCCCTTCCTGCCTGGGTCCCAGGTCCTTACTTGGCTATGTGACATGGGGCGAGTTGGCCACTCTGAGCCCTCGGTGCCCTAGTGCACAATCTGGAGATCACAGCGGTCCCTCCCAGGGGTGGGGATGGACTGGGCCCCTGCTCCCCGCAAAGCACAGGCAGACCCCCACCCCACGCCCACCCACACCACAGCTCCAAACAGGCTATCAGCCTCTGGTCTATCTTCCACACGGCAGCCAGGTTACATTTTAAATACTAACTCTGACCCCAGCTGCTCCCTGTCCCAATCCCTCCATGGCTCCTCATTGCCCTCCAGATAAAGTCCAGGCTCCAGCTGCCCTTCACAGCTTCTCCCTCCCGACACTGCAGACAGAACACATGCAGTTCCTTGAAAGTTCTAACTTCTTTATGGCTCCAGGCCTTTGCACAGGCTCTTCTCCTGCTTGGGACACCTCCTCCAGGAAGCTTTCCCTGACCCCTGCTGCCTCAGGAGTGAGCCAGGCTCCTGGTCTCTGTTTCCCCCTTCATTGTCCTTGAAATGTTTGTCCCATTTCCCGACCGGCTCCCATGAGTCCTCTGTCCCTCCAGATCAAGCCAAGTGCTCAGGGCACATTCACTAGGTAAGCATACCCCACCCCCACCCCCAGAGCCGGACCCTCCGTCCCACCGCAGCTGCTGCAAACCACCAGCCCCACGTACCCCACCCCCACTCACACACCCACCTTGGCCGTTCCTACTGCCTTCGACCTTTGACTTTCCGCTGAGCCCGCTGGTACTGGAAGGGGCCCGTGTGGTCTTGTCTGGCTTTGGGGGGGCCTTCCTAGCCTCAGCCAGTGTTGCCTCGATGTCCTTGGCCTTGTTGCCTTTCTTGGGGGCCTTCTGCTTGGATGCACGTGGTTTGGGAGGTGCCTTCGTCACTTCTCCAGGCTTCTCGGCTGCCTTTTCCACCTTGCCCAAGCTGGGAGGGCCCTTCTCTGCTGCCTTTGGTTTCTTGGGGACCTTCTCCTTGGCCTCCCCAGATCCCCTGGGGGCCACTGAGGCGGCCGTCCTCCTGGGCCGGATTTTCCTCTTGTGCTTAGGAACTAACTGGAGGAGGACAGGGGGGGTCGAGGGCAGTTGTCCTGGGTGTCTTGTGCCCTACACCCTCTGCAAGACTCCAGGGAGGCCCCATTCCAAATGAGGGGGCTAAGACGGTGGTCGGGGGCAGAGGGCAAAGATTCACGGCCACCTCCTAAATGCCCGGCCCTTCTTCCACCCTGTCCCCAGAGACAGCCTATGGGTCTCTTGACCCCACGCCCCTACCTCGCCTTTCCCATGGACTGTGGCTCTGGGCCTCTCCCACCCCACGCCCAGCAGAACCGGGCTCCAAGGGAGCTCTGAGCTCACAATTTCCTCCAGCCGCGCCTTCTCATTGTACATGGGGCTGTCACCGAGGGCCAGGGGTGAGCGAGGGCTCCAGGCAGACAAGCGGTCCCTGCCCATCGAGCCCAGCTCCGATGCCATTACTCTCCTGTACCCAAACCCTCTCGGCTCCCCATCACCCACCAACCAGAAATGATTCCCAGCCCCACCTGCCAGCACACACACCCCAACACCAGGACCCCAGAGCCCCCTCCCTGCCTCCTCTCCCCTCAGCCCACACTGCCCCCTCTTTTCTTCACCCCACCCCACCCGGCCTGGCATGACCTGAGTCCAGGCTCTGCCTTCCCGTGATCCATCACCCAGTGACCACAGGGCCCAGCACACGGTAAGCTGAGAGTGTTCTACAGCAACTATCAGAGAAGGTACGTGCCAGACAAATAAGACTCCAGGGCACAGCAATGAAAGACAGGCCCTATGTCTGGGTCCCTGAGGTTTTCCTGGTGGTCAATGGCAGTCACGATGCTGGGGTTCGATTTTGTCCCAAACCTGCCCTCAGTTGTGGGTGACCCTGGACAAGGCCCCTTCCGAGCTTCCTTGCCAGGATGAGACCCTATGCTTTAGAAGGGGAGGACGTGGCAGCTCAGGGAGTTGCCAGGCCTCGCCCTGGGTTAGGAGCCAGAGAGCTGGGAGCGAGCCCCACTGCTGCGGTGAGGTATTCCGGGGCTGCACACCAGGACCCAGAAGCAAGCACAGTGACATAGTCCCTGGTCCCTGACAACACGCCGACAGGCATGAAGATGGACACCATCGGGGGACCAGGCAGGTGGGGGCTCTGAGAGAAGGAGCACCGGCCTTCCCGGAGGAGGGCATCTCTGCGGGGGGCACAGGAAGAGCAAGAGGGGACAGGAGGAGAAAGGCGCTCCAGGCAGAGGCCAGAGGCCGGGAGAACGCGAGTGGCGCTGACATTCCAGCCCTGTGCTCACCCTGAAGCTGCCGGTGGCCCCTTTGGCCTTGGAGTTGAGCGGCCTGGTGAGGAGGCCACGGTGCACGCCTGTGGCCAGGGCCTGCTTCAGCAGGTACTTGAAGCGGGTGACGTCCACCGTCGGGTACTTGTGCAGGATGTAGCGTTTGATGGCCACCACTGACATGCCCTGGCGCTGCTCCCCCGCCTGCAGCGCCTCCAGCACCATGTGCAGCGTCGGGGGGTTGCGGCGGCCCACTTGGAAGGTCCTCCGGCCTGCAGACAGACAACAGGATGTCACCAGAGCCCAGACCACCCTCAGGCCCAATCACCAAGAATGTGGGCCCAGCACTTCAGCAGACAGCAGCACGGCCCCGCGGGAGGGGTGGGGAGGCTCTGAAGACCAGATAGATACGCCCTGCCCCTGTCCCCATACTGGCGGTTGGCCCAAAAGGGACGGCCACTGTCTCCTGATGCAGCCCAGTGTCTCTTTTTAAAGAAGTACATACTCTTGGCTGGGCGCAATAGCCCACGCCTGTAATCTTAGGGCTCTGGGAGGCCAAGGAAGAAGAATTACTTGAGCTCAGGAGGTTTGAGACCAGCCTGAGCAAGACTAGCCTTTAACATCTTCACTAAAAATAGAAAAGTTAGCCGGGTGTGGCGGTATGTGCCCATAGTCCCAGCTGTTCAGGAGGCTGAGGCAGGAGGATCACTTGAGCCCAGGAGTTTGAGGTTGCAGTGAGCTATGATGATGCAATTGCACTCTAGCCAGGGTGACAGAGCAGATACTATCTCACCAAAATATATATATATATTCCTAAAACACAAAACAAAACCTAAATCAGATCAACTGTCTAGAACAGAAGTGGGGAACATGTGGCCTTCTAGGTCCTTAAATGTAGCCTCTTGACTGAATCCAAATTTTACAGAACAAATCCTTTTTATTAATACATTTTTGTTTGTCTTCTACATTTTTATTTTTAAAATGAATGTATTTAAAATACCAAAGAATAAAATAAGTTTCACTGACATAATCCTCCCAGATTGACCGGTGCAATCAGAACATCAGTCAGCCCTAAGGGCTAAATTGATGGCTGCTACGCTCATGACTCAGTGCGCACTTTCCCCGCCTGACTGGCGCCACTACCACGCCAGGCTGGTTGGCGAGAGTTTATGGGGTCGAGTACACCAGTCCGTTGTCAGCTTTTGACAATGCACTGTTTGTTTGAAGGGAAATTTGTGAATAGTTGCATACCTTGACAGTATTTTTTAATTCTGTCTGTTTAATAGCCCATGTCAAAGATCAAGAGAACGCTGAAGAAAACAGATTTTTAAATGAGGATTGGGAATTGCATTATCATCTTGCTTCTGCTAAAGATATGATTTGCTTGCTTTGTGATACTACAATATCAACATTAAAGAAATTCAATGCTCATCAGCTTTATATACTCGTAAGGACCACAAATATTTTAAATCAGAGGCAGAGGCATGAAAGGTTATACTGTAGAAATTAAAAAATGAAAAGTAAAAGTAAATACAATTCTTTCAAGCAGCAATAAGACCTAGAAATAATGCCACTGACGCAACTTATAAAGTAGCTTATATACTCAGGGAAAAAAATGAAGCCATTCAGTGATGTAGCAATTGTGAAAGAATGCACTGTCCACGTTGTAGGATGCTTAGACCCCAATAACATTTCCAAGCGCAAACAACTGCCTCTTTCAAGGAGAGCCCTAACTGATCGGCAGCATGAATTAGCCTTCAATTTAACAGAACAATTCCATGCAATATTTCAAAAGGAAAATATATTATTCAATCACTTTGGATGAACCAACTGATACTACTGACTCAGTACAGGTTTTATACTTCATTCTGGTCATAACAGAAGATTTTCTTTGCTATGAAGAGTTACTCGCTTTGGGCACTCTTGCAAATAGAACCACCTTCCAGATAAATGTGGTGAAATTGAACTGAATTTGGTAAATTTAGTGAGCGTATGTATAGACTGTGCACCTTCCATGACAGGAAAACAGGAAGGGTTTATTGGACAATTTAAAAAAAAAAGAAGTATTAACAGATCCAGATGCTCTCATTTCTTTTCATTGTATCTTGTGTCAGCGAAATCTGTGCTGAAGCTACTATTTTAAGGGACACTTTGCAACAAGTATTGTTAACTATATTCCTGAATATGCAAAAAAGATATTGTCAGTTTGTAACAAGCTAAAGTTGAACCATGAAGTATTCAGTGTGGATTTGCCGTATCACTATAAAATGCGTCAGCTAACGCAGGGACAGGTGTTTGCCACAATTTTATCTCTGTGAGAACAGATAGTTAAATTTTATGAAGAACAGAATCAATGTGAATTATTGAAAGAAGATTTCTATAGGAATGCAGCATTTCTGTGTGATATCATGTCAAATTAAAATGACTTGAATATTTCTTTGCAAGGTAAAACTAAGTCTAAATATGATAATATGGCAAAAAACCCAAGCATTTCAGAAAAGCTTTCTTTCAGAACACTTCAAAAGGAAATTTTGGATGAACATTTTCCCCAGTTAGCAAAGGTTATTGAATGAGCAGGATGATATGTGCAAGTCATTTGAAGAATATGCAGCTGTTATCGACCTATTAATTGGAGAATACAATGAAAGGTTCACTGACTTTGAGAACCATGACATCACACTCAAATTAGCATTTCAGCCTCACCTAGTTGATATCACCAAGGCACCTGAAGAACTACAGATGGAGTTGACTGAGCTCTCAGATGACATTTTAAAGTCATTGTTTGATGCTAAGATCCAACTGACACACAGAAAAATGCAGAATACCCATGATTTGGCAACACACCTGAAAAATGCTTTCTTGCTTTTTAACCACTTATTGCTGCAAATCAACATTCTCCTACCTAACTCAAATCAAGATGCACTTAAGGTCACAAATGACTGACACCCATCTAGAAGATCAACTAAAACTGTGGACCTCCATGCTGCAACCAAATATTCAAATGCTTTCCAACAAAAAGCAGACACAATGAAGTCATTAAAAGGTTAGTTAACTTTAAAATTAACAAATAGTTTTCATTTTTTGAAATTACGTACATAGTAGTTAGATTTTTACAAAATAATATACATTTTTAAGTGTATCTAATTGAAGTTTCTTGAATGTGGCCTTATTTGATTACAGCTAAGTTAATGCAGCTTCCAACATGAAAAGGTCCCCACCCCTGGTCTAGATCTAAGTACCAGTTTACAGGACCTGCAGGGGCTCTGTGAGCCGGTCTCAGCAGAACCCAGCCTGTGAGGGCACACTACCTCGTTTTTTCTATGAATAAATAAGGAGGGAAAGAGAGAGTAGGAGGGGTACCCTATGGATGGAAGATACTTAGGAAACCTCTCAACCAAATGCAGCAGGGCTCCCTGCTCAGACTCACAGCAGGATTTGGACAACCCAGTGGGGGGGGGGGGAAGGCAACCAGATAAATATGAACACTGGGAAGAAATATTGGATGATATTAAGGATAATATCAATTGCTTCAGGTGTGCTAATGGTATTGCAACTACTTTTTAAAAGATTCTTATCTGTTAAAGATAAATTGTGGGCTATTTACAGATGAAAAGATAAGTCCAGCATTTGATTTGAAATAACCCAGTTGATGAAACAAGAGTAGCCTGGAGCTGATGACATCGTTGAAGTTGTGTGATGGGTGCAGGGGATGGGAGCCATATAACATTCTTTTGCATCTGTTTGAAAGTTTTCATAATAAGTTATGAAAGAATTTCACTTCTAGGTATATACCGGAGAGAAATGGAAACACGTCCATACAAAAATTTGTACATGAATGTTCGTAGCAGCATTAACCGTAATAACCAAAAGATGGGGGCAACTGAAATGTCCGTGATGAATGACAGATGAATGATAAACAAAATGCAATGTATCCATTCAACAGATTATTTAGCCATAAAAAGGAATGAAGCACTGACACATGCTACCAGGATGAACCCTAAAAACATGCAAAGTGGAAAAAGCCAGTCACAAAAGCCATGTATTGTATGGTTGCATTTATAAGAAGTGTCCAGACTGAGCAAATCCACAGATGCAGAAAGATCAATGGTGTCCCAGGGCCGCAGGTGGGGATATAGACTGCTGACGGGCACAGGTGTTTTTAAAGGTGATGACAATATTCTAAAATTGATTGTGAAGATGGACACACAACTCTGTGAAATACTTGAAATGGGTAAGTTGTGTGGTATGTGAATTATTTCTCAATGAGCCGTTATTTTTAAAAAGTTTCAAGGGAGAATAGGATCAACAGGTTGGGGGCAGAATATGAGAAAGTGTCAGTCACCACTAGGTGCATAAAAGGGATTTAAATATGAAACAGGATGTAAAAGTGGTCATTGGAAATGGTGGTTTCTGATCAATTTGCGGAATTTAAAGACTTAAAAAGAAAAATTGGTTGCAATATATTAAATTTTTTTTCAAATACGAAAAAGACCCACCTGAAACCCTAGATCTAGAGAGAAATTATGAAGAGACCTAATTCAATCCAACCATCTGCCACCTGGCCAGGAAGAGCCCAGTGCCTGGGAACATACATTTTGGGGCCAAGGCCTGTGAGTTGGCAGAGGCCTGGGTCACTCCCAGAACCTCAGGAGTTTCACTCTCCCCTCTGGGCCTCGGTCTTGCCATCTGTACAGTGGGGAGGGGGCCTAGGTCTGAGCCCTCCCAGCTGCAGTGTTACACGGTTTCCCAAGAGCCCTCGGCCTGACCTCAGGTGGCAGCTGCAAGCCCTCCCTGCCTCCCCCAAACCATGCCCGTCCCAGAGAGCCACTCCCAAGGGTCTGCCCCCAGTCCTGTCCCCTCCCTCCCTAGCCCCTCAATTCAGCAGTTAGTCAATGCCTGCTATATACCAGGAGATATATGTCCTCCCCTGCTCCCCCAAACTTGCCCTCCATCTTCTGTCCCAGGAATGCCCCCACCACTGCCCCTACCTACCCAGACATCCAAGCAAGAACCCAGGGGCCATTCTCGGCCCCTGCCCCACCACATCCACTCTACATCTCTCCATAAGCTTCTCTCCGTCCCCACAGCCCCAGCCTCCCCCTGCTACCCTGCTACCTCCTTGCCTTCCGACGCATTCTCCTCACGCTACTGCACACCCCCTGCCTCCCTGCTGGAGACCCTCCAGGGCTCCACTGCCTGCGTGTAAGAGCCGACCCACCTGCAGACAGCCTTGGAGGCCCGGTCTGAGCGCCCCGCCAGCAAGCTCGCCTCTGCGCCCCGGCCTGTGCTGTGCTCCCTGCCTGGGCCCCTCTCCCCTTTGGTCACCCAGGCTGCTTTCATTTGTCCTTGAAGGCTCAAAAAGCACCTTGATCCAGACACCTTCCCTGGCTTCCCAATCAAGAGCGAGCAACTCTGTCCTTGTACCCTTGGCACCTGGACCCCTCCTCCCCCACGCCCGGAGCCTTTGCGAGTATTCGGAACACTTCCCCTGGGTGAGGATTACCCATCCTTCCAGGGCTCAGCTCCACTGGGAAGCAACCTGCCCCCAAGGTGGGCCAGGACCCCCTCTGGGCTCCTACAGCTCTCTGGTTACCGCCATTAAGGCACAGGCCACGTTCAATGGCATCTGCTAATAAGGCAGGCTTCCCGGTCAGACTGGGAGCTCTTCAAGGGAACAAACCGGGTCCGGCTTGCCTCAGCGGACACTCATATCCAGAGAGGCGAACCACTTGTCAAGTGCGAAGTGGGCTGCCCAGCCCTGTAGCAAGCACCCGGCCGCAGCCCCTCCAACTAGCCGCGCGCAGCCACAGCCCTGCCCTGGAAGGAAACAGGCTCCCGCTGCCGGGCCCTGCTCTGCTCGCCCTCTTTCCTGGGGTGGGGCAGACCCCTGCGCCCAGGCCCTGCCCGGCCCCTGCTACCTGTGGCATCCGCTTTTCTGCCGAATGGGCTGGGCTGTGGAACTCAGTGTCTTCCAGGGGGGTGCCAGGGCCAGGCTGGGGGAGAATAAAGGGTGGGGGGCAGGGTCCAGGACAGCCCAGGCAGGACTGGGCTTGCAGGGATGAGGGAGGCGCTGCCCTCCTCTCTCTCACCTGGCTTTTCGGACCCAGGGGACCCAGATGATCCTGCCATGGAAGTCAAGGAGGTCACGGTTTCGCTGGTGATGCCCCCAGAAGCAATCATACGGGCAGCAGCAGCTGACTAGCACGGGCGTGACGCTGGCCGCCTGCTCACTATATACCTGCAGCCACACGCCGCTCCAATTAGCCCTGATTAGGCCGGGAGCCCTCGGAGCCGCTGACTGGGGCCAGAGGGTTAGGGTGGGTCACGCCGGCCCTGCCTTCTGCACCGAGCCCCGGCCCGGCCACTCACTCCTGTGTGACCTTGCATGTGTCACTTGACTTCTCTGGATCTTGGCCCCCACAGCAAAATGATAGGGGCCATGACACCTGATCCCTCCTGTGCCCTCTGCCCACAGGGCCTGGTGCTGCTGATGGGAACTGGGGGCACCTGTGTTGTCAGGGTGGCTGCCAAGGCCCTCTAATCCCACCAGGTGGGCAGCGGCCGGCTCCAGTGTACGCTCCTGTTTGCAGGCCACTGCCGGCCTCGGTTTCTCAGGATGTAGCAGCTGGAGGCTGCCCAGCATGGTTGGCCCTGAGCAGACACGCCCAGGTCGGGCGGCAGCTTCTCCGAGGTTAGCCTGGCTCTCTGGGCCTGTGCCCTCCTTTTGTTTGTTTTTTAAGAAATAAATGAGTAAGGGATGAAAGATCAATTTCTAAACAAAATTGCTTAGCAGAAGTCTTCATAAATAAGGACAATGTCCGTTGGGAAAATGAACAAAGAATATAAATAGGCAATTCACCCCTAAAGGCTAATAAACACAGGAAAAAATATGCTTAACCTCCTGACATCAGGGAAATTCAAACAGAAACCATGATGAAATACTATTTTTCCCATCAAATTGACAAAACTTGAAGTGTTGGCAATGATGCAGGGAGCCAGGCCCTCGCTGCCCCTGCCGGGGGTAAATTGGGGTGCGGCCCACTTTGGGGTGGATTCCCTTGGGCCCAACAACTCCACCTCTCTTGTCTAGAAGTAGTGCTGCATTATTTGGAAAAGAAAAAAAAATTATGGCAGCAAACATATAAAAAATTGCTCGACATCTCTAATCAGTAGGGAAACGCAAATCAAAACCAATGAGATGTCACTTAACTCCAGTGAGAATGATTTTTATCAAAAAGTCCCAAAACAACAAATGCTGGCGTGGATGCGGGGAGACAGGAACACTCATACACTGCTGGTGGGACTGCAAACTAGCACAACCCCTGTGGAAATAGTATGGAGATATCTCAAAGAACTAAAAATAAAACTACCATTTGATTCAGCAATCCTACTAGTAGGCATCTGCCCAAGGGTAAAAAGACATTCTAAAATAAAGACATCTGCACTCGAATGTTTATAGCAGCACAATTCACAATTGCAAAGATGTGGAAACAACCCAAGTGCCCATCAATACATGAGCAGATTAATAAAATGTGGTATATGTATACCATGGAGTACTACTTAGCCAGAAAAACAATGGCGATCTAGCACCCCTTGTATTATCCTGGATGGAGCTGGAGCCCATTCTACTAAGCAAAGTATCACAAGAATGGAAAAACAAGCACCACATGTGCTCACCATCAAATTGGTACTAACTGATTAATGCTTAGGTGCACACATGGAAGTGATATTCATTGGGTGCCGGGCAGCGGGGAGGGGGAGAGGGGTGGGTAAATTCACAACTGATGGGTGAGGGGCACACTGGGGAATGGGCACGCTTGTAGCTCTGGCTTAGGTGGCACAAAAGCAATATATGTAACCCAAATATTTGTACTCCCATAATGTTTTGAAGTTTAAAAAAAGAAAAAATTAGAACTTCCAAATGAACTCCCCAGGGCCTGAATAAATTATTCCCTTTCTGTAGACTCTCTCTAGCCATCTAAAATGGGAAAGTGGGTTAAAACAAGGAAGAGGTTGTATTTGACACCCCGCAGAATGACAAAGATTGCGGTGGCTGTCGATGCAAGTGCCAAGTGTGCGAGGATGCGTGGCTGCGGGCGGCTGTGGACAGCACTTTGGCAACGTCTCATACAGCTGAGGACGGACTCACTCCACAAACCACCCATCACCCTCCGTACAAATCTGGGAGAAACGTTCACACTGACATACAGGGATGTTCACTGCAATCTCAGAAAAATTCAAAACAGCCTAGATGCCCATCAAGTGGAGAATAGGTGAGTAAACTGTGGTCTTTTGCACAGTGGAATGGTATACAGCCATGAAAATGAACAAGCCAGAATGTGTCTGTAGAATACGTTCCCACTTCTGAGAAGACAAACTCGTGTGTGTGTGTGTGTGTGTGAAGGCACAGAGGTCTGGGAGGACTCATGCCAGGGTAATAGCAATGGTTACCTCTGAGGAAGCCATAGGATTTAGAGGGGATGCGTTTTAAACAGACCTGTGTTTTTCACTGTGTAGTCTCCTCACTGTTGGGATTCTCCCAGAGGACTCTATCACCAGAGGTCTGGACTGAGGGAGGCTGTGGCCATCAAAGTGTTCTAAAGTGAAGTTGGACCTCACTCCTCTGCCTAGCACCCTTCTTGGCTCCCCACTGCCCTTGGGTGAAAGTTTGAGCTCTTCAGGCTGACTTACAGAGCCCCTTTCCCTCTTAAATCCCACAATCCAACCGCACCATGGCTCTTGGAATGGGCTATATGCTGGCATCTGGTCATTTCCCTTTGTGTTTCTTCTGTGTGTTAAACTGATGCACAACTGGCTCCAATGTCGCCCTCCTACCCACAGCCGTGCCCATTTGCAATGCGACTTCGCAGTTGCCCCACATTCCCTAAACCTGAGCTGGCGTCGTGACTTGCTTTGACTGACGGACTGTGGTGGGAGTGATGTTATGCCGCGATGTTCACGTGCCGTGTGACCGAGCCTACCAGCCCTGCTGGGTGCTGAGAGGCCCGTGGCCCAGTCACCCCTGTCACCCAGCCAACAGGGGCCAACAGCCAGTCCCCAGCCAGCCCTCCAGGTGACCACAGATGCTTGAATGAGCCCAGCCAAGATCGACCATGCTTCGTCCAGAACAGCAGAACTGCTTGGCTGATCCGCAGGGTCCTGAACAACAACAGGTGGCTTGTTGTTTTAAGCCATGAAGTTTCGAGGTTGTCACGTGGTACAAGCTAAATGCTACCCATGGCCCAGGGGGCCCCTCTGCCTCGCTTGTGCTCTGAGCGGGGAGCAGGGAGGACAGTGTCTGCCCCGTTCCCGGCGGTATATCCTGGGTGCCCAGAACAGCGCCTGGCACACAGCAGGTGCTCAAACCCCATCGCTGTGACGCTGTGGAAATCCCAGCGCCAGAGCCCACTCGGCCGCGCGGCGGAGGGAGGCCTGAGAACCGTCTCCCGGGAGCTGGCGGGAGCAGGGGATGAGAGGAGGCAAGCAGGCAGATGGAAGCTGGCGCGAACGGGGCAGCAATTTGATCGCATTTGTGGGGCATTTCCAAGAATTGAGAAATAGAGAAACACTCCGCGATATAAACACTCCCATGAGCTTCATCGGAAGCCCTGCTTTCACACTGTGCCAGGGTAGAATTTTGCATTCAGAGGGAAGAAGTTCTAAAATGTGCTGCGTGATCTAAAAATTCCTCTAGAGGTTTGCCTTTTCACAGGGAAATGGTAATTCTGAGCGTCAGACTGCCGGAGAGAGGGCGGGCTGCCTGGTGTACTTCTGTGACTTTTTCACTGAGGCCTGCATGAAATGTAACTCCTGCTGAAAACTTCTTTATCGTCATGGAACTCTGACGAGGGTCCTCCTGCACGTGAACTGTCTTACAGTTCTGAAGACTGCCGTGCTGAACCTTTCGAGGCCGTTATGGGTGCTGCCCCTGTAACATCAGGGCATCTGTGACTTTTCTTTCCTGATTTTAGGTCAATAAATGTATAAAGGGCAGGGTAGAAATAGTAACAGCTGCTACGTTTGATGTCCATGTAAATATTTTATATTCACTATTTTATTTATACATGAAGAAGCTCAAGTTCAGAGAGGACCTGCCCTTAGATCTTCCTGAGTTCAGACCCTGGTCTACAACCTAGGAACCCTCTATGTTAGTAAATAAATCAGCTATAACTCCAAAATAACAAGTAGCTTAAATTAGAAACCATTTCCTCACAACACTTTTCAAGTATAAGTCATCCAGGGCTGATGAGGCAGCATGGGAGAACCAGGCTCCTTCTCTCTTAATGCCTTGCCATTCTCTGTCCTCAGATTCTACCTCACGATCCAATATGGCTGCTGAAGCTCCGGTCACCATGACTACATTACAGCTGGCAGGAAGAAAAGAAGAATGGAAGTGGAGAGCATTTCTGTCCTCTGAAATGCACAACCCAGCAACTACACAAATCACTTCTGAGTAGCCTTCAATGGCCAGATCCACCACCAGTACAAAGGAAGCTAAGAGATGCTGTGGGGTTTTGGGGTTTTTTGTTTGTTTGTTTGTTTTTGAGACAGAGTCTCACTCTGTTGCCCTGAATAGAGTGCCCCACCATCAGCCTAGCTCACAGCAACCTCAAACTCCTGGGCTCCAGCGATCCTCCTGCCTCAGCCTCCCGAGTAGCTGGAACTACAGGCGTGCACCACCATGCCCGGCTAATTTTTCTATTTTTAGTAGAGACATATTCTCACTCTCGCTCAGGCTGGTCTCGACCTCCTGAGCTCAAGTGATCCTCCTGCCTCGGCCTCCCAGAGTGCTAGGATTACAGGTGTGAGCCACCGCGCCCGGCCGAGAGATGCTGTCTTGTGCTGAGTAGCTAGGTGCCCGGCTAGACCTTACGGTGATATTACTAATAGAATGAAAGGAAATGAACACTGGGGACAGTTAGCATTTGCTTCCCCCGTTCCTGAGAGCCCCTCACTGCATCAGTCTCCTTACACGCCCATCCCCTCCACACCAGGGGCTGCCTCCTTTGACCTTGGTTCACACCGCTGGGGCGGCAGCTCACATCTACTGAACACCTGGCGTGCACAACGTTCTTTACACCAATAACCTCATTAGTCCCTTTAGACAAGTCTACCAAGAGGGATGATTCTCCCCTTTACAGCTCAGGGGCCTGAGGCCTGAATAGCTGAGGGGCTATTCAAGGACTTGCCCTGAGGCCACACAGGTAGGAAGGGCACCCACTGTCTCCTTGGGGGCACCTTGCCTGCCAGGGGTGCATGGCTCTCGCGGGCTGAGAGCTCTGCGGCCCTGAGGTAGGCCAGATCATGGCCCAGAGACCCTCCCCTCCAATTCATCTCCAGGTCTGGTGCTTTGTGGCCTGGGGTGGCTTCCTCAGGTTCGGTTGCATGGAGCTACAATTTGCATAGGACCTGCTCTCCGTAAATCTGTCCGCGGCCTGGAGAGGAGCTGGGGACGCCCTTTCTGCAGCACAGGTCAGCAGCATGTGGCAAGTGCCCAAGGAGTGGCTGTCAAATCACTCGTCAGTGAAGGAGGTGAAGAGGCTTTCCTCTCCACCAGGACAACCAGAGAATGTTCTGGTTTTAGAGTTAAATTCCCCGCGGGATGTGAGGCTGGTGCAAGCGTACCACCCCTCAGAGTACCATCTCTCCAGCTGGGGTCTGGGAGAGCCCGGACAAGCTGCTTGTGAGGCAGGACAGCTAAGAGGCCACTGTCCCCCCCACTGCCACCCTGGACCAACACAGCAGCTTAAATGGAGGGTGAGACCTTCAGGACCACCCTAGGAACCCTCTCCCTCATGCCCCCCGTGTGGGAGGGGGCCTGGCCCACCCATGCCCCGGCCACCACCAACTTAGAGTCTATCCCCTCTGGGCCAGTGTTGTTTCTGCCCACCCTGCCTCCTGCCCTCCTCCTTCTGGTAACAGCACCCAGGGTTTCCTCTGCGAAACCTACCTCTCTCCACCCTCAGGTGCTTGGCTTATGTGAGGTTGACTCTATCTTAGGCTGCAGGGGTAAGTATGTGACTTAGGCACAGCCAATCAGAGGACGAATCCCCATCCCAGCCATGGTAATAGGCTCAGGGGTGATCAGGTGACCCAGACATGGCCAATCAGAGAATTAATCCCCATCTCAGGCATGGTGATAGGCTTAAAGGTGATCAGGTGATCCAGGCCTGGCCAATAAGAGCCATACCTGGTATTTTGCTGGAACTAACAGGAAGGGGAAGCCTGCTTTCTGCAGGGCTTGCTGAATCTGGAACTGCTGGGGACCATTTCTGCCACCTCTCGGGAACAGTCAGTCTGTGAATGAAGCCAACACGAGGAAAGTGTGGCCAGAAAGGGAGAAACAGAGCTGATCACAGCATTTCAGCACCTGCATCCCGCTGTGCCTGAAACCCTGGGCTTTTTGTTTACATGAGCCAATGATGTTTGCCTTGTGCTTCAGCCCAATTGAGTTGGATTTCCTATCACTTGAAACCAAAGTATCCTGGCTGACATTACCTAGGGAGAAAGAGCAAAAAGGGGCAATGACAGAGGTCTCATCTATTACCCACCCAAGACTTACCATGACACAGAGGGCATTCCATCTCAGGCTCTGACCCCCTTTCCCACTTTGGAGGTTGGGGGTAACTCTTGGAAGCTATATCTCCATCCTGTCCCCCTTGGGGGTGGGGCCCCTGGTAAGGCCAGCTCTGAGCTGAGGCCTGGTAATGCCAAAGTCTCTCACTGCTGCGTGCCAGGAAGTAGGCTGCCACTTAAAGTCCACAATGCCATCTAATCCCCTTAAGGTCAGTTTTAAGATTCCCTTTTTCAGATAAGGAGGCTTAGAGAGGTGACAAAACTTGCTTGCAGGTTCACAGGTCACCTGTGTCTTTATGACTCCAATGTTGGGGTTTTTCCCAGTCCCAAGACTGCTCCCTCCACCTCCCCACCCCCAGGGGACTCTGGGCTCCTTGACTCTGCCCACTGCCCAGTCCAGGCATCCCAAGGTCAGGGATCATGTGGAAGCTGCCAAGTTTAAATTCATCCTATGGATAAAGAGCTTGAGAGCAACAAAAACCACCACTATTAATGCCAATATAGGAGCTGAGCTTTTAATGCCCCAATTTGCCTTAGTCTCCAGGCAGAGCTGGGGAAAGCTAGAGCTTCCAGCTTTGCTTCTGTGGAGAAGGAGGGGAAGTTACTGAGGCAGCTCAATTCTGATGCCCCAGCATTCCAGTTGGCTTTTCAGAGCAGACTCTCCAGAATGGAGAATGGACTAGAGCTACTGAAGATGGGCTCATCTGGCAAAGGAGCTGGAAACTGGGGTCCATGAGTATCCCCAGGGAAGGTGGGCCCAGCTGAATTTCCCATTCTTTGTTTCTAAGTTTTCTGAGACAAGGATGATATCAGGGACTCAGCTCTTCATTAAATGTGGGCAGGTAAGCATGGCTTCTAGAAGCTCCATACTGGCCCAAAGATGCTGGGGCCTGGGTGCTGGGGCAAAAGAGCAGGTGGCTTCTAGAAGCTGAGAGAAAGGCCTGTCTCTTGATAGGCCACATTGGGAAGGGGAGGCACTGGGCCTGGGGCTCCACGCTGGAGGTGAGACCCCAGCCCCCAGCTCCCAATGTTGTGTTTTCAGGTCTGATGATTGCATTCTGAATTTCTGTGACTGCCCCTCCCTGAAGCCCAACCCCCAGCCCTGGTCTGGCCTTGATGCCTGGCTAATTTTAAAAAAACCTGCTGCAGCTGGCTGAACCCCATTGTCTGAATGCTTGGGGCCTTGCCCAGTCTCAAAATGGTCACTATCAAGAGGTGATGATCACAATAATTAACTATTATATCAATTGGTATTATTCATAATGTCAACTACAATCTGTACAGCTCCTTACTATGTACAAAGTGCTTAAACACGCACGCATACACATGCATACACACACGCACAAGCTCATTTGGTCTTTGCAGCAGCTGTGTCAGCAGGGCCATGTACTTGGGATTTCCATTTTATGGGAGAAGAAAGCCCAGGATGGGAAAAACAACTGTTCCGGGTTATTGAGTGCTGCTGCTAAGGGGGTCTGAGGGGACAGACGTTCTCCCTGTCTAGTCATTCCTTCATTCATTCCTCCATTCCTTCCTTCACCCATCTAGCATTTATTAAGCACCTACTGTGTGCCCCATTCTGTGCTAGACACTTATCCCTAAGCTGGGACACTTTTCCAGAGAGCAAGAGTTCTTGTGTTCCTGAGAGATGAGTTGGGGGGAGGAGGGGTACAGATCCCGCCAGCCCCTGGGAACTTGGGACTCCAGGTTGGGGGTCTTGGTGGATGTCCCTTCTCAGGCCATCCCTGCGGAGTGGGGAGCCTCATTTTCCTCTCATTGATTCTTTCTTAAAAAAAAAAACTCAGGAAGCCTGTGTGACCTCGTTCTGTCCAGGCGCCGCTCCTGCTGGGGTGGCAGTGGCTGGGGGTGGGGGAGGGGTGGGAGACTCCTATAGTCGGCCACAGAGTCCTTGGCAGGGCTTAGGCCGGGGCCACCTGGCTGGTCTCCGTCTTGGAAGCGGTGGTGGAGGCCTCGTCGTCACCCAGTGGGTTCTTGCCGCAGCAGAGGGTGGTGATCATGCAGGTCCGGAACTGGAAGGCAAGAAGCATGAGTCACGGTCAGGCTCGACCCCAGGGAGTGGCAAACTGGTATGGTTGGCAAGATGCACCTCCGACTTCTCCCCTGCTCTGCCCCTCACAGCCTCCACCCCCTCGAAGTCTGGCTCTCTGGAGGGTGCTTGCTAGGCTTACGTTCCCTGTCCTCAGAGATGCTGGGGACTGAACACATGTGGCTGGGTCACCAGCGCCATTTCATGGTGCCCTCTGTGTGCCAAGGGCGACTGTAAATTATCTCATTTAATCTGAGAGTGTGGGATTTTTTCCCTTTTTATGGATGAGTAAACTGAAGCCCAGAGAGGGGAATTGACTTGCCCAAGGCCACACAGCTAGAAAATGGCAGAGCTCATTCCAGAAACCAGGGCCCCCCACAGTCATGGAGTCGAGTCTGCAGGGAAACCCGTGGTCTTGGTTATAGGACTGCTTTGTCCCTTCATCCTGCAGATAAGACTTTTAGCTCCTTGTTCAGTTTTACAGAGCCTGGCAGCAACCCCTTCCTAGGCTGGGGACCGTTTGACTTTTACAGCGGGTTTCCGGAACCATCTGGACCTGGCGTCTCACCCATGAGCAAGCGTCTGAGCCACCTGGAGGGCTTGCTAGAAATGCAGTTCCTGGGGCCGCCCTGATGTTCTGATCCAGCAGGTCTAGGCAGGGCCCAGGAACCTGCATTTCTCAACAAGCTCCCCGCCAAGGCTGCTGACCCGTGAGCCCCGCCACCTGCAGCCCTGGTGGGGCCCCACTGCCCTGTCCCAGGCTTAGCTTGTCCTCGGCAGGCAGTGCCTGCGGCCTGGGAGACGTGGGCCCTCCCGCCCTGCAGGCACCTGCTTGTTCATCATGATATAGATGACAGGGTTGTAGATGGAGGCGGTCTTGGCAAAGAATGCCGGGAGGGTCATGAAGATGGGGCCGAAGTTGGAGCCCTGGTGGGTGAAGATGTAGAACGCCACGCTGGCGTAGGGCACCCAGCAGATCAGGAAGGCGATGACCATGATGATGACCATGCGGGTGACCTCCTTCTCTGCCTTCTGTGTGGTGGCTGACTCCTGCTGCTGGGCAGCTGCCTGCAGGGACACAGGACGGGTGTCCAGACCGCAGCTCCTGAGGGACAGGGGCTGGGGCTCGGCCCAGCGCGGGAGCTGTGGGTGCGCGCTGGGGACCGGACCCTCGGAGCTGCGCGGCTGCCCCCCGCCGTACCTCCTTGACCGTGAAGACCAGCTGCCCGTAGCAGAAGAAGATGACGAACATGGGGATGAAGAAGTGGACCACGAACATGTAGATGACGAAGGACTCGTTGTTGACCTCGGGCTTGAGCGTGTAGTAGTCGATCCCGCACGAGCACTGCATGCCCTCGGGGATGTACCTAGGGAGGGCGCGCGTGGGTGGGTAAGGGAGGCCCCACCTTCGAGGGACACCCCTGCCGGGTGGCTGGCCCCTGTCTGGGCCGCACATCCCCCTCTGTAATAGGGGGTGATAAAATGTCCTCCGGGCTGGGTGTCTGAGGAAGGCACTGATGGAGACGCGTCCTCATGCATCTTGTGGAAACCGTGTTCTTTTACCGTTTGTTTGGTGGCCGGGTCCCCAGGTGAGAGCACCCGGTCTTCACTGCAGCAGCCTTCCCAGTGTCACCCCTTTCCTCTGCCACTGCTGACCTGCTCAGCATCTTTCTTTCTTTTTTTTTCAGACAGAGTCTCACTATGTTGCCCAGGCTGGTCTCAAACTCCTGGACTCGAGTGATCCTCCCGCCTCAGCCTCCAGAGTAGCTGGGACTACAGGCGTGCACCACCACCCAGCTACTGCTCAGCTTTTCTTCACCAGACCCGCTGCCCTCTGGCGCCCCAGGCCACTCAGGCGGAGGCTGGTGGGTGGGAGGGCAAAGCCCCCACGCCCTGTATCTGAGGCAGTCTGTACAAACCCGGGTCTTCCCAGCCATGGGGAAGACAATTTTCTAGGACAAAGATAGACACACGGGGATCTTTGTGCAGCTCTGGAAGTAAGAGGCCCCAGGCCAGGCAGTCAGGGTGTTTCAGTAATTTCTGAGGAAGGCGATGTGGACGGACCCTAGAAAGCCCAGAGCACCCACTGGCTGTGCTTACAGAGGACTGAACTGGGCCCGGCTGGAGAAGGTGGGGAAAGAGGGGCGAGCTTAGATTCAGCAAGGGGTGAGAAGGGGACCCCAGGAAGATGGAGAAAGGAGGAAAGGGAGGAGTGAGTGGGGATTTTTTGGAAGCAGAGAAACATGGGGCCTCGGGAACCAGAGTCGCCAGTCTGGTTGTCCAAACCGCTGTCCCCACCTTGTCTTGTCTCACTGGGAGACAATGGTGTGGAGAATGTCACCACCTGCACTAGGAAGGCTGGGCCTCCCAGGTGCTGAGGCCCAAGGTCAGAGGGAGCTGCCTGGGGCCCTGGACCAAAGAGGATTGGAATTTGGCCCTGGCTTAGTCGGGGATTAGGGGCACGCGGCCAAGGGGAAGGGTCAGGGCATCTTGGGTTCTCCTTGACGTGGGGGCCCAGGAGGTGGGACAGCCCCAGAGAAACATTAGGGTCTATTTCTCTCTCCTTCTGTCCTAAACTCCTATCCTGGGAACGTTGCCTGGGTGGGCACTGGGGCCAGGGGACATTTGAGGTCAGTACCTAGAACCAGACAGCCCTGGGTTTGAATCCTGACTGGCGACTCTACAAAAGGTCCCTGGAGACTCCTGTCTTCCGCTCAATGCCATTACCTGGACCAGCCGACCAGAGGGGGCGCGGCACAGGCCAGCGCCATGATCCAGGTGAAGACGACGCCCATGATGGCATGGTTCTCCCCGAAGCGGAAGTTGCTCATGGGCTTACACACCACCACGTACCGCTCGATGGCCAGGACCACCAAGGACCACAGGGCGATTTCACCTGCAAGGCAGTCGGCAGTGGGTCAACACACCACCCACCCGACCCCACCGCCTGTCCTCCTGGATGGGGAGAGGGTGGCTGAGAAAGCGACTGGGAGTGGGACACAAGGGGGCCTTGAGGACGGAGAGGGCTTGGACGTTGAGAGGAGGAGGGAAGGGGCAGGGACAACATGCCGAGAGACAATGAGCAGAGAAACTCCAAGGAATCGAGGAAGGTAGTGTGCATAGAGCTCCGGCTCGGCTCCTGAGGGACACAGGAATCAGATTAGGGTCATGACTGCACCGGGAGCCTGCAGTTTCTGCAGAAGAACCCACCCCTCGAGGGGGGCAGGCGTTGTCCCTGCTGGAAGGGGCGCAGAGGAGGTGGAGACCCAGAGCTGGAGTCCTTCCCTCCCTCTCCCTGCCAGGGAAATGAAATGGCCGGCGTGCGGGGCCCTCTCCTAGGGCTCATGAAGCGCCGGGCAATTGTTTTGCCCAGAGGAGGAGGGAAATGATGGGATTCAGACATCTGCCCTGCCACACCCCAAGAAATTCAACAGGGAGGGTGGCCATGTACTCAGTCAACCCAGCTGTGACGTTTCTGAGAGTGAAAGGGACACTACTAATAATTGCTCCTGGACGATAGTTGCAAACTGGACTGACCATGCAGAGGAATGATCGCCTGTATGTGACACCCCACCTTCTGGCCAGAGACTGGGTGATCTGTGATCATTGTAGGTAACATACACCCAGCGGTGGCCAGAGTCCCTGCGAATGGCACGGAGCCAGCATCCTGGACACGCGAGGGAGGCGGAAGACCAGGCCGGCAGGGCGACCGGGCTCTCATCCCTGCCCTGCCGCATCCTAAATGAGTCTCTTCCCCTCTCCCTGCCTCGGCCTTCTCATCTGCTCAACGGGATCTATTACCCTGCAGCCCCGCGACCTCCATCAGTTTTCTAGTCGAATGAAAGGAAATATCTGGAAGCATCTTTCAAAGCTGCAGATCGCCCCACAGGTCTAATGCCCCTACAGAAGGGATGCGAGTCCCCACCATGAACAGCGTGCAAGCACATTAGAGAGGCCGGAGGGGCACTCGCAGCCAGGTGGTCTGGGAAGGGAGTCAAATAGTTGCCGGAGGACTGGGCTCATTGCCCAGTGACCGGGAGACTGAGAATCCGCCTCCCGCCCGGGCACCCAACCGGGGCTGTCCCAGCACAGCTGCTCCAAGAGAAACAGAGGCTTGGGTTCAGAACATTGCCTGAGGAGCCACATCGACGGGGACTGAAAACCCAGCTCTGCCCCCATCCCCATGTGACCCCCAGTAAGGCCCTTGACTTCTCTGAGCCTCAGTTTCCCTGCCGTGAAATGAGACAAGAGCACCACTCTGAATAAGACCGGTGCCTGCCCTCCGCAAACAGCAGTCTGGCCTGTCCCCACGCACAGTGACCGCTGACTGAATACATGAGGGCTCTGGACAGTGCCGACGGAGGGGAAGGGGAGGGAAGAAGGCCTCTCAGCCCCACCCCCAGCCCAGGCCTGTCCTCAGACCCCTGTAGGCCCCCGGCTCCTGCGCCCCCAACCCGCATCCCAGCTCATACCGCCCAGCGTGGCAAAGAAGCCCTCCAGATTGCATCCCGTGGGCCCAAAGACGAAGTATCCGTGCAGAGAGGTGTAGAGGGTGGTGGTGAAGCCACCGAAGACCATGAAGAGATCGGCCACGGCCAGGTTGAGCAGGATGTAGTTGAGCGGCGTACGCAGCTTCTTGTGCTGGACGGTGACGTAGAGCGTGAGGAAGTTGATGGGGAAGCCGAGCACGATGAGCATGAACATGTAGGCGGCCAGCATGGAGAACTGCCACGGCTCCGCCAGGTAGTACTGCGGGTACTCGAAGGGGCTGCGCACCACACCCGTGGCGTTGGAGAAGGGCACGTAGAAGTTGGGGCCCTCTGTTCCGTTCATGGCTGCGGCCCCTGCGGCTGCCCCGAGGGCTGCTCCAACCCAAGAACGCTGCCGAGGCCTGAGCTCAGCCTCCCAGGGCTTCGGCTGGACGACTCCCGGCTCTGACCCCCCCCAAGACCCTTATAAAGTGACCTCCCCTCCCTAAGCTCCCGGCTGAATCAGCACCTGGGAGATTGGGGTGTAATAATCATATTAATCCCCGCTGCAGCTACTGGGGGCCTAATTGGCTTCCAAGAGGGGCCAAGGTGACACCAGGTGGAAGCTGGGGTCAGGGAGGGGGGTGTCAGGACCCTGGGAATGGGAAAGAGAGTGCCCCAACTTGTCTGCCCCAAGGTCCCCCCAGAATTCTCTGCCCAGCTCAGTCTGGCAGCCTTGGCCTGGCATAGGGACCTGGGGACTCCATGCCATTTCCCACGGCCTGCCATGAGCTGAGGTCAAGCATTTTCTGGACTGGACCACGAGCGCCCGGGGGGTGAGAGGCTCTCTGGCCGCTTCAGTCTCTCGTCCCCTCGCGCAGTGCCCTGCCTGTCCCCCCCAGACCAGCTCCTCTCGCCAGCAGGAGCTCCGTGGGAGCAGGGCCGCGCCTGCCAGCCCTGGACCCCGGTGCCAGACACACCGCCTGGCGCAGCCGGGAGCTCAGTAGCGATTTGTTGCATTGTGTGGGGTTGGGGTCCACTCGCTCACTCGTTCATTGAACATTCATGTGCAGGCCGCAGGGGACACAGAGACGGGAAAGAAACGGAGGAGCTCGGGGCTGAGGAGGACGCAGATGTGGGGAGAGGCGGATCCACCGGGGAAGGTGTGTGGGAGGCCAGCCTGAGGACGCAGCCCAGGGAGGCACCCGTGGGCTTTGGCGAGGGCAGTGCTTTGCCAGATTTCTGGGCAGGAAGCTCCCCTCAGGGGACAGCTCTGATGGGTCCTCAGTGCCAATCCCAGAACCTCGCTTTACCCAGAATGCAGTGGGCAGTGGCTTGGGCAGATCCTGGGGAGCAGAAAGGTGACTTAAATTCTCCCCAAAATAGAGTGGAGGGAGCGAGTGGAGGAGGCCACTGGAACAGGGAGGGGACAGAGCCTGGGGACAGAGCTGGGGCCTGCAGTCTCAAGGGGTGGCTGGCCTTGGAGACAGGCCTGCTGGGCGCTGCAGCAGGCAGGGGCCTGTCTGGGAGGTCTGCTCAGCCACGGGGGGCTCAGCTGCCACATGGCAGGCAGCCCCGTGAAAGAGCAGGAGCTTTGGGAGCAGGTGGCCTGGGGCAAAAGGAGGCTGGACAGGGGCAGGTGCCCCGCCCTCAGCTGCACAAGGAGCAGGACGATGTCCCCAGGAAGGAAGTACGGTGGCTGGGCTGGCCCGTGCCTGGGGGCGCTCGATGACAACCACCCAGCTACCACGTGTCTATCAAGCACCTGCTGTGTCCCAGACAAGGTGCTTGGTTCTGGGGGACGCACAGGGGACAAGAGAGACCAAGCCTCTGCCCGAAGCAGGTCTGGGGGTGGGGTGGGGGCCATAGCCAAGAAATGAAACAAATGACAACGGGAAAGAGCAGTGGTGACCCGCTCCCCACACGCTGCGTGCGGGAAGCAGCTCTGAGGGGAAGCTTGAGCTGGGAACAGACGATGGGGGCTGTGGGGAAAGGCGTCCAGGCAGAGGGAACTGCAAGAGCAGAGGCCCTGAGGCTAGGGGGAGGAGGCCGGCCAGCACAGTCCCTGTCCCCAGGACATGGGTCCCCAAGCTCTCTCTCGCCCAGTCTCTCTTCTCATCTGGATTCCTGGGTCTGTCCGCTCAGAAAAGTGCCCTTCCCTCCGGCCCCGCTGGGCTGCAGGCCCTGCCTGTCCTGGTGGTGTCAGGGCCTAGCAGGGCTTGCTTGGGGGTGCGGCTGGGCTCGTGGGGCGCAGCCTCTCGCAGTTTAAGGCGCTTGGTGGGGATTAGGCCCAACGCTAATGAGGTCAAGGTGGAGGGTTTGATTCTGACGTGACCCTGGGGCCAGACGGAGGGGCCGCACTGGACGCTCTGGGTCAGCGCCGCTCGCCCTGGCCAGGCCGAGCCCTGCCTGGCGCCTCAGCAGCACCTCGGCGCCTTGTCACCTGCGGCTGTGACTGCTGGGGAGCTAGTTTGCGTTCTGTTCCTGTGTCTTATGTCCATCTCCCAGGGGAGCCCCCAGGGGGGCCTGGGTCTGTCCGGAGCCCAGCGTGGGGCCGGCGTGTAGTCGGAGCATCTGAACAGCCTTCCCTGCACAGAGAGCGCTGGGGCTTCTGCGTTCTGTTTGCTGATGTGCCCTCGGGCCTGGCACGTAGAAGGTCCTCAAAGAATGTTTGTTGAATGAATGAGTGGGTGGATGGATCTAGATTATCTCAGTAAGTACCTCTCTCTGTCTCAGGTTCCTCCTCTGTGAGAGAGTTTCACAGTCCCAACCTCACGGAGTACTGAAATCACTGAGGTGCTCAATATTCTGTAAAGCCTGACAAAGGATTTGAAAAAAAAACACCAAAAAATGCTCTTTATTCAGAGCAACAGGCGCAAGGTGAACTGGAAAGGTCATTAGAAGTCACCTACTCTTGGCTGGGTTCCGTGGCTCACACCTGTAATCCGAGCACTCTGGGGGGCCAAGGCGGGAGGATCGTTTGAGCTCAGGAGTTCGAGACCAGCCTGAGCAAGAGCGATACCCCGTCTCTATTAAAAAAAAAAAAAAAAAAGTCACCTACTCTGACCCTCCCTGCTACACCCATTTTGCAGATGGAAAGACTGAGGCCTCAGAGTCAGCTGTGAATCACCCAGGTCACATGACAGGTCAGGGACAGCCTGGGCCATAACCACATGGTCAAGTGGGTTTGCGGGGTATCGACCCCTACGAGGCCAGGCCTCCATCGGGGGCAGCCAGCTCTCAGGAAAATCCATGCCACGAGAACAGTGTGGAAAGAAGGTTTAGCTGGGGAGGTGGGAAGGCCCTCGACTGAGTCACAGGCCTGGTGGAGCAGTGGAAGCCCCGAGGGGAGAAGGTGGACTCTAGAAGGCCGTCCCCTGGCCCCTCTCTGGGCCCAGAGTGCTGGGACCTGAAACCTTGGGGGACTCACACACCTGCAGGGGAAACCGACCTGCTTTCCCCACCAGAGCCGGCTCTCGGACCCCGGGCCTTTCCGCTTAGCTTCACTGTCCTCCCTCGTGGGCAAGGCTCCTTTACACCCCCTTCCGCCCGGCTCCCTTCCTGTGCCTCGGTTCCCCACTCTGCGAAGTGGGAGTGACAATAGTGTCCGCCTCGTCGGCTGTGGGCTGCTCCCTAAGGACCGGCACGTGCTGCTGGCAGGACGGTCTCCTCCCCAGTCTCCCTCAGGTCTCCGCCCCCACGCGTGTCCTGGGACAGGCCTCCCCGGCCCCTGCACACCAGGCCACCCAGCACGTGTGGTCGCTACGGCCGCTTAGCACCGTCGGCGACGTCCCATTTGTCTTCTTCCTGACTGGCTGTCCCGCTGTCTAGAACGCAGGGCCTGTTCGGGGACACCCGAGCTCGGGCCCACAGAGTGCTCAGTAAACGCTTGTTGACCGAACGAACGACTCCTCCCAGCCCTGCGAGGAGGGACCCACTCCCCTCTGGCACTGAGGAATCTGGGGCTGCGAGGGTGAGTTTCCTCAGCAGAGCCGGGATCCGAACCCAGGTCTGGCTAGCACCCCTCATGTGCGGGGCAGCCGAGAGGACCCACGTGTGGGTGGTGAGCAAGTCCAAGTGTGGGGGAGTCTGAGCCGCTGGCCCCCCCAGCGTCCCCTCAGCTGGGGAGGAGCTGTGAGGGGCTGCAGGGGTGCGGGGGGCCTGGGGCCGCTGTCTGCAGACAGGTGCGGCCATCTTGGGAGCTCCTCTGGGAGCCCAGCGCGGCTCGGACTGCGCAAGGATTAGGGGCTTAGCCGGCAGCGCACAAATAGCTCTTAAGCCTCCGCAGGAGAAGAGTTGCTGGGTCAGCAGCCTCCTCCTCCTCCTCCTCCCTTACCACCCTCACCGGCTTAGCCCCATCTGGCTGCGTCACCAAGGCTACGTGTGGCCTTCGACTGAGCTGCGAATGTCAAGAGGGAGTAGGGGAAGGAGACAGACCGACCCTCCTTCCTTCCACCCTCCTTCCCTCTCACCCCAACATTTGCCAAGCTCTTTCTAGGCACAAGGCCCTGGGCTGGGCACTGACATGGATCCTACAGTCCCTGCCCTCGAGCAGCTCCCAGTCTTGGGGGCAGCAGACAGGGACAAACTAAGAACAGTGAGAGATGGGAGTTTGCTGCCCCCCTAGTGCCAGGGCAGCCCTGAGGAGCAGGAGGTGGACCAGGAGGCAGCTGGGAGGCTCCCCAGAGCGGCTGGCCTCGGAAAGCGCCTTCCGGGCAGGGCAGCGGGGAGGGGCCAGCTGGGTGTGGAGCTGCTGGGGCCCCAGGGTGGCATGGTGGGGACAGAGACCAGGTCTACGAGTCAGGGTGTCAGCTGGCTGGCAGTGTGGAGCCTCTGTGGGGGACAAGCAGGGAGGGGCGTGACCAGGTTTCCATTCTAGGAAAATGTTCCGGAGTCTGGGTGGAGGAGTGCCAGGGGTCCTGGGGCTAAGTGCCCTGCCCAGTGGTGGCCTCTGCTGAGGCCATCTGCCCAGCTCGCCTCTGCCATGGGCGCACAGACCCCAGCCAGGGAGAGACACAGCAGCGACCTTAGGGAAGAGGCGCCTGCCCACCTGTGCGAGAGCCACAAGGAGCTCCTGGCTTCACAGCCTTGCTGGGGAGAAATGGGAAACAGAGGCCCAAAGACCCTCTCTGGTTGAGGCAGGGCCAGAGTCAGGTCCACTTAAGGTTACCAATCCTCTTCTTCCTCCTCCTTCCAAGGATGTAGACGCAATGTTGAACACCTGGAGGCAGGATCAGGCTCGAGTCCCAGCCTGAACCACCACCAAGCTGTGCAGCCCCCGGTGGTTGCTCGTCTCTGGGCCTGCCTCCTCTTTAGTTGAATGGGCATCTCCATACCCCTGTGGTGCCTTCCTTGTCACATGAGGGCTCTATGGGGTTGAGCCCCATTCACACACTCAGACTGAGGCTGGAACCTCAGTGTCCGAGCAGGACGGGGCCCTTCTGTACAGCTGTGGACGCAGCCTCAGAGAGAGCACCAGACTTCAGCAGGACCCGGACCAGGTGGGGACAGGAGAGGGGCAGAACACGGTGCTCACGTGCACTCGGGTTAGCATGCCGCCTTGGCTCAGTGCATATTTGTTGAATGAAAGAAAAAAGAATGTTGCCAAGCCTCAGTTTCATCATCTGCATGATGGGTACCTTGGAGGCTGCTGAGGACGAGATACAGTGAAGCGTGAAGTGCCTAGTGTGGGGCCGGGAACTCAGGAAGTGCTCCACAGAGTGGGCACTGCAGCCAGGCTCAGGCCTCCCGAACTCAGCCTGCCCTGGGTGGCTGAGGGTGCTGCAGGCTCCTGTGGGCCCCTCCCCCTGCCTCTAGCCAGGGACCATCTGATCTGTCACTGTGATTGACTGTTGGGGAGCTGGAGCTGTTTTCTTCTCCGGCTCCTCTCTTTTTCCCAGCCATATGCAAATGATTTCAGTTCAAGTAACGCGCTAATGGAAACCCTAACACATTAATAAATGTTTAGCGAGCAAGAGCATGCATGATCGAAGTAATTAGACACTCAGTGGAGGAGCTCTGTTGGCACAACTGTCTGGCTCCCTTTCTTCGTTTTCCCCCATCGTCTCCAAAGAGAGATGCCAAGGGAGGCGGGAGGAGGGGCTGGGTTGGGCTGGGGCAGGGATCCTGGGCTCTGGCACTTTCCACTGGTGACCTCTGCAGCTGCCACCCTCTCTGGGCCTCAGCATCTTTGTCCCTCCAGTGGCACATCTGTCCCGCCCTGCCCACCTCACAGATGAGCTGTAAGGTGCCCATATTGCATCATGAGGGCTGGTTTTTAGTGTGGCCGCTGACAGCTCAGTTCCCTTTCTCCTGCTTGTGTCCAGGGCTCTCGGGCTTTGCAGAAAGCCTCCATCAAGAGGGCGTGGGCAAAGGGAGCCGGGCCTCGGGGCTGGACAGCGGTGGGCCTCTCCTCAGGACGCCGGCAAGCCCCCTCCCCAGCCCAGCCCCACTGGAAATCATGGCCCTTCCTTCACAGGGCTGCTCTGAGAACTGATGCATGTGAAATGTGGCTGGCACACAACAGGCCCCCGATAAACGCGCGTTCTCCTTCCCCAGCTCCCCACCTGCCGCCCTCCTAGGCCCTCGAGCTGCGCACTGGACACTGTTGGTGCCCAAGGGAATGCGCCTTGGTGAGCTGGAGTCTCGCGTGCCAAGGAGCTGGAGGGAAAGGGGAAAGCCTCAGCTGGGCTGGGGACCCTCTGCAGGGCTGGGGAAGGGGGCGGCAGGAGGCTCTAGAGTCCAGGGGAACAGCCCTTGCCTTGACCAGGTTACCACCCGGGAGCCTATTTCAACCTCTTTGCCATCTTCTTTGGAGCCAGGTATTTTATTTTCTTAAGACGGATGCCCATTAAACCAAAATGAATAAACAAAAAAATACCCACTCTCCTACCCCTTCCCATATCGTCATTTTGATGAGATTAAATTTTAAGAGCACACAAATGTAATGTTCCTTTTGGATCAAATTAGAAACAGGTGCACTTTTGCATAAGGAAATTAAGTTGCAGACAATATGAAGATTTGCTAAAATGCAGACACTGATGAAAATAAGTAGCCCGTTTATTTGTCATTATTGAGGCAATCTGTTGGCAAAGTGTACGTGTTAACGGTCTGACAGATCTGTGGACTCCAGCAGGCTGCCACGAACAACTCGGAGCCGTTCTGCAAGTAACAGATTTTTTTTCTTAGAAAAGATATGTACATTCCCTTCCCCATCTCCGGGTGCTATTTACAAGGCATGAAATGCCATAAATAGGAATTCCGTGGTTACACAAGGCCCCTCCCTAAAATACAAACTTCATCTGGGCAGAAGACACATTCTGACAGCTTAACTCTTTCTTCCCTTCCATAGCCCAGCGGACAGCAAGCAGCCGGAGGGGGCGCTGGCGCCGCGCACACTGGTCACGGGCCGGGGTCGTCGATGGGCCTGCGGCAGTAGGGGCAGCAGGTGTGCTGAAGCACCAGCAGCTCATAGTCCTCCGAGTGGAACATCTGAGGAGAGAGGGCCATGAGCCCTGAGCCTGGGCCGGACGCTGCCGGGAAGGGAGGGCTTGGCAGTGAGGCGGGGCTCGAAACAAAGGGCCCGCTGTGCCTTTGAGGGCGGGAGAGGGGAGGGGATGGGGTGCTGAGGCCCCTTTTTTTCAGAATGAAGGTCAGGCAAACCACACTTGCCCAGCCCTCCTGGATTTGGGGCAGATGTGGACAGCACAGGGCCAAGTGGAGCCCACTCCAGACAGCACGAGGCATGCAAGGGGGGCGGGGACAACCCAACCTTTTCCCTAACTCGGAGCCAAGGCCGTGGCCCCGCAGAGCGCCCTCGCGCTGCTCCTCCCAGATGCTTGGCCTCCGCAGAGGGGCATCTGGGAAATGGAAAAGCAGCTGAGAGAAGCACACGTGAGCTGCCGCAGCGGGCACTGTACCTGGAAGCAGGAGGGGCACATGGTGATGGAGGCGTCGGGCAGCAGCGAGCGGAAGTACTGCCACCGCAGGGGTGGTGGCCAGCGCTTGATGAGGACATCCCGGCGGCTCATGGAGCGCAGCACCGACCGGCTCACCACCACGGGCACGAACTCCGAGCCACCCTGCTGCGGGGCCGGGTAGAAGGGAAGCAGGGCACCGGTGCCCTCACTCAGCCACGGTGACATGTTTATGTGGATCATGATCCCAGGATCTTGGGGGGTGGCCTGGGAGGACTCCCTCGAGGTGACAAGCTCCTCCTCACGCCAGAGCTGAAGCTGCCTCCCCATCAGCACCCTTGGCCTCAGGGCAGCCCTGGCTCCCAATACCCCCTGTAAGGCTGCCACGTCTGGAAGTTTTGGCCAATCCTCCTTGGCCACAACCTCTAGTAGAGGGTCCCTGCGTGCACAGGAGAAAGGACCTGAGACCACCCTCCCACAGGCCTCCGTGCCTTGGCAGCCATCACTCAGAGAGGTGCCCTCACCTCAAAGCTCAGCTTTGCCGTGAATGGGTCATCATCTCCCATGGAGTCCACGGTCTCATCCAGCCGTAGGGTCTGGGAATCTGTAGGGGTCTGGTCAGGGATGGAAACTGAGGCCAAGCAGGAAACAGGCCCCACCCTCCACCCACCGTGTTAAGACTCACAGGAGATCAGCCAGGTTTTGTGTCTCCCCACAGCTCTGGGGACAGTGGCAAGGCCTGTGGAATGGGTTTCTAGGTAGAGGAATGGAAGGGACACAGGCCAGGGAGGAGCTGGCCCCAGTGCACAGGCCAGGGAGGGGGAGAGAAGGGACTCTGCTGGGCCCCTGCTGCCCTCAACCACCCCCCCACACAGGCCACACTGTGGCTCCTGTGGGGAGGTCGGCCAGAGTGCCATGCAGGCCTGTAGCCACCGCGAGCCGGGTAGAAATGATGGGACCAGCTGGAAAGCGTGGCCAGCAAGCCCGGCATTCCTGCAAACACTAGCAGTCACCAGGCGGGCTGCAGGCACTCACGATGGCTCACAGGTCGTACTTCGCAGAGCCGAAGGGGGTGAGAGCTCCAGCAGACCCCTAGGCCAGGTCAGACTAGCATGGAGGCCCCTGGAAGCCACCCCCTCTGTGGAGGACCTGACGTGACAAAGGCAGGCCCAGGGAATGGACACAGCAGTCCCCATCTGGCCTGAGCCACTGAGGGTGCCTGCAGTCAGCCCATGTGGCAGGCACGAGTTTCGTACTTCTGCAAACAGCTCCGTGTTCCCCTCTCACCTCTGCGCCTCACAAAGCGGACGGCGGTATGCCCTGGGAGCCTGCGAGAAAGCCAGGCCCTCAGCCCCAGCAGGCCGGCGACTCAGCCACCGGTGACAAGAAGGCCCCAGGTGACGCACGCTGCCTGTGAGACGCCCCTCCCGCGTTCAGCGGCGAGCTTCAGTGTGAGTGCAGGACCCGGCCTGGACAACTACCACAGTCCCTGCTGGCCACAGGGACAAGCTGAGGTGTGCCCTGGGGTTTTTGCTGACACAGCTGGGAGAAGCGTCGGCCGTTTCTGGGGGTTGCGAGGCTGATGGGACGGGGGGCCAGCACTGCTGGTGGCCATCTCTGTCACCGTGTTGAGGTGGGCGGGGTGGTGCTGCCCAAGAATGAAGCCACACTGAGGACAGCAGAGCCAAGAGAACCAGAGACAGCCCCAGACGCACGGAGCGAGCAGCTGGACCCGCCGCGCTGCTGCTCCTGCCAGGCCTCTTCACACACCCTAGCCTGTCCAGCCTCCCTGAGTCATGGTTTCGGTCGCTTGCATGTAAAAGTCAGCTGACCAGGAGAGTGAGGGCCACCAATATGGACATCATATCCTGTGTTAGCCACTTATCGGCTGCATGTGGCCAGTAGGAGCCAGGGCGGGTGGGAGACCCTCGTGAGAATGAGGCACAGGGCAAAACCAAGGTGCCACTCGCCACTTCTGGGTGTGTAGACCCTAGCCAGCTCTCTGCCCACCTCCAGCCCCCGCCCCTGCCACCCTGTGGGCTTCTCCAATCTCTCTGAGGCCACGGGGCCAGGCGCAGCTGCGGCTACCACCCCCTGGGCTCGGCCCTGCTGCCTGCCGTGTTGCCCCCAGGGCCCACAGCACAATGGCCAAGCACACAGGATACTGTTGCTCGTGATTTCTTGCCATTTGTTCTCTCGCTTGGGTCTTGGCGCCTCCAGGTCAATGAGGGAGACGGCTTCTTCATCAGTGATCCCCTCCTCCAGGTAGAACTCAACCAGGTGCAGCACCTCTGGAGGGCAAAGGGCACGGAGGGTGCTGAGGGGACTGGTGGCCAGGGAGGTGGGGTGACCAGAGTCCCTTCCCCACCCCAGGCAGGCTCCCCGCTCTCTGCGTGTGTGGCTTTTGCCCAGCTACTGGCAAGGGGCTTTGGACCCTTTGTCAACATTGAAGGGGCTGGGCCTTGAGAGCCTGTCTCAGCCTCCCAGCTGAAGCTGTGACCATGGGCCTCTATTCCTGGGGCGTTTCATTACATAAAGCCCTGCACCAGGTTCCAAGAAGTGAGTGCTTCAGGTTTGGGCAGCACTGGGTCCTATCTCTAGTGACACTAACAGTGACTCAGAGTGTCAGGCAGGGTGAGTGTCATATTGCCCCAATTTACAAACAAGGGCATTCAGAGGGCTTTGGGCCTTGCCCAACGTCTTGTGGCCAGTAAGCAGTGGAGTGAGCCCAGCCATCCCTGGCTGCCTCATCCACAGGTGCAGGGACGCAGGGACTCACCATAGGAAGAGGCAGAGAAGACGAAGGGCTGGCGGCAGTTGATGCACACGTTGCCCAGGTTGTTAAGCAATGGGTTGTTGGTGGAGCAGCGGTAGCACAAGGGCACCAGCTCCTACAAAAACACAAGCACCACAGACTGCCCGAGGGGCCAAACCAGAGGTGGCACATGTCCGCCTCTCCCTCCTTCCCCTGGAGGGAGGAAAGGCCACCTGGTGGGCAGGGAGGAGGCACTGGGCCTGGGCCCGGGGGGCTCTGTGCTGTGGTGAAGCAGGAAAAAGGCCTAAAGAAATATCCCAAGTCCTGTCACCCGGGGCCCATTTCACAGGCAGGGCCCCATTCTCCTGGCGGGAAGAACAATAACCACCGCCACCAATTACCAACCACTTACCATGCTCCAGGCACTGTGATAAAAGAAGGAAATCGAGGCTCAGAAAGATTGAGCATAGCTAGGAAATAAATGGTGAGCTGGGACTCCAACGTAGGTATGTCTGATGCCGAGTCCCTGCTCTGAGCTTAGAGGGGGGGCTGTGGGAGAGAGCGGCTGTAGGGTGGAAGGACAGCAGGCTGGGGCACAGCACCCGCTGCAGAGACCGTGGGGAGGATTTGCTGGAGAGCCAAATCTGGTTCCAGAAAGGGGGTGGGGAGGGGAGGAACTCCTAGGTGAGGGTCAGCCCGGCAGCCAGGCCTGAGGTACAGGCAGAGGCGTCCAGGCACGAGGTGCGGAGGGAGCCTGGGGAGGGCCAGGAAGCAAGGGAGGCCAGGCTCCGGGCTGGGGCTGTGAGCTGGAGCACAGCAGGCTGTGTGGAGAACAGAGAGGACAGGGAGGAGCAGGAGTTGGCCGGCCAAGGCTTGGGCAGGGCTGGGGGGCACAGAGCCTTGAGAGAGTGTAGCCATCTTTCAAACGGAACCCAGGCCAGGCAGGAAGTCATCAGAAGACATCCCAAGAGGAGAGGAGGAGGAGAAGGCTCCTGCCCAAGGTGGGTAGGTCCTCACCTCGCTGTCATGGAAGGGCTTGGAGCGGATGGTCAGGCTGCCCAGCTCGATGGACTTCTGGAATCTGGCAGGGATCTGCAGGCCCTGCAGTTTGTCGTAGGCATGCCGGGCCAGCTTGTAGGCACCCAAGGCCTTGCTCTGCTTGGCCAGGGTGAAGAGCGTGTTCCTGCCATCGACAGGGTTAAGGATGGCAAAGGCCAGCCAAGCCCCAAGAGCTGGCACTGCCTACCCCTGGAGTGGGCCTTGTGCTGGTGCCAGTAGGGCACAGAAAGGAGCCTGAGGAATGCTTTGCTCATTTGTGAGATGTAAATGTATTTCTCAGCTAGCAAGACCCAGGGATTTTTCTAGAGAGAAAGACAGTACAGTTTCCATTAATATTTTAACTTTGCTTAGGTTCTCTGGGTCTGCTGACAGTTCGTTTTGGACCAGGATAAAATGGCTCTTCCTGCCTTGTTGAGCCTGCCAGCCAGGCCCTAGGACACCTGGCACCAAGTGCCCTCTGCTCCAGCCCTGCTGGGTGGGTCTGGTCCCACACTGCCCAGGGAGTCACCCTCAGGCGCGACTCACAGCGGCCACTGGGCACACAGCATCTGTCTGCCTGAACTTCACCAAGGGCCTGCTGGATGCTTTCTCGGTAGCAGCCTCACCTGTTCTCTGGGGCCCCCTCTGAGCTCCTTGGCCTGAGGCTCTGATCTCAGGTCACCTCAGATGCTGCCCTCCCCTGCCTGGCTGACCCTCCCACAGTCCCTCTACAGGGCTCCTGCACCGCAGCCCCCCACAACTGCTCAGGGACTGTGTCCGGAGATATTTCCAGATCCCCAGTGGATGGCACAGGGTGAGGCTTGGGGCAGGGATTTAATCAAACTCTGTTGACTTGAACAGGACTTGCTGGAAAGGTTGGGTACAGGTGCTGAGGCCCCGCATGCACGGCTGTGGCCGCTTGTCTGGGGCACAATGGACTGGCCAGTTGCAGGGGTCTGAGTCAGAGAAGGCACCTCTTGACTTGGGGGAGTTTGCCTTGAAAGGAGATGATTGGCTGGAACCATTTAGAGAGGCCAACTCTCACCAACAGCACCTCTGGGCCCTCTCCTGGGAGGGAGTTTCGTTTAAGAAGGTGGGGCTGGGGCTAGGAAGGGGCTGAGAGACCAGGGAGATTTAGAAGAGGACAGGAATAATTATGTCCTCTATGACTTTCAAGACCTTCAAGAGTTTGGTCATTTCCTGGTAGTTTTGGGCCACACAGGCCCTTCAGCCCCTTCTCTGCTTCTTGCCCCTCAGTGGTCCTCACTGGCCAGAAGAGGAGAAGCAGCCCCCAGGCCAGTGTCCTGCTGCCTCTCCAGCCCTCCCGCACACCACGCTCGCTTTGCCTCCACCTCTGTGCCTTTCCACATGCTGGGCCTCCCTGGGGACGTCTGCTCTGCCATCTTCTTGGCTGCCTCAGCCTGCAAGACGGATGTCTCTTCCTCCAGGCAGCTTCCCTGACCAGGGCCCCAGCCTCAGCCTCGTTCCACCTTCAAACACACCACACATCCACTGGACCAGGCCCTGACCTGTGGCCTCCCCAACAAGATGGCAGCTTTGTCGCCTGGAGCCTGGTCCTGTGGGGCACAGCAGGTACTCTGCACACCTGGGCTGAACAAATGCTTCCCACTCCCCAACCCGAGGAAGGGCCCAAGATTCCGAGCCTGAAGACCTGGTGCTTCCTCCATTTTGGTCAAACCCTCATCTGTGGATTCTGGAAGGGCTTGGGACAGTGTACTGGCCAGAAACCCATCGCTGGGCTCAGCCCAGAGAGCCCTGAAAATGAATCTTCTCTTGGCACTGGCCCCTCAGCCTCCCTGGCTGAGCCACTTCTGCGGCAAAACAGCAGCGGGAGGGCAAGCGTGCTCTCTTCCCCCAGGGCTGCTGGAGAAAGGAAGGTCTGCCAGGAAAGCGCTCTGGAAAGAACTTCTTGGGGCCATTAGACAAGAGGGGTAGGACAGAGGGTGGGGTGAGAGAAAGGATACACTTTGGAGATGCCCAAGGGGGTGTCCTTGGTCAGGCTGTGCAGCAGGAACCTCGAGATGTTGAAAAGGGTTTCAGGAAGATGGAAACTGAACGGCTCCTCCTGCGGCGAGAGAACAGCACACGGGCTGAAATCTTCAACTGAGCTGCTGCTGGCCCAGCCAAAGGGAAGATACCAATAACTTGGAGTTACTGCAACAAAAGAGTGGCTTTGTTTCTTGAGCACCTACTGTGTGCTGGGTGCCATACAGCCACTGTCTCATGTGGTCTTGTGGCATAGCATTTTTTTTTTTGAGACAGGGTCTCACTCTGTCACCCAGGCTAGAGTACAGTGGCATAATCATAGCTCACTGCAACCTCTAACTCCTGGACTCAAGGGATCCTCCTACCTCAGCCTCTCGAGGAGCTGGGACTACAGGCACATGCCACCATGCCCAGCTTGTGGTATGCATTTTTATCCTCATGGTACTGATGAGGAGATCGACACCCAGAGATGATTTGTCCAAGTTACTGGCTAGAACAGAGCAGAGCTGGGACTCAAACCCCGATCTGATTCCAAAGCCCAAGAATATCTTTCTCCCAAGTTGCACTGCCTCCAGGGTTGGTAATGGTCCCATTTCCCTGAGCTCAAGGTGCCTCCAATTAGCTCTAAAAGAGAAAAGCTATTATGCAATTCAGGACATGAGCACTGATATAAGCCTGTCTTTAAATGGAGGCATTTGACCCTTTCCAGCATGAAATCGCATGCCTGTTCTTTGCCATCCAACAGCAGCCTGACCAATGCACCATCATACACACACAAGTGGGGTTCCTCAACTGGTGAACCCTGTTTCCCTGGCACCAGCCCTCACAGGAGGCACTCAGCACACATTAGTGGAATGAATTGGTCTTCTGCACCTAGAGGCTGCTAGAAGCTCCACACAGCAGACCATAGGGAATTTTCTATTAGGAGGGGATCATAAAAGGTTAAGAATACCCTGTTTTGGGCTGGGCGTGGTGGCTCATGCCTGTAATCCTAGCACTCTGGGAGTCCAAGGCAGGAGGACTGCTTGAGCTCAGGAGTTTGAGACCAGCCTGAGCAAGAGCAAGACCCCATCTCTACTAAAAATAGAAAAATTAGCAGGACATCATGGCACGTGCCTGTAGTCCCAGCTAGCCGGGAGGCTGAGGCAAGAGGATCACTTGAGCCCAGGAGCCTGAGGTTGCTGTGAGCTAGGATGACATCACAACACTCTAGCTTGGGTAACAGAGCGAGACTCTATCTCAAAAAAAAAAAAAAAAGAATACCGTTTTGAAGGAGTCTGGCACACTGTGTGCCAGCTGAAACTGCTGATTTGTAACAAAGCTTTGGATGACAAGGGTTAAAATAGGCCAGCTACTCCTCCCCTTGTGAGCACTTAAATGGTACTAAATGGACATTCCCTGAAGGGTCCTCCTAGGAGGCCCTATCATCACTGAGCCACCAGGGCTTAGCCCCTAACTGGTCTAAATTCTGAGGACTCACTTTGCTCTATACTCCCTTGGTTCAGAGATGACCACTTTCTCTTTAGTTCCTAAATTTCTATAGCCTCTGTTAGCTCCAAGCACCTTAGAAAACGTGAGACCACATCCTTCTCAGGGTGAGAACCAGGATGAAGCCTGCCTTTGGTTCTACTGCACTAGGTGTGGAGGCTGAGAAATGTCCAGAGAGAACAGGAGGAGGGGTGTCCTCAGGATCAGCGCCTCTCCTCTGGGAAAGACACCATCATCCCAGGCAGGATCCAGCCGTTTCCTCTCCAGTCTTCCAGTCTGCTCTGCCAGGCCTTGAAGCTGAACCCCACGCTACCACTCACCTCCAGGCCTCTGCACAGCCTGTGACCTCTGCTAGGAATGCCCTTCCTCCTCTTCCTCTTCACTTCACTTTCTTCCTGGTCTCCCTCCTCTTGGCTTAGGGGCCATCTCCTCCAGGAAGTCTCCTCACAGGCCTCTAAGCTTTCCCCTTGAAGGACTGTCCTGTTAGCTAGATTGTGAGTTCCTCTGGGTAGGGACAATGTCATGTTCCCCACTGTGTCCCCAGGCCTCATCACACAGCAGGCATTTGTTGAGTGAAGGAATGGGCCAGTGAAGAATTTAATTGGCCCATTCAGCTGGGGTAAAGCCCCTCAGCTCCCAGCCCCACACAGGTCCAGGAGCAGAGCTCAGCTGCCAGAGAGAGGAGCCCAGCCCTCTGCCTCCCTGTGTGGGGAGGACGAGGAGCAGGGAGAGAGCTCAGAGGGACGGCACTGAGCACTGGGTTCCAGGGTGGCTTAGGCAAACTGAGGCTGAGGTGGGCCCTGACTTCCAAGCCTAAGTTGAGTCTGGACTCCTTTTGTGGTGGCTTCTCTCCAAGTGAGCACTTGATTAGAGACAAGGGACTCTGAGAGGGTCTCATCTCAGGTAAAGCAAATACTAAAAGATGAGGTCCCTTGAGGCCACTGACCATGCTGTGGGAAGAGAAGCAACACAGGGCTGACCACTGGCCTGGCAGAGCCCGTCAAAGGAGTCTTTCTTGCAAGACTTCCCCAAAAGGCAAAAAATGTGCCAAGAGGTCAGCACAGATCAGAAGGAAGAAAATGCCCAGGGTGGAAGGAAAGGCCTTTGAGAGGTCAAAGAACAGTGAGATGCTCAGCCTTTGGGGTACAGCTGTGGAAAGCTGGTGTGAAGCCTCTACTGGGGCAGTAATAAGAATAGCTGACACTTACCCAGGGCCACACTGTGCTGGGCACTCTTCTAAGCGCTTTTCCAATATTAACTTATTTAATCATCACCACAATCCCATCAAATAGGTACTGTTATTATCTTCATTTTATAGAGAAGGAAACAGAAGCACAGAGAAGGTAAATGACTTGCCCAAGGTTACACAGTGCAGCTGGGGTGTGAGGTCTCCTGAGTTCACCTTTTAAACAACCTATCAGCCCACTTTCTCTAAGTGAGAGGGGAGAGGGAGGGAACAGCTAAGAGCACAGGCTCTCGAGCCAGCCTGTTGGGATTCTAGTATTGGCTCTGCTACTTACTAGCTGTGAGACCTCTCTGTCAAGCACCTGTCTCCTCATCTGTAAAATGGGGATGACCACACGGTATGGTTGAAAGGATGAAATGAGTTGATATAACAAAGCTCCTAGCACATTGCCTAATATGTAGTGATCACAGTGATCAATTCAGGTTGGCTATTGATACCTGCCCAGCTTATCAGCCAGCACAAGATAAGCTCACACTGTAGGAGCTTAATCAACATTTGTTGAGTGACTGAGGAGACAAACAGGATGAAGAGGCTGTTGACAACCTGTCAACTGTTCCCCACTGCTACCAGAAAGATTTAAAAAGGCTTCATCAAAGGAATCAGGGAGTGACTAAAAAGAACTATTTGGGTCTCTGGAGATCAAACCAACCCTCTTGTTTTATAGACAAAAAAACTAAAGGCCAGAGAGAGAAAGCAAACTGTTCAAGAACATACAGCATAACTGGGCCTTCACCCTCCTAGAGGAGAAGACCCCATGGAACTCCCACCCACCTTGTCTGGCTAATCCAGAGTTTG
This sequence comes from Cheirogaleus medius, assembly GCA_008086735.1. Lineage (NCBI taxonomy): Eukaryota > Metazoa > Chordata > Mammalia > Primates > Cheirogaleidae > Cheirogaleus > Cheirogaleus medius. Next base: position 1,764,474 of record VBSM01003205.1, on the reverse strand, counting down.
CCCAAGTCATCAACACCTGAACCAACCAACTAGAAATACCCACTCCAGCTCTGGACTGTGATTCAGAAGCCCACAGCTAGCTGCATGTCAGAAAAGTAGCAGATCAAGGAAAACCAAACTTCTTCTCCCCAAAAGAGACTAGGATTCCTCGGCAGTTCATTGCCCAGTAGGTTACCCGCCACCTTACCGTGTACCGCTGAATGGCGTGGTAGCCGTGGTACAGCTCAGCCAAGTGCTGGAAGTGGCGGAACTTGCCGAGCATCGCATCCTTCTGGGCAGGATCTGCTATGTGCAGGGGGGAGTGGGGCGAGAGGGGTGAAGACATGTCAAACAGTATCTGTGGCTGCCGACTGCCATAGGAGGAAGGGTCAGGTGACAGCACTGTTGCCAGCACCGGTTCTTCTGCAACACAGGGCCTATGCCAGGGAGAGGGGCAAAGAGATGCAGTGATGGAGAAGGTATTCATTAGAAGCAGAGGCCAACCCAGGATGGTGAAGTCTCAGCTGGGCAGAGCACATGGCCAGGAAGAGTCTGAGAATACAACAAGAAATACAATTTCTTTCAGGCTCTTCCAGATCTCACACTAGACCCTCCCAGGTCATTCTACTGGGGAAGCACCAGCTTCGAGAAGACATCCAGACATGCCAGAAGAGCCCGGCAGGACGTGAGTGAGGAGACACCCACTTTATTCACACTTACCTCATGCCTCTTCCCTCAGCAGCGCTGCTCCTTATCAGAAAAACAAACCACTGGCCAGAACAGAAAAATGCCACCTTACACCTAGGTTTGATGGTTTTCAAACTAGAAGCATGGCTCCATGAGACATGCTCCCAGCAATGTTATGAAGGAAGCAGGGACAGAGGCACCCCCATTGTACAGATGGGCATGTGGAACCCAGGAAGGACTGTGACTTGCTACAAGTCACCTTGCAGTCTCCATTCCAGTGTTTTCCCCACTCCTGCATGGGCCTGGTCCAGTGGAGAACATCTCCCTGTCCCTTCTGCTTCCAGAACTCTGTCAGTGCATCATGTGAAGTCTTGTGAAAGAAAGCAACATTAGGCCAGGTGTGGTGGCTCATGCCTGTAATCCTAGCACTCTGGAAGGCCAAGGTGGGAGGATCACTTGAGCTCAGGAGTTCGAGACCAGCCTGAGCAAGAGCGAGACCCCATCTCTACTAAGAATAGAAAAATCAGCCAGGCGTGGTGGCACATGCCTGTGATCCCAGATACTTGGGAGGCTGAGGCAGGAGGATCGCTTGAGCCCAGGAGTTTGAGGTTACTGTGAGCTAGGCTGACACCATGGCACTCTAGCCCAGGTGACAGAGCGAGACGCTGTCTGAAAAAGAAATAAAGCAACACTGAAACCATTTTTCTCCCTGGGATGAGTGAGAACCTGGAGCGTGTTATTATAAAGCCATCTCTTGCTCATCTTTTCATTTAATTAAATTTTTTTAAACCAGTGCTCATCCAGGCCCAGCTATGGGCTCCCAGGTAGCAGGGAGAGATATGTTCTGAATTAGCAACGCAGGCTGGACCTCCCAACCGTAACCCCAGGATGGCCCTCATACCATTCTTATACTTATGGGCAAACTGGAAAAAGATGACATACCAGATTATGCCATTGCAAGACAGGCTATGGACAATAAACAAGCCGAGGGCTTTAATTAAAATGTCCCAGCTCTTTTGATGTTTATCTTGGTGCCAGAGCGGAGCTGGGGAAAACAGTGGCCTGGCTGATGTTTACTTACCTTGAGCTATATCAAGGCACTGCATGGACAGCATCCAGTAATAATAGGCGGCGTCATTAAACCTGCTCTCCACCACAGCATTGTGTGTGAGCTGCTCCAGCACCCTGACTGCTTCTCCCTGCCTCCCGGCCTTGTGGAATGCTGGGGGTTGGGGGATACAAAAGCACATGCAATTCAGGGAGGGAGACAGGAGACAGGATAGAATTCTGCAGACTGCTTTGGAAGTAGGACACTCATCTGCAGCACTTCGTTGCTGGGATGCCGCCTCTCAGGCCGAAGGCTATAAATAACCAAGGATACGTCCTGAGAAAAGTACAGTGAGATACACCCTTTTTGGCTGGGAAAAGACAACCAACTTTGGGAAGGCATGGCAGAAAGAAAAACCTGAGTGGCCAAAATCCAGGGCAAAGTCTAAGGATGAAACTTGCTCATCTTCAGTGAGGTTTTGCCCCCTGCTCCATTCCAGGGCAAAGCTTTGTGACTCCTGAGGTGACACTAACAAGACTTGACACTTTATCAGGCTTGGAGGTTTACAAAGTGCTTTTTTGCTAATTACCTCACTGGATCCTCACAACGGACTTAGGAATAAGGGAAAAATATTCCCTTTTTAAATGAGCAATGAAATGGGCTTTGCAAGATGGAGGTAAAGTGCCACACCAAGGTCACAGAACTGAGCCCAACTCAACTGGGTGCTTTCTGATGACAACCTTGAAAGATCTGGCTTACTTCCTAAAACCAAACATTTGTGAAAACAAGTAAAAAAAAATGTCTCAATCATTCCTACATCCATTTAACAGAAACTTTCTGAGTACCTATTACGTGGCCAGCCCCTCAGGATGTTGGGGCTGCCAGTGAAGCACTCGTAGCTGTGACATTTGCCCACACGTGGGCATTCAGATGATCCAAATACTCCGCCTTTATCAAAGGAAAAGGTCTGGCCCTTGTTCCATTCTCATCTCCAATCTCTTGTCTGAGTACCAAGTTACTATGGCAATGGATTCTTGGAAGGGCAGACACAGACAGATGGATAGGTTGATGTGTTTTGCCCAAACATGCAGATACTTCAGCAACTGGGTGCTCTGGAAATGTTGAAGCAGTAGAGAACACACTGTCCTTCAATGGGGACTTTTAGCTGAGAAGCTCCAAGAGGGAGACATTTGTTCTGCAATGTGTCCGGTGGTAGCAACTGTTACCATATAGATGTGTAAATGAGATGCTATGGAGTATGACACACCCAACTTCAATTAGAAGACTTCCTAAATAGGCAGTAAAACAGAAGACTCAGGTTCCCCAGTCAGACAGATCCTGATCCAGTTCTGGCTCTGCTGCTTGCTAATCTGTAACTTTGCATGGCACATTTAGCCTCTTTGTCTCTGCAGGGCTACTGGCAAGACTCGAGGGTATGTAGGTTAAGTGCCCAGCCAGTGCCTGACACAGGGCAGTCAATTTTTAAAACTGTGATTAACATGATCAGTTAAAGCTTCATACTTGCTCTGGCTCCTATTTCAGATGCTGTCAGACCTCCTGTGCAGCCATTTTGCCAATGGAAATGCTGAGGAGTAGAGGTCAGCTCATTTATCTGAGCCAGAAACAGAAACTGAGTTTCTATTCTCAGCAGAGGCAAGTGGAGGCAAGGCTGTGCCACACTTTTTGGCAGTCTCTACTTTTTGTCCTCACTGTACCCTGGCTTCAATTACCTCTCTGCCACTTCTTAGCTATGGGACTTCAGGAAATTTCTTTACCTGTTTAACCCTCAGTTTTCTCATCTGCGAAATGAGAATAACAATAACGGTACCTACACCATAGGACTGTTGTGAGGATTAAATCAGAAGATTCACTGGAGTGCACAGCACTTTGCTCAGTAACTCCAGAGGCTCGGAGAGCAGACAGCACCTCCTAAGGTCCTGTAGCAAGGGAGTGATGGCCCAGGTGTGTGTGACCCCAAAGCCCATGTTCTTTCCACTGGTCCACAGGTCCACCAAACACATCACATCCCCAGGATGAAGTCACCTATCTTGGGACCTACAGATGGGAGGGGGCCTGGCAACCTTCCTAAAATGTGTGTCTTGGCAGTACCTTGCCCTGCCCCTTCTGCAAGATGCCAGTCTGTGTGGCTTACCTTTCTGGGCTTCCTCAAAACGATCATTCTCTGCTAGCCACTGAGCGTAGGGCACGTAGATGTCAACCTTAAACTCGGGATGCTTCTCACCCAAAGCAAAGGCCTGGAGGAAGGAGCAAACAGTCTTAATAAAGCAGCACCTGCAGCCCCCATGAAAACATGGCACTTGGCTGAATCCATTAGGGATGTCATATTTTGCCAACCTGACAACTCAGAGGGGGAGAGCGCCTCCCCCCTCAACTACCCCCAGAAATGCAAAAACAAATCAGCTCTTTGAAAACAAAAGGCAATTAACAGCAATATGCAAGCAACTGGATTCAGTAACAACACAGTCTGTTTCTGGACCACAGAAGCAGCACAGAATCGGAAACATTTTATTTTGAGGGTTTGCGTGGGCTCCTGTAGCAGCGCTGCAAACAGATTTCTTTTAATTGCAACCGACACCTAAGGAAATAGAATTGACATTATCATCATCACTGCTTATTAGCTGTCAAAGATGACTGTGGGCTTGGTGCTGTATGGGACCCAGTGACTATTTCACTCAAGCCCCAAAAGCACCTGTCAGGCCAGGAGAACCAGAAACAAGCCACAGGAAGAAAGTCTGCCTGATGCACAGGTTCTAAGATGCTCTAATTTATGCTGCTTGAGAAATCTCCTGAAAAATTTATCTTTAGAAGCCATTATTGCCTCTGTCCCTGGCCCCACCTTTTCTCCTCAGTGACCTTGTCACCTCACCAAATGGAGTTACCCAGAGGAAAGACAAGAGTCAGACAGTTCTTACCCAGAAAAGGCCTCGCTATCACTCTGCAAAATAGACCACAATGGGTGGGTGGGGCAGGGTGAAGATTGTGTGCAAGGCCCCTAATCTAATCCCCCAGAGAATGGATTTCTCCCCCAGGAGCCAGGGAGCTGGAGGGTGGGAGCTGAGCTGAAGAGGGGCCTCAGGCTGGCCGCCTCTCCCAAAGGCCTAGCTGGTTCTTCTCACCTGCCCCCACACTAGAGAAACCCAGGTTGGGGTGGGACCAAAAATGGAGGGGAAGAGCTGGCTCCTGAAATGGCTCTCACAGTCTGTATCTGAGAAGTATGGATGGCACTTTTCTGCCAAAATGCTACCCAGCAGGTTTTAAATGTCACACAGGTGCATCTTCACATCAGCGACGTGTCTGAGCCCACAGTGCTGGTCAGAGGCAGCTCAGACCAACAGCAGGCACTGAAGCTGTCATGTTAACACTCACATCCCTGGTATTTATTATGGGATTGGCACAGAGCTGGCAGTCAATAAAGATTTTCTGAATGAATGAATAAACAAATGGAAAGCTAGCATGGAAAGGCCCTCCAAGATACCCTGGTTCAGAGAATTGAAAGTTAAGTCTCCTGACTTCCAACGTTCATTCCATGATGAGGGCAGCTTCTCCCCATTCAAACCCCAAAAGTCCCCTCTACTCACCTGCCTTTTTCCCATGGCTCAGGTGGAGCCCCCAACCCATGAGGTGTGTTTTACCCTCACCTCATCCCAGCGCTGAGTCTCCACATGCAGCTGCACCAAGGACTTCAGGTCTCCGATCTTCAGGTAGGTCTCGGCAGCATAGCCAGAGTTACCCAGCTTCTTGAAGTAGTCAGCACACAGCAGCAGAGGCTCACGCTCAGCCTTGTCCAGCCTACGGGCAATGTCGATCAACCTGGAGGGGTAGGAAGGGCAGGGAGGAAAGAGACCATTGTGAATGGGCCTGATGGAAGGAAGTGGTGGGGGGACTTTGGATCTTCCAAGGGCAGGCTCTATGTCCATTCATTCCACTGTCCCCAATGCTAATAAAGTGCCATGGCCCCTGGAAGATGCTCAATGGGTGGTTATTAAATGAGTGAATACATACTCCAGAAACATTGCCAAGGACCAGGAGAGGAAGGCTCTAAAAGATACTGTTGCCACCTTATATCTTTCACAGGAGTTACTAATCTATCCACAGCAGGATCTGAGCATAGACACAAATGTTCACTTATCCCTGCCAGGTACCAAGATGGCGCCATGAGCTTTCTTATGTGTGTGATCTCACTGAATCTTTACTACCCTAAGAGATGGGTACTATTATTTCCATTTACAGATGAGAAGACTGAAGTCTAGGGGGGAAGGTGAAACACCCAGCCCAAGACTCCACAGCCAGGAAGTGGTAGAGTGCTCTTTTCACCACCGTTTCAGTAATTCTCACAGGAAAGCAGAGGCCAAGATGTGAGAATTCTTCAATGACTGGCCCTCTAGAGGAAGAGGCATGCATGGGGCCTGCTCTGAGCTCTGGAAGAAGGGCCTGCAGGAAGTCTTGACTGTGTCCTCCTCCTGGCCAAGGTGCTGACCGCTGTGAGGAGCCGCAGGGACCAGCTGGCTCACCACTTCTTCTCAGTGGTGACCAGCCTTCCACTGCTCATGGGGACATGAGGGCTGGATGGAATGTGCTTGTTCCCTCTGGTCAGGCTGGGGTTTGGAGTAAAACCAGCTCTCCCAGGAGAAGGGATTCTACCTAGCCTGCTCTTTGTGAGAAAGGAAGGGGAAGCAGCTGTAGCAGATCCTTGCCTCAGAGACAGAGCAGCACAGGGAGGCCTGTCAGTCTGCACTTAGAATAATAATAGCAACTAAAAATAATACTGCTCAGCAGAGAAGGACACATTTTTAGGGAAAGGTGGCACAGGCAGCTCCTTGGAACCTTAGAAACCCCCTACCCATCAAACCAAATGTTCCTGGAGGAAAGGCACCTTTAACAGCCAGATCTGGAAAAGGGATGGATCATGCTAATGTCTCTTTTTTGAACTAGTTAAGTATCCCTAGGGTAACCTGATACATAGCACTTGCAAATGAAAGTGCCATACGAAAAACCCGAGGAGAGAATGGGGAGGCCAGAAATCTGCCCGGCTCTCTTTTGCATCACCTCCTTTGTGAAAAGAATAATTTTGGGGGCAAAATCTATGCCTCTGTCTTTAAAAAACTTTATTCTTGGACAAAAGAAAGATGGAGTGATAGGTCACCCACCAAGGTAACCTTGTGGAGGGCCCACACACAAACCACATGGTGGGGTTCAAGGGGGCAACCTGATCATTAACCAGCCCCTCCCCATCCCCAGGGCCTGGCTGGGCCACTGCTACCTATGGACCACAATGTTGCTTCCAGAACAACCCACAGCATTTAGGGCACAAACTGAGCCAACTTCAGGAGCCCCTCCCATCCTCTCTTCCTTTGCCAGCTGTGGCAGCACACACGCACACACACGCACACACACATGTGCATGTGTGTGAACATGAAATGCACTGTTTCTGACTGTGGGAGGGCAAAGCTCTCCTGGGGAGGTCTGCTACACTGAGTCCCAAGACCAGATCCCTCGAGCCTCCATGCAGCCCCACCCCTAGCCCATTCCTCTCCCTCTGTTCTGGACTTTGGCGGAACAAATCTTCCCTATGGAGGATATGGGCTTGGGACTCAGCGTAGCAGACTTCCCCAGGAGCGCTTTGTCCTCCCTCAGTCAGAGACAGTGCGTTTCATGCTCACGTGTACATACGAATGCACAAATCTGAACACTTCAGTTTATATCTGAGGCCCTCCTGGTGTGGCCAGCCCAGTTCCCCTTGCCTGCAGCCCCCGCACCCTCCCCTTCCCACACACCTTTTATTCCAACCAGAGCCAGCTGACCCTGTTTGTGCTGTTCCTCCTGCCTGAACATCCTTTCCCTTTCTATTGATCATCTCTGCCTCTTGAAACGCTTCAGGTCCCCTTCATGCAAACACTACCTCCTAAGAGAAAACATCCATAGTTCCTCCCACAGGAATTCTCCTTTCCTCATGTACTTGGAACTTTTCTTTTTCTTTTTTGGTACCTAACATTATACTATTATGGGCATTAAAATCACCCAGATCAGAGCCTAAAGCTCAGCTCCAAGACTTCCCGGCTGTTTGGACTTCTGTGATAACATGTCCCTTGACCCTCAGTTTCCTCATTTGCAAGAAGGGCCTGGAAACGCCAACCCTGAGGGTGTGGGGAAAGAACCAAATGTCTGCAAGGTTATCACAGCACCTGGGTTGTGGTGAGCACTCAGCAAATGGCAGCTCTGACTTGGGGTGTCTGCCCCTCAGCACCCACCACCCTTTCTCCTAGGGACTCGATAAGCTCCACAAACACAGCGACTGCCTTCTTCAATCTCTGTGCTCCCAAAGAACCTAGTCACCATCACATTTGGTTAGATATTTAGAGAAACACTATTTTTTCCCTTGTTAGTCAAAACCAAGAGTTGACATGACATGATATGCTGCCAAATGCTCCTTGGAGCAGGGACTGAAACCTACATGTCAACCCAGCCATGGTCGCCACTGATCTGGATGGCCTTGACATGCTCTCCTGCTGAGATGTACATCTCCACAGCAGCTTTGGGCTCATTGATATTTCTGGCCCAGTCAGCCTGTTTGGTGATTAGCATCTTTGTTTCTTTGGGGTCTCCAGATCCAAGGAAATCCTGAGGAAGCACAACAAACAAAAACACTCCGGATTAGAACTTCCTGTGCCAGCATTACGTCAGGCTGCTGAGAGCCGGAGCAAGGAAGCGCTCCATTTGGCTGAAGCAGACAATCAGGATGCCGGCAGGAGCCCATCCCTGCATGGCTGAGTGGGGGGCAGTCCCAGGTGTCCAGCAGGAGTGATTACGGACTGCCCCACAGGTGCTCTTGGGGGATACTGGGACAGTGTCAAGGACTATGGCTTTCAATGTTTCCTTCCCTTCCCTTCAGCTAAACACTTTCCAGACACTTTGGAACTCTGCATTGTAGAGGGTTTATGACTGGGTTACTTTATATGTGTGTCTCGCTGATATAGCTTCATATATATGCGACTGTTCCTAAATAGTGACTAGACAACTGGTTGCCCAATTTCAAATATCCATACCTACGACCTTTATTCGGATAGTATGGATGATACCATATGCCTCAGAGTGGCGCTGAACATGTGGTCCCCTAAACTCACACAAACAAAATGATTTAAAGATTTATCAGTTAGGCCTTTTGTGCCCTTCCTCAACCACCAACACACTGGAAGATTCGCATCTGTTTTCTGAAATGTTTTGTTGCCTGAATTTAGAGAATCATTCCACTAGCTTTGCCTCAGGTATTTGCCTAGGACAGATAACAAGCAAAACTCTCCTTGGTTAATTCTCAACTGAATGGTATGGGGTCCTGTTTTGAGGTCAGGTCTGCAGGGTGGACCTGATCCAACAGTGTACAGCAGGAGGCCATGGGGGGATCTGAGGCAGGGGAAGGGGTCCAGGAGAGAATCCGTGAAGGAAGAGACACCTGTGGTCCCAGAGGCTCAGAGGTCAGGCTACAGAGCCTGTGTTCCTTCCACCACCACAGGGGGCCTCTGAAAGGCCAAGCTTCCCTGGGTTGGCCCTAGAATGTATGGGAAACAATCTCAGAAAATCACCTCTTTTCAGGATAAAGTAGCTCAAAATCAATATGTGGGAGTTTGCCGTAGTTGAGGCAGCACTGGTGCTGACATTTTAAAAGGTGGGGATTTCAGAAAGGGAAATTGAGAGTGCTTACAGCCCAGATCTGCATTACGAGTAAGAAGCAGTTTGTCTTAGGAATAATGTACCCTGCAGAGAGTGCTCTGTGTCAACCTCACAAAGTATAAAAAAAGTACTCCTTTGCCCGTGATTAACACTCATTTGTCAGGAAAGTACAGTCAACATATGCTAAAAACCCACTTGAACAATTAGCTCACTTTTTTTTCCATTTGCTTTCAGGGTAATTGTGTAGCTCCTAAAATCATATATTAGGTCGGGCTAAGCCAGCCAAATGTTTTAAGGAGAAGAAGGGACATTGTTTACCCTGAAGCTAGGGTCCCTATAAAACACAGGCATGCCTCAGCCAGCCTTTGGTTCCCTCTGGAGTTCGCAAAGGGGAAGGGGCTTAGATTGCAGCCACTGCTATGCCTAGTTAGGGCCTTTACAGACACACCCTCGACCCTTGGCAGCTACTACAGGCACTCTTCATGCCAATACAAAGCTGGAAACTGCCTACCTGGTTGGTTAAATGAGGTTAGCAACTGGGAGAAACAAGCATCATAAGAGAACAGAAATAGCCTTCAAAAGGACTTCAGTGAGTGCTCAGTGGACTAGGGATGACTGTAGTAATAAGGATCAGAGGTTAAGAAGGGGCCATAAATTTGGAGCCTTGCCCCAGTGAGACCATCCAGGCACACAGGTCACAGGCTGAAGGAGCCTCCTTCAGCCCAGCAGTCCAGCTCAGGAGCTCTGACTTAATTGAAGCTGAGTCTAAATGGTTCCTTCAAGGCTCAACAAACTGGGTTTTCAAAGGCTTTCTGGTTCTATGAAGCTAATTTACACATTATCTGGGGGCTATGGCAAAGACTTTGTCCTGAAGTGGACAGAAAGAGGCTGTGCTGAGTGATGAATGAGACTAAACAGTGTTCTCATGCTTGGTGATTTTGATAAGGACATACCACATAAGAGTTAAGAGCATTATAATTCCCTTTATCACCATATAAACATGTCACTTATCCGGAAAGCATACAATTTATTTGTACGTGGGAATGTAATTTAAAATTTTTCTGAAAACCAGATTGAATCTTGGGAGGCAATTTTCAAGTAAACAAAAACATGCCATGTTAATAAGCACTGGATCTCCCCCACCCCCCAACATAATGTGTATGTACACATTTTCTCAAATTCAGACTACCAGGTGGGGGATGGGAGGGGGGATTGAAACGGAACCAACCTACTTGGAATTATGATCAAAAACTAAAACCAAAAACAAGTCCCAGAGTATTTACCTTCATAGAGAGACAGACCAGATGGAGTGTGTAAATGGGCTGCATTTCTGGGTGGGAGACTGTGGGTGCATGAAGCCCACCCGAAGTGTTAGGAGGGGGCCTCAGAGCAGAGACAGGAGTCGGGCCAGCCAGGGAAAAGTCTGAAGAACATCCACTCCATGGTCGTGCTTGGCCCCTCTCATTTTCCTAATCTTTCTATAGCTTGGCATTTGTAAAGGATTTTCCCATAAATTATTCTGTGCAATTCTCAGAACTAAACTGAACTGTAGCTATGTCACCCTCTGAGGAGGAAAGCAGGCTTAGCAAAGTGAAAAGCCTTTCCCCAGGTCATCAGTCCCACAGGAGAGACTGAGATTCATCCCAGCTCTCTGCGTGCCAAGGCAAGGCATTTTCTAGTGCACCACAGTGCCTACTTGGGGAGGCTTCAGGGGTTCTGGGAAGTGCCACTGGTCGCAAAGAACAACCAGATCCAGCTGTTCCTGATGCCTAAATTCTACCTAGAGGTTTGATCCTTCAGTTAAAGGTTTTGTCCCCAGTTAAAATTTTATCCCCAGAAAGAGAGATGTGCTGATTTAGGTGTTCTCACTATGAATGTATTATGAAATCTTGTACGTGTTTGTGGTGGGAGTATGGTAGAGGGTAAGAAAAACAAAGAAAAAAATGTAGAACCTGAGGTACCCTAGATCTGAGGTGTGGCGTGAAGGAGTACCAAGGTAGAAAGACAGGCTGGGGCCCAGGGGCTTGTGCAGGTACTGATGAACAATAATTCCTGGGCCCCATCACAGGGAGCCACATAAAACCTGCAGCCCTAGGATCTAACAGATGGTAGATGATCACAGCCATCTTTGGGAACAGAAGAGCAGAAAAAAATGGGGAAGATTTTCCATCTTGAATTTGAGAGGTAGATAATTACCATTAATAGCCACTAATTGGTTGTGGCTGATGACTCACTTAATAACATTCTGAGAGCCTCTTCTGACACTACCGGGAAAGGCAGGTTAACAAAGGCACCTCTGTGGAAGGAAGAAACTCCTTGCTTGATGCACCCAAGGCTCTTTTAACCTTGCATTAGGCTGAATTGCAAATGTCTTGACTGGTCTGGGCTACTCAGTGTAACTCATTCTCACACAAGCCATCATCAGGAACCTGGTCCAGGAAGCTCTTCTTCCACATGTACCTTTAAAGGCCCAGATAGTTTGGGGACTAACCTTAATGGGGACCCTCCAAATGCAAGAGGGAATCTCTACCATCACCCACCGAGACCATGTGGGAGCTCTCCTGCACCTGCAGGGGTGGTGTGAGCACACTGCGCTAACACTTGCTAGAGTGAACCCATCATGTGGTTGGTAGGACCAGCTTGTGCCTGAGGATACCGATTCTTTGTGGCTCCTGACAAGGTTTGAGAGAATTTGTGGGAGACATCCCTGAAGCCCTGAGCCCTCAACACTTAATGAAGGGATACACTGGTAAAGACTCACAGCCCATGTAGCTCTGTTGCTGACAGAGGTATGAACTGTCATGTTGTGTCCCTTTGGCATCAGCCTTAAAAGTCATTTTTGGGTCAGATTCAACCAGTGGCAGTATACGGATCCTCTGTTTACCAATTTGCTCACACCCTTTCTGAAGCCATTGCTATTTTTCATCTGCACCACCTCCTGGGGCAAACAACTTGGACACTGCAGGTCAGTGGACTCCAAATGGCAGCTTGGGCCTGGGATGTGGGTAGTTTACCTTGGCATACTCAAACATGCAGAGGTCAGTGTACATGTCGAGTGCGAGGTTCTCGTGCCCACTCCTCTTGTACAGTTTGGCAGCCTCATGGAACTTCCCCTGGTAGGAAAACACATCTGCCAGAAACAGGTCATTGTTGGTTTCTCCCCGCTTCTTCCTCTCCTGGAAAAATTAGAAGCACAGGAAATGGCCTTTGCAGGCATGGGCAGGAAGCAGCCTTTACAAAGGTTCGGTGTTGCTATTTCAAGTTAAGCCCGTGGGCCTTCCTACTGGAACCTACGTTTGGCTCCTGAGCTGTTATGTCTCTCACCTAGGTTTCTGGTGGGAATGCTTGACAACAAAAGCAGATTTTTTTTCCAGACAAGTGAAGCTCAAAAAAAGATGCAAACCTTTGTTTGTTTAATGGAAATTCCTCAGGGCTTCTTTCCTGTATATTCTTCCAAGGCTACAACTGGATAGTTTGGATTGTGTGTGCTGCCAACTCCTTGGTGACCCCTAAGGTCCCAAGACCTCCCAAATCTGCAAGCTTGGTTTGGCAGAGTTGTGACCATGATGAAGACAGACAAGGAGAAAGTTTAGGGTTTCTGCCCAAGATGGAAACCAATTAAATAGGATAACAAGTCTTTCTGTGTTTCTATTTCTTCCTTCTTTTCTTTTCTTTTTTTTAAAGACAGGGTTTTGCTATGTTGCCTAGGCTGGTAGCAAACTCTTGAGCTCAAGCGATCATCCCGCCTGAGCCTCCTGAGTAGCTTGCACCATGAGTCTGGCTTGTTCCTATTTCTAAAGAGAAGGTAAGAAATGCCACATACTGAACATCTACTAGGTGCTAGGTATATACTTTATATAAAAGTATGGACTCGATTCCTTTCAGTGACCCTCAGCATTGGTATTACCACCCAATACCATTGGTAAACCTTCTTCTCAGCAAAGGAAGCTGAGATTCAAGAAGAGGGACAGGTTAAGGACAGATGAAGCTGGCATTTTGACTCAGTCTGTCTGATTCCATATGCGCTTTGTATCACATAATACTACCTTTTGAAGCAAGCAATGGTCTCAAACAACACACCTGTGTATGTACACACACACACACACACACAGAGGCTTAACAGTGTGGAGGATAAAGAGAAGTACCATGCATGTTCCTTCCTCCAGTGTTAGGGAACATTCATTAGTCTGCAGCTCAAGTATTTGCAAACACTCACTAGCACCAATCCCTCAGCCCCAGCAGTTTCCTTTTGCTTGTTTTCCAGCAAGTGTACCACAGTGGAAGATGAGACATTGAATCAAACTCTTAGACAAGCTGGTGAAAGTTTTAACAGCTGGAGGCAACATGCTTCCCCACTGACAGAAATAATTTTTAAAAAAACCTATACATAGTTCAGGCAATCAAACAAATAAACTTTAACTCCTAATAGAAACGAATTAAAATCTTGCAGTGAGATAAAAAAAAAAAATAGGTTTTCCTAGGGCATGAAATTTAGGCCATATCCATTCTAGACTACATAATATCACCATGAACATTCAGTAGGTACATATCAATATTTTCCTCTTGTTATCAGTACAGAAACATCTCACCCATCCAAAAGGAATTACTGAGGAACCTCCCTCCGTTCTCTGGAATAATGCTGAACACCTAGAAGCATGCAACTAAGGCCTCAGAGTGGTCAGTCAAAGGCATCTTACTTTTTTCAAAAGATAATCTTACAAGTTTACTGTTTTAAACAATTTCCCAGCTTATATAGAAGAGGCAGACATTGTGAACTTGGTAAGACATAACAAATGGCAAACGTTGGTCCTCACAGATACCAGTTACTTTTGTACCCAGAAAAATTATGTTCCATGGCTTCAGCTTAAGACCCCTAGATCCAGGACAGTTGATTTAAAAATGCCAGCCCTGATAGTAAGCAGCACTGGGCATTACAGATAGATGGCTTCAAACAAGCCCTTTACCACGCAGGTAAGTAACAGAAGATATAGATGCTCCTTATGAGGTGCCGAGGAAGGTAGTGGGCGGGGAGCAGGTACATGGCCTAGAGAGCATGAGCTTAGGAAACAGACTGAGTCTGAATCCCAATCGAGCTTTTGGCTGTGGCCCCTTGGGCATGTCACACAGCCTCTCTGAGCCTTAGTTTCCTCCTCCATCAAATAGGATAATAACAATGCCTGACTCATTAAGTTCTTGTGAGGCTTTGGAACAGAGTATCATCATCGATCGTGCATGAGGCACAGAGCAGACTCCACACATGGCAGCTATTGTTAGGCTTAGCAGGCTGTGAGCTCCTGCAGACCTCTCTTCTACTCAGCTCTCTGCCCACTGGGCTCAGCACACGGGTTGGCTCACAAAAGGTGTTTATTATGTTGAACTGAATTAGAGGGACAAGACATTTGCTGATTTCCTCACTGCTCTCATCTGGGAATTCAAATGTATCTCACATTCCCATAGCCTCACAATAAATCTGTTCAGGAGAAAAATATGTATGCCTTTTTACAGATGAGTCAGACAGCACTGAGATACACAGAAATTAAGAACAGTGTCTACCAGCACCCAGCACATGGTGCACCTAGAATCAGCTCCTCCAGCCCGCCCAGGCCTATGTGGATGAGGCTGACAAGGCCAGGGTTCTCAGCCGAGAGCAGAAGGACTGGGGGTGCCCCAGAGCTCCGGGGCACTCTGTGCAGCCTGCAGACCTCTCTCCCTAGGTCCATTTCTGGGGGTGACACATAGGTCATGTGCACTTGGGAAACACCTCCTACACTGCTAGATTACTGGAGTCTGAGAGCATGGTAAGCAGCTAACCATCACCACAAAGATGCTCCAGTCACTGAGAACCTATTTAATCCTCACAGCAATCCTATAAGGTAGGTCTGATCCCATTTCATAGACAAGAAACCAAAGCTCAGAGAGATTAGGAACCCATCTGCCTCACCCAGCTACCAAGCAACAGACTACACTCCCTGCTCTAGGGCACTTCTTCCCCTACATGGCCACTCTGCCCCTCAGAGCAAGGCTATGGCCCAGATGCCCAGACACCAGTGGGCTTGATCACATGTCCTCAGGGCTCTTGCCTGCTAGAAGGGCTCCCTATCAATGACTGATACCAAGTTGGTGCTTTCTTGAGAAGGGAAGAATACTTCATCTTTTACCTCAATGCTGGTGATGAGCTCTAAATATCGGAGGTCTTGTACTCTTGTGAAGGCCTGCAGGGGAAGAAATAAAGAATAAAATCAGCTGCCTTCTTGGCTTCAAAAGTGGGTGATCAGCTGGGGGTGAGAAGTCAAGCTCTAGAAAGTAAGCTGGTAAGGAGAGAATAAAAAGCAAGCATTAATCATCTTGTGTTTGGGAGGGTTATACCACCCAGTGAGGCATGGCTTTATCCATAGGATTAGACCATACAAAGAACAGCAAAGAAGCCCTGGTTGCATCAATCATTTTGGGATTAGGTAAAACAAAACTATGATACTGCAATGTGTGATGGTGCCTCCTTGGGAGACTATCAAAGAAAAATGAGCTGGTCTGACACTCTGAGGCAGCGACATCAGAGCAGGAGTGGGTAAGATGTACTGGCTGGTAAGAAACTGCATGCACATCTTGGTGACTTAGATGGAAAGCAAGAGACAGATATGCTTACCCAAAGGTGCCATAAACACAGGGCACCCAGAGCCCATGGTCCCAGCACAGAGAGAAAGGAGGAGGGGAAAGCTGAGAAGGAATAAAAATGGTTTCTGGAAGGAGAGAGGAAGTGGGGGATGAATCACTCCAAGTCCCTGGAAGGCAAACTCTTGGACTCACAGTAAAGCCAAGGACTTTAACTCATGAACGGCTAGAAGTTTCTGAGGAACAGACAGACTATGTTAGCTAAACTTCATTTGCTGCTTTCAGATTCTGCAGGGGTTTAGAAGAATACAACCTACCACATCAGGCTGATCTTCATTTTGCTGTCAACATTTCTACTTAGCCAGTGCTTCTCTACATGGTCCCATTGGAAATGGGCTGACACGCGCCAAGAGGAGGCATCAGCTCCACAAGCCCTTGGAATTTAAAATACAGAGAAACTTTGGCCACTTGCAGCCTCTACTTAGCTGCATGACATGGTCTCTCCTAAAAAGACTTAGGGAAATGAGCAAGCCATCCGGCCTCTGGCTGCCTCACAGATGACCACAATGTGACTTCATCTTTTCATTCCTCAAGGCCAAACATCCTGTCAAAGGCTAGGGACCCAGAGATGAATAAGACTTGGCCCCTGTCCCCCTCCCCAATTCAGAGACTTGCATTCTAAAAAGGGAAGCAGGCAGATTAAACATATCATTAAATCTCCCTGAGCTAAGAACTATACAAGTATGAACCAGATACCCTTGAGAACATAGATTAGCCGTCTGAGCACAGGTAGTGACAGAAGGCAGGGTTAAATAAGACATCACAGAGTAGGAACCTGGCAAATGGGTTTTTTTAGAAAGGAATTTGTAGAAAAGAACAAGGTAGGCATCACATGTGCAAAGGGACAAAGGACTAAGAGTACCTGTGTTCCATGCTGAAGGTCTTATACATTACCTTCTAGATCTGGGTTTCCTTAAAGCACTAAGAGAGGAGAAATCTGAAATGCCCAGCAAAGTGGCAGTGAGGGAAAGAAGGAGCATTCTAGGCCTCAGTCCTAGCTCTGAGGCTTTCCACTGGGGGGACCTTGAACCCACTTCTTCCCTGCTTCCAGGATCCAGCCATCTTCTTTGTGGAAATGGGCAAGCTAGTGACACGCTTTCCAAGGGTCTTTCTAGTTCTGCTGAGCTGGATTCTAGGATTTGCCCAGTGAAAAATATGTTTCTGAGTTCCTTCAGCCTGCCACATTCTGCAGAGTCAGGGTGCCTGGTCAGAGTGGTCAGAGTCACAGGGCCCGTGAATAACCTCAGCAGAGGGAAATATGGGAACAGGGAAGCATCTGCAGCTCTGCTCAGGACAGTGATCTGTGGCCTAAGCAGCTCTCCTCTGCCATCTAGTGGGGATGCCGGCCTATTGCTGGGAACCACACTACAAGCACGTGGGCCTGAGTGGCACATCGGAGAAAGAAAGGGATTTGGGATTGGCAAAGAATAGCCAAGTTCTAGTCTATGGTCAAAATCCTGTGGCTTTTTCAAAACATCATGTAGTACATGTACAAATAAACACAGTATACAATTATTTTTCTATTAAAATAAACACAAAAAAGCTTGTAGCTTTAATACAATCATTTCTATTCTCAGGGAGTGTTTTGGGGATACAGGACAGGGAGTTAAACAAATGGAGAGTAATTCCAGTTTAGTTTTTGCCCATTCAAACATTTGCTGAGCACTGAACCCGTCTAAGGCACTGTGCTGGGCAATGTAGGGTAATACTAAGACCAGGTACATGTTTAGTTCCTGAGTGTAAAGAGGTGACAATCTAGACTAGAGGGAAGACTTTTAATTTCACTCCATGCTAAAAACAGACAAAATATACTCTAGGAGTCCTTTGTTATTCTTCATCCCTGCTGGCATTCCTGGGTGGGGCAGGAGAGAGAAACTCCCTCCAGGGAGATGCTTCTTCCCTCCTGAATTCTGAAAGCCCTCCTCTATTGCCACTTTCCTACACTTAGTAGACCTAAAAATATAATACAGATAATTATCAAATAACAAAAATGTTCCTTGTTTTAATGATGGCTAGCAATTGCATAGCCACTCCAAGTTTTAAATTCTTCCTTACCACGTCTCAGGTAAGCTTACTGACCCTGTGGGGGTGTTTTCACCATCCCATTTTAGAAATGGGAGGACTGGGGCTTGGAGAGAAGTGGCTTGCCTGAGGTCGAAGGGCCCTTACATGGCACAGCTGGTTCTCAACCATGCTTCTGAATCCTAGTGTGGTCCAATCTACCCTCTCTTCATGCCTACAAGCCTTGACTTAGCACGAGGCTGGCATCACATACCTCTTTGCAACTCCTTCAGTTCAGCCCAGTAGTATGGACAAAATGAGAATCTCATTAATTGACTGGGAAGGCAAAGAGGCAAAGGAGGGGAGAGGGGGCTGGAAGCCATTCCTCCATCCACCTCAGTAAGGTTCTAGATGGAAACACAACTCAGAAATATACCTGGGCTTCTTCTAATGTGAGGAAAGGGGTCAAATGGTTTCAGCTATTTCTCTAGCTTTAACAGACCAAGCCAGGAAATGACACAGTGAATCAAGTCCATGAATTGTTCCATGAAGGTATGTGGGAAGTGATCATATGGCTGTGAGAATCAGAGAGCTTGACCATCTCTTCCACCACACTTAGCAGAGTGCTAAGAAAAACAGTATTGCCTAATAAATGGCCTAATGATTACACCAATAAAAGCTACCATTTACTGACTGCATATTATGTGCCAGGATTTTAGCTAGGTGCTTTACATAAATAATAGTAATAAGAGTGACAGCGAGAATCTATCAGACATTGTTCCTATGCAGGCTTTACAGTCATTATTCCATTAGATTCTCCCAATTTTGTGACTATGGGGCCTATTGTCACCCCAACGCTAAAGAGAAGCAATCTTAGAAAGGTTCTTACCTGCCCAGGCTTATACAGTGAGGACATGGCTAAGCTGAGATCTACACCCACATCAGTGTAACTCCAGAGCCCATTACAGTCTACTTCTGCCTCTCCATGTCACCTGCATTCCCTTCTGCCTCCTCAAGAGACCCTCCAAGGACCAAATTCCAACTCATGCTGACTAGATGCTTACCTTCTTTGCTGTTTCAAACTCTAAGCCCTCTAGAGCTTCCATAGCCAGCTCACGCCAATCAGTGTCTGTCACACCTAAGCAAGCAATCTGGTAGGCTTCTTTGAACATTTTCCTATCCAGGTACTGGTACATCGGAGCAGACTGCAGGATTTCATAAAAGGAAAAAAGAAGACTGTTTTCAGAGCAATGGAAAGAGGCAGTCATACAGAGCCTGCCTCCAGATGTGTGCGATGACTTAATTACAAATGCCTGCAGAATAGCACTACAATGATCAATCAGCAGCCTCTCCCAGCCCACCTTGCAGTGCCTTCCATTCTGCCATCCCCTCACAGCTGAGCCACAGAGCTCCCCAGAACAAACTTCCTGCCCATCTTCCCCTCTTTCCCACCTCCAGGCCTGTTTCTACCACAGGACGTCACCCTCGCCTGAAATGCCTCTGCCCCTCCCTACTCTCTGGAAAATACCTATTTGGCTTTGAAGGCCCTGCTAAAATGTCATCTCTTCTGGAAAGCCTCCCCTGACCCCTCAAGCTCCCACTCCAATGGAAACAGTCTGAGCTTCCTCTGCCCTTCGTCCAGATCCCGGATTGTGCTGTAATTTCACGCTGTCTCCCCAGAAAGGCCATCTTCAACCTATGGGCAGCAGTGGGGTTATACTTACCTCCCTCGGCAGGCCCTCAGTCTGTTTGCTGAAGGAATGAATGAGTTACTGGGAGGAAAGGGTCTGGGGTGGCCTCTTTTTAGAGGGACTGAGTCCAAGAACGGTAACTTCCAGGTTACCCAGGAAAGCTCTAGAGACAAGCCTCCTAGCTCCATGGTGCTGGAGATCAACTCCCTCCTACAAGATAGGGTTGCTTTGCTGTGAATACCTGTGAATGGTTTCTAATAACTTCCCTTTTTTAGGTTTATAAAGTCATTTTGTATCTGTCCCAACAGCCCTGTACAGAGGTATTATTACTCCCTGATTATAGCCCAGGAGATGGAGATTCAGGGAGGACAACTGACAAGGACACACACCTGGCAAATAGGAAACCTGAGGCTGGAGCCAGAGGCAACTTGACCCCAGGTTCTGTGCTCCTTCCTGCCTCATGTGCATTCATATGTGTGTGTATGTCTGCATACATGTGTGTGAGAACAAGTCTGAGTTGAGCTGGGACCTCTGTAGCAATGAAAGTCCTTGCCCTGATTTTAGGCTATTCAGAGTGCTTAGGGACCTGCATCTGTCCTGGATTCCTGGGCAGTAGAGCTCAATCAGCCAGTACTTCTGTGCTAATGGTTCCCAAATGTGAACGGGAAGTGCTGTTTTCTCCATTTGGGGCCTTTATCTTTGAAATTTCTAGTCCTATTTTTTAGCTTTAGAGTTGAAGGAAAAATTTTTTTTAAAGCTGGCCTTCCCTGACAGCAAGAAATGGCTGCCCCCGAGTGCTTTTCTTTCCTCCCGGGTCATCCCTCCCACCTTCCCTCCCCTTAGGTGGGCAGCAGGGTATGGACTGTGGAGCAGTTGAGCTAGAACCCAGGCCTGGCTCAGCCACATCCTAGCTGGGTGAATTTGGGGTCAATCCAATAACTTCTGTTTAGAGGCCCTGCCCAGCTCAGGCTACTATGGGCAGACAAGAGGAACTCTGAAAACGATAAAGCAATGGGCAAAAAGCAGGCACAATCATTACCTTTGCTGTGTTTTCTCAGCATCAGCTCCTCATCTTCTCCCTGGCTCTCCAGACTGGTTCCCACCCACCTTCCCCTCTGTCTGAAACACCTTCCCTGACTCTCTCTGCCTCTTCAGACCTCTTAGACCCCAGATCAAGTTTCACCACCTCCTGGAAGCTTTCTCAAAGCCCCCCGACACAATGAGCTTTCCTTTCTAAACTCCTTTAGTAAGTACGTCCAGTCCCAACTTAGTTCTGTTTTGTGGTTTTTGCCTGTCAGTAATAATAAGAAATAGGAATTGGGCCAGACCAAACCTGAAAGATAGGTATCCATTTCACCAAAAAGAAAATGAGGCCCCAAATAGTGAAAGGAGCTGCTCAAGTTACAGCTGGTTTAGGTGGCAGAATCAGGACACAAAGCTGGTGCTCCTTCCCCTAAACTGCACAACTTCTGAGTGGGACAGGCACTCAGACAGGCACATCCAAATTGAGCATATGACAGATGAGGGTTAACATTTGGACTTGCTTGGGAGGCAAAACTGAGTGGGAGTTTTAAAAATATACTTTAACTGAACAAATATCCTTTGAGCTATACTTTATCTCACTGTTGCATTCCAAACATGAAGTCACCACCACCCTGAGAAGCCCTACTAGGGCTTGCTGCCCTACTTGGCAGCCCTGACAAACCAGTTCTTGCACAAGATTATGTAAATTTCAAAAGGAAACCAAAAATCCCAAGAGTGGATCTGATGCCTTCCCCCTCCTCTCTGGGCGAAAACCGCAGGATGGCTGGAGGCAAGGCGACAGATAAACAGCCTTTGTCTGGAGACTGCCTTTCCTAACCCTTGGCAGTTCTGACCTGCTGCATCAGCAGGACAGCCTTGGTGCAGTCAAGGAAGACTTTGGCTACTGAATCTTAAGGTCCTGGCAGAGGAAGCCCCGGGCCCCTCTGGCTCCTCTTGGCCGGCCAAAGTCAGGGAGCAGCAAACTGCATTATTTTTGAGGTCAAGATGGCAATCTTGGGAGAAAACCTTTCAATAAGCATAGCCTGTTTGGCGTGACTAAAGAAAAGCGGGTTTCTGGTGGATATGGTGCTTGGGTTTGGGATGGGAGCAGACAAGGACGGCAAGGACACACAGTCCACAAGGGGCTGTCCGTGCCTCTTCTCCTGCCGCCACTTCTACCCACCTCACTCCCTTCTTTCTCTTGCTTTCTTCCTTTTTCTTTTTCCTCAGATCTGAATTCCACTAACATTTCTTGAATAACTGCTCTGTGTCAGGTACTTAAGGTGGGCACTTCCCCAATAATTCCTGCAGTAATGAGTAACAAGTGTTTCATTGACTTGCAAGAAGAAGTGGACTCTAGTCTGAAGGTGAGTTGCGTGGAGGGAATGCAGACTGAGAGAGCCTAGTGGAAGGAAAACCTGGAAATAGGTTAAAAATCTTTCAAATGTACATAGCCTTTGACCCAGCAATTTCACTTCTAGGAATTTATACCAAGGAGCTAAGTTGGGATAGATGCAAAGACTTAGAAAGATGCCCACTATTTATAATAGCAAAAAAACCCCCGTAAATAACAAAAATATCTGACAGTAGGTGCTAGTTGAGTAAGTTGTAGAACATCCATGTGATAAGAAAAAATGCAGGAATGAGATATAATCCTGGTAGGGGCAGGGGCAAGAGGGAGTGGGGTGTGGTCATAAAAGGCAGCACAACACAAGGGACCTTGTGGTGTTGGAAGTGTTTAGTGTCTTGACTGTGGTGGTAGATTACACAAACATACACAAGTGATAAAACTACTAGAGTCTGGCAAACTGTTATCATTGGGGGAAACTGGGCTAAATATAAAATGATCGCTGTATTATTTCTTACAGCTATATGTGAGTCTTTTATCTTAATATTTATCTTAATATTTTATAAATGCTGAAGAAGAATATTTATCGACATGGAATCATGTTTCCAGTAGATTGCTGAGTGAAAAAAGCCAGATTAGTAGTTTGTTTGTTTGTTTGTTTATTGAGACAGAGTCTTACTCTGTTGCCTGTTGCCTGGACTACAGTGCCATGGTGCCAGCCTAGCTCACAGCAACCTTAAACTCCTAGGCTCAGGGGATCCTCCTGCCTCAGCCTCCCAGGTAGCTGGGACTACAGGCACGCGCCACCATGCCCAGCTAATTTTTTCTATTTTTAGTTGTTTGGCTAATTTTCTTTCTATTTATAGTAGAGACAGGGTCTCGCTCTTCCTCAGGCTGGTCTCGAACTCCTGAGCTCAAGCAATCCACCAGCCTCGGCCTCCCAGAGTGCTAGGATTACAGGCGTGAGGCACCACGCCCAGCCCAGATTAGTAGTTTAGAGCCAACAATTCCTAAAAAGTGATGGGTCTGCTGTATCTAAATGTTAGGTTAAATTAGAAGATAGCAATAAAGAAAGATGATTAAAAGTCTCCCCTGGACACATACAACTTACCAAGATTGAACCAAGAAGAAATAGAAAACCTAAACAGACCAATAGCAAGTAACAAGATTGAATCAGTAATAAAAAGTCTTTCAACAAAGAAAAGTCCAATGGCTTCACAGCTGAACTCTATCGAACCTTTAAAGAAGAATTAATATCAATACTTCTCAAACTATTCCAAAAAATTGTAGCAGAGGAAATTCTCCCTAACTCATTCTATGCGGCAAGCAAAACCCTAATAACCAAAACCAGACAAGGACACAACAAAAAAAAGAAAACTATAGGCCAATATGCCTGATGAAGATAGATGCAAAAATCTTCAACAAAATACTAGCAAACCAAATTCAACAACACATCAAAAACATAATACATCATGAGCAAGTGGGATTTACCCCAGGAATGCAAGGATGGTTCAACATATGCAAATCAATAAACATCATAGGCCGGGCGCGGTGGCTCACGCCTGTAATCCTAGCACTCTGGGAGG
>VBSM01003205.1:1708693-1740656 GCA_008086735.1 Cheirogaleus medius | reverse complement strand
TCGGCCTCCCAGAGTGCTAGGATTACAGGTGTGAGCCACCGCGCCCGGCCCAGGCCATGGATTTTAATATCTAAAAAAAAAGAAAAGTAAAAAAAAGTATGATCCTCTCAACAGACGCAGAAAAAGCTTTTGATAAAATTCAACATCCCTTCATGAATACTCTTAATAAATTAGGTATAGAAGGAAAGTACCTCAACATAATAGAGACCATATATGACACATGCACAGCTAACATCTTACTGAATGGGAAAAGGCTTTTCCTTTCAGAACTGGAACAAGACAAGGTTGTCCACTCTGGCCGGGCGCAGTGGCTCACACCTATAATCCTAGCATTCTGAGAGGCCAAGGCGGGAGGATCGCTCAAGGTCAGGAGTTCAAGACCAGACTGAGCAAGAGCGAGACCCTGTCTCTACTAAAAATAAAAAGAAATTAGCTGGACAACTAAAAATCTATATAGAAAAAATTAGCTGGGCATGGTGGCACCTGCCTGTAGTCCCAGCTACATGGGAGGCTGAGGCAGAAGGATTGTTTGAGCCCAGGAGTTTGAGGCTGCTGTGAGCTGGGCTGATGCCATGGCACTCTAGCCTGGGCAATAGAGGAAGACTCTGTCTCAAAAAAAAAAAAAAGGATGTCCACTCTCACTACTCTTATTCAACATAGTACTGGAAGTCCTAGCCAGAGAAATCAGGCAAAAGAAAGAAATAAAGGGCATCCAAATTTGAAAGGAAGAAGACAAATTGTCCCTGTTTGCAGACAACATGATCTTATATATAGAAAAACCTAAAGATTCTAGCAAAAAACTTTTAGAACTGATAAACTAATTCAGTGAAGTTGCAGGATACAAAATTAATGTACAAAAATCAATAGCATTTCTAGAAATGGACAACAAACTAGTTGAAAAAGAAATCAAGAAGGTGATCCTATCTATAATAGCTACCAAAAAAAATAAAACAGGAATAAACTTAATCAAGGAGGTGAAAGACCTCTACAAAGAAAACTACAAAACACTGATGAGAGAAACTGAAGAGGATACAAACACATGGAAAGACATCCCATGCTCATGGATCGTAAGAATTAATATTGTTAAAATGACAATACTATCCAAAGCAATCTAAAGATTCAATGCAATCCCTATCAAAATACCAATGACTTTCTTCACAGAAATATAAAAAAAATTCCTAAAATTTGTGGAACCACAAAAGACTCCAAATATCCAAACCAATCCTGAGCAAAAAGAACAAAGCTGGAGGCATCACACTACCAGACCTCAAAATATATTAAACTACAAAGCTATTATAACCAAAACAGCATGGTATTGGCATAAAAACAGACACGTAGACCAATTGAACAGAATAGAGAATGCAGAAATTAATCCAAATATCTATAGTCAATTGATTTTTAACAAAGGTGCCAAGAACACTCACTGAGGAAAGGGCAGTCTCTTTAAGAAATGGTGCTGGGAAAATTGGATATACATATGCAGAATTAAGCTAGACTCCCACCTCTTACCCTATGCAAAAATCAAGGCTGGGCATGATGGCTCATGTCTATAATCCCAGCACATTGGGAGGCCAAGGTAGGATGACTGCTTGAGGTGAGGAGTTTGAGATCAGACTGGGCAACATAGCGAGACCCTGTCTGTACAAAAAAATTAAAAAATCAGCCGATTGTGGTGGCATATACCTATAGTCTCAGCTACTTGGGAAGCTGAGGTAGGAGTTACTTGAGCCCAGGTGTTTGTGGCTGCAGTGAGCTGTGATCACACCCCTGTACTACAGCCTGGGCAACAGAGCAATACCCTATCTCTTAAAACATAGGGGAAATGCTTTGAGACATTGGTCTGGGAAAAGATTTTATGAATAAAACCTCAAATGCTGAAAAATTACCTGTGGGGTACAATGTACATTATTCAAGTGATGGGTACAAAAGCCCACACTTCACCACTATAAAATACATACATGTACCAGAATTCAATTTGTATCTCCTAATTCTATTAAAATTTTTAAAAGGGAAAAAAATACCTCAAAAGCACATGCAGCAATAGCAAAAATAAACAAATGAGATTACATCAAACGAAAAAGCTTCTACATGGCAAAGGAAATAATCAACAGAGTGAAAAGACAACCTAAAGAATGCAATAAAATATGTGCAAACTACTCATCCAGCAGGGAATTAATACCCAGAATATACAAGAAACTGAAACATCTCAACAGCAAAACAAAACAAAACAAAAACACAAGAAGAACAACAACAACCCAATTAAGGGGCAAATGATCTGAACAGACATTTCACAAAAGAACACATACAAATGGCCAAAATATATATGAAAAAATGCTCAACATCACTAATCATCAGGAAAATACAAATCAAAACCACAATGAGGTATTATCCTTTTCACCTCAGTTAGGATGGTTATTATCAAAAAGACAAAAAATAACAGATGCTGACAAGGATACAGAGAAAAGGGAACTCTTATAACTGTTGCTGGGAGTGTAAACTAGTACATTTCCTATGGAGAACAGTATAGAGGTTCCTCAAAAACTACAAACAGGCCGGGCGCGGTGGCTCACGCCTGTAATCCTAGCACTCTGGGAGGCCAGGGTGGGTGGATCGTTTGAGCTCAGGAGTTTGAGACCAGCCTGAGCAAGAGCGAGACTCCGTCTCTACCAAAAATAGAAAAAATTAGCCGGGCATGGTGGCGTATGCCTATAGTCCCAGCTACTCGGGAGGCTGAGGCAGAAGGATCGCCTGAGCCCAGGAGTTGGAGGTTGCTGTGAGCTAGGCTGATGCCACGGCACTCTAGCTGGGGCAACAGAGTGAGACTCTGTCTCAAAAAAAAAACCAAAAACTACAAACAGAACTACAATATGATCCAGCAATCCCACTACTGGGAATTTATCCAAAGGAAAGGAAATCATTATATTGAAGAGACATCTATATGCCCATGTTTATTGCAGCACTATCCACAACAGCCAAGATATGGAATCAACCTAGGTGTCCAACGACAGATAAATAGGTAAAGAAAATGTGGTGTATATACAACATGGAATAGTATTCAGCCATAAAAAAGAATAAGATCCTTTTATTCACAGCAACATGGACAGAACTGGAGGACCTTATGTTAAGTGAAATAAGCCAGGAACAGAAAGTTAAACACCACATGTTCTTACCCATATGTGGAATCTAAAAAAAGTTGATCTAGTGGAAGTAAAAAATAGAACAGAGGACACTAGAGGCTGGGAAGGGTAGGGGGAAGGGGGGGTCAGGGAGAGATTTGTTAAATGATACAAAACTACAGGTAGATAGGAGGAATAAGTTCTAGTGTTCTATATCACTGTAAGATGACTACAGTTAACAATAATATATTATATAGTTTCAAGTAGCTGGAAGGAGGATATTGAATGTTCCCAACACAAAGTAAAATGCTTGAGATGATAGATATGCTAATTATCCTGATCTGATGACTATATATTGTATGTACTGAAACATTACTATGTACCCCATGAATATGTATAATTATACTTGTCAATTAAAAATTTAAAAATAAATAAATTTTAAAAGTAAAAGTCTCTCTTGTTTACAGTCCACATTCAGTGAAGTACCATAAATCTGAGGTTTCATCTATCTATACTATAGATAAAAATCATTAAAACAATATTTACAGTATGATTCTACTTTTGTTTAAAAATGTTTACATAAATCACATGCTCATAAATTATATATTATGCATATATCATGTATATGTATAGAAAAGATCTGGGTGGATGTATATATGTTTAAGAGTGATTCTTTCCTGAGGATGGGATTCTAAGTGCTAAAGTTTCTCCTAGGTGCTTGTCCCTGTTTTATGTCAATTCTACAGTAAGCATCACTCACTCTGGGGGCAGGCAGGCACCTGGGACAGGTGTGATCAGGCCAGCACCGACTTGGGTTGCCCATCTCTGCTCTCTTGTCTGTCTGTACTCTGTGTGGCTCCATACTCCAGCCTCCCATTTCTGTTCTCCTCCTAGTTAGGGGACTTGTGCAGAGTTCTATGCTCCCTTTTTGGCTCATAGACCTTAGCCCCCACACCCCACCCCACTCATTCCCTCTCTCCCTCCCTCTCTCATACAAGCACACACACACCACCACCACACATGCACTCGTGTGTACAACCTGCTGGACTCCCAGCTTTGCTGGCTTGCTCCACTCTGTGTCATGCATGGCTCTCAGTAAAACACACTCTGCTGACAACACTGCATATCCCTCCCTGTCCTAACCCAGGAAGGGTGATCAGAAAGACTCAGTGAGGATTAGCTGTTTGCCCAAAGACACAGGTTGCATGAGGTGGCGACAGGGCTTCAGGTTCTGAGTCCTGCCTTCCACAATATCACAGCTGCCACTCCTCTCCCCTCCCTCTTCCTTGCTGCCTCCTCCCCCGCATACCAGGAAGGGGCCCAGTTTTCCTGTTCTTGTTTGCCCTGCCACTGCTGAGAGTAAACAGGTGCCCTGGGTTACCTGTGGCACCTCCACGGCTGACATGGAGAAGACGTGGAGGCAGAAGATCTTGGAACCATTGTAGCCAACCACAAAGCCCTGCAGCTTCTGCTGGTGCACGGGGAAGGTGCTAGCTTTGATGTTGAGGTAGCCTCCTCCGGAGAAGCAGAGCATGTCCTCACACTGGGTGTTCCAGGCCACGCTGTTGGCGTTTGGTTCCTGAGGGACAGGAATGGTAAGGATCCTGCGGGAACTACCCTGGGCTCTGGTACCACTCCCATATCAAATACCCTTTATAAAGACTGAATCCCACTAAACTGCTAACAGTGGGATGGAGGGAAGTGGAGGAAAGGGGGACCACAAAGAAATGGATAGAGGTAAGCTCCTCTGTGCACTTGCATACTGTTGGAATTTTTGAATAAGCAAGCATTCCTTTTGGAAAAAAGTTATTCTCCCCAAATATTGATCCCTACATAGTAAGTGGAAAATCAGCAAAGCAGGATTCTACTTCTATTAAAAGATAAATATACATCTGTACACACAGAAGGTTTAAAAGGATTTATTCCAAAGGATTAACAGTGATTATTTCTGAGTGGGTGGAACTGTGGAATTAGAAAATAAATCTTTTTATTTTCTTCAGTTTTTGTTTGCCTGAATTTTTCTGTGTTTCATGAACGTCTATTTTTTTATAATAAGAAAAAGAATAGTGAGTTATTTTTAAAATTAGAAAATAATATATTGTTTCTGCATGTACAATTTACACACTGTAAAAATACAGTCACCCTGGGTGGCACCCCCACACACACCTATTCTTAGTTTTCTGCTCAGCCCTGGAGCCCCAGGGACGGGCAGATGCTCATACCTTTCTGCTCAGAATCTTTTACAATGTCTGAATCTTTTACAATGAGCATGAACTACTTTTATAATGAGAAAAAAACAATATAGTTGTTTTCATTTGTTGGGGCAGGGGCAGCTGAGAAGACAAAAAGGAAGTAGGCAATGTTACAACTGGGAGTATCAATGTCCTGGCAAGGCCTGAGACTTACCCTCTGATACGGTTTGCATATTTGACCCCTCCAAATCTCATGTTGAAATTTGATCCCCAGTGTTGAATGTGGGGCCTGGTGGGAGGTGTTGGGTCATGGTGGCAGATCCCTCATGACTGGCTTGGTGTCCTTCCCACAACAATGAGTAAGCTCTCACTTTATTAGTTCCCAGAACTGGTTGTTTAAAAGAGCCTGGCACCTCCTCCTCCCTTTCTTTTCACTTCCTCTCTCATCATGTGACATGCCTGCTCCCCCTCCACCTTCCACCTTGATTGGAAGCTTCCTGAAGCCCTCGCCAGAAGCAGATGCTGGCGCCACACTTCTTGTACAGCCTACAGAACCATGAGCCAAATAAATCTCTTTTTTTATAAACTACCCAGCCTCGTGTATGGACTAATACAACTTCCCTAGCCTACTTTAGAGATATCATTGGGGATGGGGAGGGCACACACCCTTCCACTCTTATATGGTTCTAGGCTCAGACACAGATTCACAATGGGGGCCTGCTAACCTACCTACAGGTCTGGGGTGGGGGTAGTGTTGAGGCTAGGGAAAAGGAAAGTAATATTTAGGGCCCTATTTTGTGCCAAGCACTGAGCTAGGTACTATGGTATATTGTTTATTTCTGTAGCAATTCTGTGAGGGGGCAATTACTAGTTTTATTTCAGAGATAAGGAGAAATTGAGCCTCAGAGAGGTTCACTAACTTGCTTAAGATCACACCATACGTGATGCAGGACCGACTTGAGCCCAGGTCAGTCTGAAGGCTGTGCTCTTTCTCTCCCCTAAACCACTCTACTTCCTCAGTGACATGAACAAGTTGATATTAACTGGAAGTCACCTCTGAGCTAGTGGTAGCCAGGTAACCCCTTCTAACTGACTGAGGCAACTCCCTACTCCAGGCAACCCTACACCCTACTGATTCCACTGCAGGACAAGGAGTCCTGTTAGGTGGACCTAAATCTGCCCATAACATTGGGAAACCCTGCAGGGGCCAAGGAAACCAGTCAGGAGAGGTTCCAGCTTTGGGGGAAACTCACTTCAGGCAAAGCAGCCCTGAACACTTACAAAGCCCTAAAGAGGCAAAGAACAGCCCAGTCCAGCAGAAAACCAACAAGGCACTGGGCATGGAGCCTCTGGGCTTTCTTCTCCAGTGACACACTTCCTCCAGCCACAGGAACAAATGATGTGTAAACAATGCCTATACCCAAAAAGATCCAAACAGTTCACATTTTGCTGGCTCTTATAGCATCCCTGTGAAATAAGCAGAAGGGCAGACTTCCCCACCCTCCTGTTCTTTTCCTTCCTTCAGGTGACAAAACTGATCCTGTTTCCTTACTGTGCCTTAGGTCACTCATAGAAACAGGCAGGCCTCCGGCAGGTGAGGTGTAGACTTCTTCAAAAGCAGCATCATCACCACCACATCAATCCATTCACTGAGAACCCACAACACACTCCACTTAGATTTAGTATTATCTCATTTATTGCTCACAGTAAACATGTAAGAAAGGTGTTACTTGCCAGGAAGGAAACCAAAGTTCACAAAGGCTGGCGCAGGCCCTGCAGCTCGTGGGCACATGGGAGGAGGAGCAGGCTGTAGCCTGGGGCCTCTCAGACTCTGCACCTATGCTTGGCGCCTACACCTCACTACTCCTCCCAGAGACCTACCTGGGCAAGAGAAGGGGTGCCTCTGCAGGGAAGAAAAGGGTTTCTAATCAAAGGACCACATCTTTGGGCACTGTCGGGGACTTCACCTGAAAAAGCAGCTCCTTGGTGTGGATGTCATACACCAGACACGTGTCGTTTTCATCTACCACAGCCAGCTTGTTACGGGAGGCATTCATGTCCAAGCAGCGCACGGCTGTGGCCTGCTTCAGCAGGACAATAGCAAAGAGATTGTCCACGAAGATCTTCAGTATCTGCCGAAATTTCAGAGAAAAAAGTGAGTCACCATGGCAACAAGGCCCTGGAACACTGCCAGGCTGTTGGAATCCCATGTGTTCTACAAGAACAACTCCTACTAATTTCTCCATAAGCTCTATGCAGAGAAAAGGACTCATCAAAGAAAAAGGGGGGAAGGGGTGGTGGCTTATCCTTAGGAGACCAGAAGTGTGGTTCATCAGAGGTCACCATAGCAATGACAGGCCTGAGATAGGCCAAACTCGCTATAGCATCTGTTTGGACTGGAGATTTGTTAATGACATTACCCAAACTGCAGGGTTGGGAGATATCATCCTAACAAAGATCTGAGCCGCAAACTAACACAGGAAAAGGATACTATAGACACTGATAAGACATCAGGTATAAAATAATAATGATGCTGATGATGATGATCACAGCTACCATTTATTGCTATCCCTGGTTTTTGTGGGTTTGGGAGGGTTTTTTTGAGACAGAGTCTTGCTCTGTCACCTGGGCTAAAGTGCAGTGGCATCATTATAACTCACTACAACCTCGAACTCCTGGTCTCAAGTGATCCTCCTGCCTCAGCTTCCCAGGTAGCTGGGACTACAGGTACACACCACCAGGCCTGGCTAATTTTTCTATTTTTTTGTAGAGACCAGGTCTTACTCAGGCTGGTCTCTCTCTCTCTCTCTCTTTTTTTTTTTTTCAATTTCATTTTTTTAGAGATAGGGTCTTGCTATGCTGCCCAGGCTGGAGTACAATGGTTAGTAACAGATGTAATCACAGCATACTGTAGCCTTGAATTCGTAGGTTCAAGCAATCCTCCTGGCTCAGCCTCCTGAGTACCTGGGACTACAGGTGCACACCACCACACCCAGTTTCGATGTCCCTGTTTTTGACAGCCCTATGAAACATGTGGTCTTATCTTCATTTGTAAAAACTCAGCCTCAGAGAGATGAAGTGACCTGCCCAGGACCCCAAAGGACATGACCCCAGGCTGACCTCACCTCAAAGTCCATGCTCCCAGTGTCACATGGGAAATGAGAGCTGACGGGCAGAAAGCAGCAGGCCCTCCCTCCCCTTTGGTATTGCTGCTTGATTGTTGCTCCACTGATCTCATGTTTTGTGACTTCCGTCCCAAGCAAAGACCTGACAAGCCTCAGCCACAAGCCATCTGCTACACAGTTTGGCTCTCAGATTAATGCAGTTATATTTTCACATTCAAATTTCCATGTAGCCCACTTAGAACTTTTATTTTGAGTAAAGAACACACACAGATCTGTTTAACTTTGTGTAACCTAGATTTCTGACATGTATTTGACCAAAGGGTTCATTTTTCTTATAGCATCTACTAACATCCTGAGGACCCAGCATTCTCTAGGACACACGCTAGCACACATTATGTTAATCCACTTACTGCCCTAGTAGGGATCTGACCTAAGTAATGATCTCTGCCTTCCCCTCTAGCAAGCCACCGAAGCTGCATCTCTAACAAATCTCCCCCATATTGAATGACCTTAAGCCCACTAATCCACTCTCTGTGCAGCCCAGAGGCTGCAGTTCAACTCTGCCAGAATGTGAGTATGCTGTGAGTCCGAGGGCCACTGTGACTTTGGCCTGGAGCTGTCCTCATAAAACTAAATTCAGTGCTGCCCTCCAATGCGCCCATGGAGGGGAGAAGCCTATTTCCTGTCCAGGGAACCCATCTCATGGTCACCACTAGACGGGTCGCCTGCATCTGACGGGAGACATGCAAGAGTGCTCACCTGCCCATTCTTCAGGCCCACTAACAGACCTTCTCTTCCAGGAGGGCCACCAATCACCTTAATGTAACGAATGAGAGACTCCATCTGCCACTCTCGCTCCTTCACTCCATTGAAGGACAGGCACTGCAGCCGTTTCTCCTAGGAAACAAACCCAGCTCTGCACAGACATTCAACGGAATAAGTGCACCCAGCCCTCCCAAGGAGGTCTTCCTTGATCTGAAGGGTGAAAAATATCAGCACATTCTGTATCTATTTAATCCCATTTAGTCCCCATGGTTGGCACAGTTAAACCTTCATCCAAGTCCTTGCCAAGGAGCTCAATTCAGCCTTAGATCTTCAATGCAGACCTCCATCCAGACGGTCATGGCCAGAGACAGCACCCAAAAGTTCACCTATTTGCCACACCTATCCTGTAACTTGTGGTACTCCTAAACTGCTTGAAGTTATAGACTTTTAAAGAGATTTTAATAGTATTTTATACTATAGTGATTCCTAAAGGACTTCTTCCATTTTATCATTTCCAATAGGCCTATGTAAAACAAAATCCACCTCTACTTCCAAGAAAGATGGATGCTAGGCTTCTCTCAAAATCTTTCCAAACTACTCTTGGAAAAAAAAAAAAAAACTTCTCTTGGCATTGATCTAGGCAGTTCCTAGAAATCTAAGTTGAGAAAATTTTTTCCATGAAAAAAAATCTCTTAGGAAGTAAACTTCCTTGACTATTGCTCAGTTGATACAAATTTTATGTATATATGCTTATCAAAAAAAAACCCGTCTTCATTTTGTGAATTATGTAATCCCAGTATGACAAAATGCTCTACAATACAAAAAACTATTCTCCAGTTTATGGCCCATGGCTTTCTAATAGAGTCTGATTCATCTAGATGCCAGTAAAATGAAAGCCAACAAGTAGCCACTGAGTCTGATGGAAAGGGACTTGTTTTCCAGTGACCAGTTTTAAAACTGTGAGGTGGGTACCATATTCTTACAGGGAATACAGAGTGAATTCAGCCTGTCCCCTCCAACACACTGCTGCCCACCTGGCAGAGGATGATGTGATTGGCACACACCACCAGGAGGTTGCATTCGAACTTCTTGACAATCTTCTCCTTTACCCGGTAATGCATGTCTGATGAGTCATCTGAATACAACTCATATATGAGGATTTTCTCTGGCAGTTGGATAGCTAATCGATTTTTGTAGATGGCAATTTTCTTGACAAGCTCTTTGCATTTAATCCGAACTGTCAAAGAAAAAAAAATCCAGCTCTAGCAAGAGATTGTTAAGTAAGATAGAAGGCAGAGAAATTAAAAGCTATCATTTACTTAATGCTACTGGCAATTAAAGTGAGATACACTCTCATTAAAAAAAATCTTTACAGAGTATCTAATGTGTACAACCAACTCTGCTGAGCACTGGGATCCAAAGTCATATACAATACAATCTTTGTGGTCCAAAGCTTACAACTGAGTATGGAAAATAAAACACTTAGTGTCACCATCACTTGTTGAATATAAATCTAAACTCCTCTGCACAGCACTAATGGCTCCTGACAATCAGAAGCCTGCCTAAGTGACTGACTTTACCACTGGCCATTCCCCACCAACCTCCTTGACAGTAGATAATGGCATGGATCCTTGAGAGTGGCCTTTTGACTGAATCAAAATTTTATAGAACAAATCCTTTTAATCAAGGGATTTGTTCTATGAAGTTGGGATTTGTTCTGTGAAGTTTGAATTTGGTTGAGGGTCTGCACTTGGGGATCTGGAGGGCCACACGTGGCCTTGAGGCCACAGTTTCCCCCACCCCTTGACTCTACACTCTCACTACAGATCAGGTAGAGAAAATGTCTCAGAAGGGATACTGCAGAGCTGCCCAAGTGGCTTCACCCCCACTATCGGAGCTGGAATCTTCAGAGGTACTTCCAGATGGGATCAAAGGATGCCCATTTGAATCTACAAGGCAACCCCCAACCTGGATCCCTATGTAAAGGTACCCAGCAAGTGCACTATGGCCAGTACATCTGGATATGAATATGGTGAAATAAACGGATTCTTAGCCTATTTAACCAGCTCAACTACTTAGGTAGACTGAGGGACAGGGGGAGACTGAGGTTAGAGCTTGAACTGACTATGCTAGGCCTAGAACCTGAATCTTCTGACTGAGTCTAGGCTGACCCATGGCTCCTGCTTATCTCTGGCAGAAAGACCCACCAGGAAGCAACGGGAGACTGAGCTGAGAGAGAAGTACCCCAAAGTGACTCCGACCAGAAGGGATAAAGTTCCACAAAGACCCATGCAGGTCAACCACCTTGCTTCTGACTTGTCATAAGTCATCTTCCCTTACCTTACGCGGGGAGTTCATGTATCCCTTCAAACTATTTGTAAAATTTTGAATCAGTGCTTTTTTTTTAGTTTTTTTTTTTTTCGTTGTTTTTTGGTTTTTGTGGGGTTTTTTGAGACAGAGTCTCACTGTGTTGCCTGGGCTAGAGTGCTGTGGCGCCAGCCTAGCTCACAGCAACCTCAAACTCCTAGGCTCAAGCGATCCTTCTGTCTCAGCCTCCCGAGTAGCTGGGACTACAGGCATGTGCCACCATGCCCGGCTAATTTTTTCTATATATATTTTTAGTTGGCCAATTAATTTCTTTCTATTTTTAGTAGAGATAGGGTCTCGCTCTTGCTCAAGCTGGTTTCGAGCTCCTGACCTTGAGCGATCCACCCACCTCGGCCTTCCAGAGTGCTAGGATTACAGGCGTGAGCCACCACACCTGGCCTTTTTTAAGTTTTTTTTGAGAGAGGGTTTATTGCTTTTATGAGATCCTCAAACGGATCAACAGCCTCCCTGCTTCCACCATAAAAACCAAGACCAAGTGACTATCATGTTTTCAGAAGACCAAGGAAAAACATTTCCTGTCATTTTAAGTGCCCTGTCACCAGCTCGCTCAACCTACCCCCTTCCCAATGTCTGGCAGGTGGAGGAACCCTACTTGCCTCTTACCTTTCTGCTCAGTGATCAGGTGCTGCACAATGACATCGGTCATACTATCCCTGTAGGCATACCGGTTCTTGTAGAGCCCATGGACTGTGCTGAAAACAAGCTGGTAGAAGGAAATGGTGCCATCCTGGCAGCCTACCACCTGCAGAGTAAGAGAGGTGTCAATTCCCAGCTGTCTGTGGAGAGGCTACCCTCCCATTTTTCAGGAACAAACACCAATGATCTGACTAGCTAAGCATGGCTGACGCTCATTGCAATGAATGAACTTCCTTTCCTTACCACATAGTTGGATTCGGGTTTCACTTTACACGTCCACACCCAGGAGTTCTGCTCCCCAACAGTCCCAAGCCGAACTCCATCCTTGGTGAAAAGAGATACTTGCTTGTCTGACCCCCCCAGCAAGATGTACTCCCCTTTACTAAAGTAGCTGACGCAGCAGGGGTCAAAATTCAGGGACCGATCCTTCCCAATCTAAGGAAAGAGAACACATACCAAGGAAAAAATCATTTCTGAATCCACAATAATCTCAAAACAATTAAGGGCTTTTCTCACCAACTTTAATGGGGACAGCTAGGAAGATAGCAGAGAGCTGGCCAGCCTCATCTCCTATGTCATTCCATTACGGACACGAGCCTCTCTGCCTCTGGATCACCCTACTCCTCCGACCTTCACACAGCTGAATTCTTGACCCCTAGAGTCAGCAGCATCTCCCCTAGTCCCACCAAATTGCTCCAGGAGTGTGTCCCAGCTGCTCAACCAACCTGGAGGCTGGGATGGTCATGCCCTCATAGGCCCTCCTCTGCACATAGCTCTTGCTGTGCTTCAGTGGGTCCCCTCGGCTTCTCTTTTCTATCTTTTCAAAAAGTATTTTACAAAGCTGAGTTTATTCAGTTTAAAACACTGTCCTTTATTCTGCAACTATGCCCATCCTACTTCTCTTTATAATGACTTTTTAAAGATATAATTTACATACCATACAATTCATCCATTTAAAGTGTATAATTCAGTGGCTTTCATTATAGTCACAGAGTTGTGTAATCATCTAATTCCAGAACACTTCCATCACCCAAAAAGAACCCCCACACCTGTTAGTAGTCTATCCCAATTCCTCCCTCGCTTCATCTCTGCAACCACTAGCCTACTTTCTGACTCTATAGATTTGCCTATTCCAAGCATTTCATTTTTTTATTTTTTTCTTATTGTTTTTAAACTTTACTTCCTTTTTTATTTTTTTGTATTTTTTTGTTTGTTTGTTCAATCTAGTGTATATCAGGGACATATTCTGAGCATTTCATATAAATAAAATCATATAATATGTGGCCTTTTGTGTCTGGTTCATCATGTTGTAGCATGTACCAGTACTTACTTCCTTTTCATTGCTGAATAATACTCCATTGTATGATATATCACATTTTACTTACCCATTCAGCAAGTGATGGACATTTGGGTTGTTTCTACTTTTGGCTATTATGAATAATGCTGCTATGAATATTCACATACAAGTTTTTGTATGGACACATATATGTTTTCATTTCCCTTGAGCATATACCTAGAAATGGAACTGCTGGGTCATATAGTAACTTTATGTTTAACTTTTTGTGGAACTGCTGTACTTTTTCTAAGTGACAGTACCATGCTATATTCACACTAGCAGTGTATGAGGATTCCAATTTCTCTATCCTAGTGGGTGTGAAGTGGTATCTCATTGTGGTTTTGATTTGCATTTCCCCGATGGCTAATGATGTTGAGCATCATTTCATGTGCTATTGACCATAGAGAAATGTCTATTCAGATCTTTTGCTCATTTTTCAGTTGGGTTATTTGTTGTTTCATTATTGCATTGTAATAGTTCTTTATTCTAGATACAAGTCCTTTATCAGATATATGATTTGTAAAAATTTTCTCCCATTCTGTGCACTGCCTTTTAACTTTCTTGATGGTGTCTCCTCAGCTTTTAGGATGAAGGCCAAACTCCTGAGTTCAGCCCCCAAGATGCTTTTCTTAGCCAAAAGGAACTTCTTGCAGTTTCCCATGTGGACCATGCTCTTTCAGGCCTCTGTATCCTCACAGGTGCTATTCTCCACACCACCCCCAGCCCCAGCTGGGAGTGCTCTTTTCCTCTCCTTCTCTGCCAGGTATCATCTCCTCTAGGAAACATCCCCAAACTCCCACTCACTCCATGTTCCCACAGCCCCTGGGCTCCCCTCTCCTATAGCACTTCTCTTACTGCCTGTAGTTATAGGGTTAATTTCAGGTCTCCTGCACTAAAGCCCAAGCTCCTTATTGCCACTATAGTTTTTTTGCTGCCCGTGAGGGTGTCTTTTGTGAATAAAAAGACTATTTATGATTAGTATTCTTAAAACTAATATTCAATTTATTAAAGAAATAACTCTATGAACCTTGTTTCTCCTTAAGATTTTAAGTTCAATTTACAAATATTTTCCTATTTATAAATCTAGCAAAAGTGAACAGCCAATTGACTTTGACTATTTAATGAATTCAATTTTGAACAGATCATAAAATCCCTTAAATATTCAGTCCCATTTACAACTTAGTTAATTCCCCTAAACTGATTTAAACTGCAATTATAAATTTAATATATTCAATTTTCTTTTCCCTTTTAGGAATTTCAAATGCCTAGCAGCTAAAACTTTCCCTAGCATTTATACAATGCTAGTAAATCTAATAAGAAAACTAAAAAAAATCTCATGAGTCATGATGTGGAAGGCTGACAGCTATTGGTAATGG
Organism: Cheirogaleus medius; assembly: GCA_008086735.1. Classification (NCBI taxonomy): domain Eukaryota; kingdom Metazoa; phylum Chordata; class Mammalia; order Primates; family Cheirogaleidae; genus Cheirogaleus; species Cheirogaleus medius. The sequence goes on along the minus strand of VBSM01003205.1, from coordinate 1,725,722 downwards.
TTCAGTGGTTCCTATTGGACCAACCCTCCTGTGGGTAACTATAAACTCTACACCAACTATAAGTAACTACCACCTGAGGAAACCAAACGTGGGCAGAAACTGAAGACACATGCATGTTAGGAAGAAGGAAACAGAATTAAGTGAACTTCTTTTTTTTTTTAAATGGCTTTTTGCCTGAGGGCATGCCTCATAAGCACCATGCTGGTGAGTACAGAATTTGGAGGATGACAGTAGCTGGAAAGTGAGGTGGGAAATCCCATAAAAGAGATGTGGAGTGGGAGCCTAAGTTCTATACATAAACTCTGCTGGATATCTGGAAACTCTTGAACTATACTCTGCGACACAGAGTACCAAGCAGCCTAGCTAAGGCTAAAGAATTGCACAAACATGTCAGCTGTTGCCCTCCATTGGAAACATGGAGTTTGAATTCTGAGTCCAGCAAAGTAAACTGCCTGCTTAAACACACACACACACATATACACACAGACACACACAAACACACACAGACACACACATCTTCAGAGGGACATGATACCATTCTCAATGCCCAGAGTACAATCTAAAATTCAAAAAGCATCTCCAGAGAAAAGGATGGTCAAAAAAAAATTCAAAAATCAGGAAAATATGAACCATATTCAAGAGAAAAGACAATTAATAGAGACTCACCCAAGATGACCCAGATGTTAGAATTATCAGATAAGAATTTTAAAACAGCCATTATAACTGCTTAACTATGGTTAAGCATATAAAGGAAAAAATGAATGAACAAATAAGAAAAAAGAACCAAATGGAAATTCTAGAATAGAAAAATGCAGTAACTGAAATACAAATTCACTGGATGGGCTTAATAGAGATATTAGAGATGGCAGAAGAGTCAATGAAGTTGAATACTAAGCAATAGAAATCCTCCAATCTGAAGATCAGAGGGGAAAAAAGAGTGAAAAATGAACAGGACCTCAGTGCCCTGGAGAACAATATCAAAAAGTCTACCGTAAGTATAATTGGAGTCCCAAAAGGAAAGGAGAGAATGGGGGAAAAATTTTTGAAGAAGTAATGGCCAAAATGTTTCCACATTTGGTGAAAGACATAAAGATATAAATATATAGATTCAAAATGCTCAGTGGACCCCAAGCAGAAAAATGCAATGAATTGCTTAAACATTCCAATATTGCTTAGGAACTTAATAAAAAATTCTTACATCTTTACATTTAAAATTAAGATTATAAAATTAGTTACTCAATTACAAGTTTTAAATAGTCATCATAAGACTAATCTTATAGACATTCTAATATGGATTCTGGCACCATTCTGCCTGGGTTCCAAACCAGGGTTGTCCACAGACTAAACTGTATGCCCTTAAGCAAATTACTGAACCTCTCAATTTTCTTACATGTAGAGTGGTGATAATAGTACCTACCTCAGAGGGTTGTTATAAGGATTAAAAGAGTAAATCCTTGTAAAGAGTTTATACAATGCCTAGAACTCAGTAAGTGTTAGATATTACTATTAAGCCGGATCCTCTTAAATATTAAACACTTAAAATGTCAAAAATATATAAATTATTCCTAAGCTTAACACAAAAGTATGAGATTGATTTACTTCAATATCTTGTATTTAATTCTAAATATTTCCAGAGTTAAAAAGACACTTACCCACCAAGAAAACAATTTACTTTCCCAAATTAGGGTTACCATCTCAGCAGACTGAGGTTGTTCATCATTCAAAATCTTTGGGCCACAACATGAGCTCTGGGGTTGCATACATGGAAGATATTTCCATGGCCCTCACTGCCACGTTGGGCTTTTTTTCACTGGTCACTATAGCAACAAGATCCCAGTCCCTCCCAGTGTAGTGTGGTTATTTGTTGCCAGAAGTCTCTAATACCCATACTTAGTGCCTGGTACACAGTAGGAGTGTCAATAAATATTTGTTGAATGATGATGGACACTCATTAAGTGGATGAATAGACAGGGCCAGGGAAACTAGATGCTCGTTAATTAAAATGAGGGTTTTGGGAAATGAGCCATGGGAAACTCAGAAAACACTTCATCATCTACTACGTTTATCTTTTCTTTACTCAACTACAAAAAAAAATGACCAATGATAAGGCAAGGTAGAAGAAATGATTCCAAAGCTGATCTATACATACCTGAAACCCCCCCCTTCTAGTATAACATATTTTGAGGAATAAGGATGGCTGTAACATGAAAGGCTCCGTTGAATAGGCTGGATTTCGCACTTGCTTGGCTGTAGGATGTAAATGTGCCCACCACCTTCATTCTAATCCTTGGCATTTCCTGCCTACTAACAGGTCATCCTACCACCACTCGCCCTATATTGTAATCCACCTTCCACAGAAACAATGAACTTTTCTGAAACAGGAATCTGACCCTGTCATCTATGGCTCCTGAATACTTAAAGTGTATGATGTTCAAACTCCTTATTCACACTGTTCAGGTCCTTTACAATCATATCCTCATCTTCCTCTCCAGCTCCATCTTCACAGGATTTTATAAAAATTAAATGAGATAAAGTATGCAAAACACTGAGTACAGTACCTGGTAACATGGTAAATGCTCAAAAAGCAGGAACAATGATAATGTATAATTAATAATAATGCAATCTCAGAAAATAAAAATGTACTACAACAGGCATGACTACAACTGGGTTTGTACAGGGCTACATACCTGTTTTCCACTCAGTTGGTAGAAGGAAAGTTTCTGTCCCCAGTCAGCTACAGCCATGATGTCATTATGTTCCTCTCTAATCAACAGAAGACAAAAGAAGTTATGAGGGGTCATGGCCTGCTGGTGAGTATAGCCCTAAGAGTTTAACAAACAACAGGAAAAAGAAAACCCTGCCCAGGCTGTCAGGTTGCCAAATGTACAGCTTTAATAAGGCCAAAAGTTGTAATTTGGCCTAACCCATCAATCAGTCCAGTGGGATTAAGCAGAGAGGCAGTCCTCCTGGGATCTGCTATTTCAATGAATCCCTTGCCATGAGCTTATGTTGCTGGGACACTGTTGCAGCTGAAGAAGATAAACCCCTCTTTCAGCACCTCCTGGGGAGCAACACTAAGAAAGAGCAAGGCTGTAGATCCAGGAGTGCTACTCTATTAATACAAAATGTGGGGAGACGATAGAGAAACATATCAGTTGCAGGGAGAAGGCATGGAATGTCTGATTTTTTGATGGACAGAAGGGAAACTTTCTTGTTCTTCATGAAGAGGGAAAATTAACACCTAAAATTAGGTTCTCTTGCAGTTGGGTCCTCGCACAGGTGAAATGGTTTCTGACTGAATCTAAAAGAAAATAGTAGTGGGCTCTCTGAAGAACAACTGTCTTTGAATCTAGGAAGCTACGGGGATCAGTGCCTTGGGGCTGGGACGGTAGAACTCACGTACAGGACAGACTCCCTCAGTTTGAGTCTGGGGAGCAGGCGACCTAGGAATCTAGTTCAAGAGAAAGGCGTTCCCAGCCTCTGAGGCTGGGTCTTAATCCACCTAATGTTGCCTCTTTATTAATTCCAGCTTTTCTGAGCCCAGAGCCTTTTTGTTTGTTTGTTTTGTTTTTTTTATTTGTTTCATGTCTCTAGAGACAGGGTCTCACTGTGCTCAGGCTGGTGTAGAACCCTCGAGCTGCAGCTATCCTCCCGCCTCGGCCTCCCAGAAATCTAGGATTACAGGCAAGAGCCACACATGGTACAGTCTTGTTTGTAAAACTCAGCCAAGAGTGGCAAAGTGACAAATGTCATAGGCACTAATTCATAACTAAGAGAAAGGAGAAAAAGATCAAGAGGGATGTTAACAGGAAGGGGCCTGCAGATGAACTGTGTGACGGGCACTGAATTCCAAACACAATCCAGGAGCCCAGCCCAAGTGAGTCCTCTTGGGGAAGCCACATATGGCTCTGACCTGGGTTCTAAGTCTATGTACTAGATTGGTGAGTTTCAATCTCTTTTTTTCTCCTGGGGCAGCAGAACTCTTTACCAAACAAAAACTCATGTTGAACAATCAAAGGTGCTTCTCTGGCTGAAGCACAGATGGGAACCTGAAGGCTATGCCTTACACCTCCTCCTTTCATGACCGTGGGGTGGAGTTCTTCCAAGGAGCCTCAGGGTACCATAGAACACAGTTTGGAAAGTCCCAGCCTAGATCACTATTATCCAATCGAAATATCCTGGCTACCCCCAGAGCTTTCCCCACTCCACATAGCCCATGTTTTCCCTACAGGTGATTTTTTTTTCTTTTTTCTTTTTTTTTAAAGACAGGGTCTTGCCGTGTTGCCCAAGCTGGACTGCTGGACTTTGGACTTGAACTCCTGGGCTCAAGTGATCCTCCCACGTCAACTTCCCAAGTAGCTTGGAATACAGGCATGTACCCAGCTCCTATAGGTAATCTTGATTGAAGAGAAAAAAGGATTTGGGTGTGAGAGTTGTGGGCAAGGTAAGGGCTTCCTCTCTGATATGTGTCCTAGCAAATGCAAGGTAAGGTTCAGTGTGGGAACAGACTAAGAAACATGCCCAGTAATAGAGGAAGTATTAAAAGAATTATGGGCCATGCACACAAGGGCATACTTATGCAGGCATTAAAAATCATGTTTTCAAAGGATTTCTAATGTTACTGGAAAGAATTCACTCTATGATGATAAGTAAAGAAAAGAAAAGCAGGATATGATTTAGCTAATTATATGAGCACACTAAAAGACTGAGGGTAAATACACATAAATGCTAATAGTAGTTTCCTCAGAGGATGGTGTTTTACAGAAAAGTTGAACTTTCTCCTTTAGACTTTTCAGTATTTCCTATAGTTTCTCACAGGATCACTTTATAACCCACACACAAGTTTTAAGGGTGTGTTCCTCTTTGTTGGAAGAGCTTTCACCCACAAGTCCCCTGGCCCTGCACTGCTCCCCTTGGCCAAGGAGCTTAATACCAGCATCTGCCCCAGCAGGTCTGTGTGAGGCCTGGCCCTTTACAAGGAGGGTTCTTGCTCCTTGGGACACACTCACAAGTTGTCGTCCCTGGGACTGTCGTCCTCTTCCTCTGGCTCTTCCTCCTCTGCCTCACTACCCTGACTACTGTATACTGTTGACTTCAGAGTGGAAGGGATTTCCTGAAAATATCTGTTGACAATGACTTCCTCGGCATCCTCGTTCTCTCTGTTCATCCAGAAATTCTCCCACCGGCTGTAGACAGTAAGTGGTTGTTCAAAATCACATTGCCTAAAACTACACTAAAGCTATAATTTCAAAATCTGTCAAGGAGCCCCTGAACCCTACCCGGAGGGGGATAGCCGCCAAGTACACTGGGCATCCTGCTTCTCATGAATTAAAAATGGTAGCCTGAAGCCACAAAGTCATCTGTGGCCACAAAATCAAATAGCAGGAACTCTGGGATAGGCTAATGGCCTTTGATGGCATTAGACATGCATGGTACAGCCTGAGCTGTGCAAAATTAATTCAGGAAGAAGCATAATAATGTGGTGTAGGAAAGGCAATGGAATTAAACAACCTTCTAAATCAAGGAGACACCCACCTATACAATGACACTGGACCAGTAAACAATTAAGTCCTTTACCTTCAGAGGACTCTGTGGGGAATATTGATGGTTTAATAATAACACAGGATTATACAAAGAGCATATAAAGCTATTAGTCTACCCTCAAAGTCACATGGGCATAGAAAGGAAAGTGTGAATAAGGTTTGAGAAGGTAGATGCCAATTGTTTGTGGACTTCTAGGCTTTAGGGACATTTGTAGACTTAATTTTTACTTTTTGACAAGGGCAGAAAAAAGGCTCAGGAAAAAGCTATTTATTACCAGATGGATATATATTCTGCCCAGACTGGGAAGGAAGAACTGAAAAAGGGAAAAGACAAAAATAAAGCTACAGCAAAAAAGCTCAGCTATTAATTCATAAGGAGTGGCCCTCCTGTGTTGCTCACACATCACACACAAACACACACACACCTTGGGCAGGCCTAGATAGCTCATCTGTTTAGTTCAAACCCTGGGATTCATTCCAAAACTCAAGATAGGCTCTTAAAAAATTCCATACAAATAGAACAGGTTCCAAAACAGACCATGCAAGTGGAGTGAGAAGCCTTTGAATGCAAAGAGACCTTAGAAGAGAGAAAACCCTTCTTCATAATAGTGTTTGTCCTTAAAGAAGGACAGCTATAAGAGTACCTTGAAGGGTTCCAGGAGATGGACCATATCGGGGAGAGGGAGCCCCCTGGCCGCTCAATCTTCACTTTCTCCTCTCCATTTTTGTTCCGAATGCTGATGATCCCATTGAACATCCCCAGAGCCAGGTACTGACCATCATTTGTCCAGCTGTGCACACAACAAACAAAGGGCATGGGGAGAGGGAAAGGACCATACAGAAGGTAAAACTAGTGAGCATGATGCCTTGGTTTGAAATAAAGTCTAATGAGGCAGCAACGGTGGAGCTATAGTTTCATCATTGCCAGTCCTGACATAAAATCAGAAGACCAAACTTAAAATTCCACTTATTTTTGGAGTCAATAGTGAGAAGTAAGGGTGGCAGTACCTTTTTTTGAGCTTCCACAACTCTCTGTACATACTTCCATGATAGCCCTGAGCTTGTGCCTGCATCTCTGGGCCAGCCTCCACTCCTCACTCTATATTTCATCCCCCCCACCACTTCAAGAACACCTTAAGAACAGACTCTGTCTTGGTGTATTCCCAGCCTCTAGAGTAGGGCTTGATATGTAGTAGGTGCTCAACAGATGTTGAATGAAGCTGAACAGCAAGAATAGCTGCCATTTATCGAGTGTCCATTGTGCATCAGGTGTTGTGCTGCATGCTTTACACTCAATAGTTTGTGTGCATTTCATAACTAACTGATCAAGTCAGTATTTTTATCCCCATTTGTCAGATGAGGAACCTGAAGCTCCAGCTCAGAGATATTTAATAACTTTCCCGAGGTCACAAAACCTGTCAGTAATAGAATCTGGATTCTAATCCAGGTCTAGCATCAGTACCTGTGCTTTCCCCCCCACACACGCTGCCTGTGCAATGACAGTCTCACATTCCCAGAGAGCCTCCTTTCAGTACTGCTACATGTTGAGGAAGCTTGTTGCTAGATAACTGCATGAAGGCAACTTGTAGTTCTCTTTTGCTTAATGATCAAAGGCACAGGTCTTTCCCATAAAGAAGAAAAAAGGAAACAGTTTTCCTTTTTAACACAAGACCTTTTCTATCGTGTGAAATAACTGGATTTTGAGAGTCTGGAAGAGGAAGGAAGATAATGCCTATCTTCAGAGCTGCACTTCACTTACCTGCAGCAGGTGATCTTGCTGCTTGCTTTGTGCTTGGAGACAGACTTTTGTTCATGAGACCACAATCCTTCAATGTACAACAATATAAAATAAAATGGGTTGGTTGAAACACTACTCAGCAATAAAAAAGAACAAACTACTGATATATACAACTTAGATAGATCCCCAGGGCTTTATACTGAGTGAAAAGAATCAATCTCAAAAGGTCATATATGGCATGATTCCATTTATATAACATTCTTGAATGACGAAAGTATAGAAACGGAGAACAGATTCATGGTTGGGGATAATAGGAGATAAGGAGGGTGTGTGTGATGAAAAGAGGTATCTGTGTGGTGATGGAGTAGTTCTGTGTTGTGGTGGTAGTAATCTACACATGTGATAAAATGACAGAACTATATACACATTTTGTGCTAGTCCCAGCTTTCTGGTTTTGTTATTGTATAATAGGTACATAAGACGTATTCATTGGAGAAAACTGGATGAAAAGTACAGGAGACCTCTCTGCTTTATACTATTTTTGCAACTTACTGTGAATCTATAATTCTTTCAAAAGAAAAAGAAAAAAAATAAGAAGATAGATTGGTAAAATTCTAGCCAACTTTTCAGGAATTTAACTCTCAAAAAAAAATGACAATTTCACTTTTTCACTATGAAACTGCAACCAAAATACAACTAGCATTTAAAGTAATGATACTCTCTGAAAATCTAGTTTCCTCTCTCAGGCCTCACTTACAACACATGACCCTGAGCTGTGCCATGTCCATGGCATACTGGTTGCCTAAGGCTTGCTTCCTCCTGCCCCAGATGCCCTGGCTCAGTGCCCCACAGCAACAAATGTATGTCTAGACAAAATAAGCAAATTATACTGTTTGCTGAGCTATGCAGCATGATCAAGAAGGTAGCTCTAGTGCACAAATATATTTATATAGCCAAGTGTAAAATTGGGCAAGTTATATTTCCCATATTTCCCCTGGTCCAGAATGCCTCCCCCAGACATTTCAACCTGTGCACATGTTATCTGTGCTCCACGGGGCCTGCCTAGAGCCTACAGCCAGAGGAAACCCCTCCCTCCTGGGCCTCCTTCAGCAATGCAATTGCTTGGACTCAGTCCAAGCCCTAGTTCCACCATTTTCTGGTTATGTGACCTCCAGTGAGTCACTAAACTGCCCCAAACCCCAGTTCTTTCTCATCACTAGAGTGGAAAAGAGAATAATACCTGACCTCAGGGGTTGTCATAGAGCACAAATAGGAATTCATTTTTAACCCATAGCACGGTGCCTAGCATATTGCAAGCATTCAACAAATATTATTATTACTTAATATATATTATATTTTTATAAATCCTACCTCCTCCCAAGACCACAAGCTCCTTGAGAGCAGGGATTCTATTTTGTCTTTTTAATCCTCTAATGTAAGCACATAGACTATTACTTTGCATGAAGAAAATGCTAAATTTTTAAAATAAATGACAGTCCTTTCTCCATTTATTCATGCAATGTTCTTTCAATTACATTCTCTATTTTGAACCTAAGAACTGTATCAGTGAGATAGACAAGGTGGGTAGCAGGTTCCTTTTAGATAAGAAAGCTGAAATACTGAGAGGTCTAGGTCTAGGACTCCTTGTCTAACAGCTGTTCCATTGTACCCACTATCTCTTAGCAAGGAAGACAAAACTGACAGCTGAAAATCAGAACCAACCTTTAATGCAGATAACCTACAAGCCTCTGCCCATTTCACTCCCTCCCTCCCTCAAAAGACATCTTACTAAGACCTTCTCTGTGCCAGCACCATGTCAGTGCCGTGAATGGAGCCAGGATGAACTCCTCAAGGTGTTCAGCCCCTCAGGGAGAACAGTAATGATGACTTTTGTGCAAGAAGTAGTTGAAACAGTAAAGAATTTCACATATTCATGGATGTGGATCAACACAAAGTTGGAGACAACTGAACTGTCCCTGTCAGGGTGAGTCAGGGCAGCAACACAAAGTTATGTCTGTGCCCTCCCATATTTCTTACCATTTCCTTCTCTGGGGCCTTTCTTGTTGTCTCTGATGTCTTATCAGAGTCAAGGTCATTATTCACTATCTTGGTTTCTACACACTTTAAAGAATAACTGTCAGCCTCCCCTGAGTCTTTGAATGTGCATAAGTAGTATTAACTCTCTCAGGATAAAATCACCACATTCTGGAGAGATTTCAGCATTTTTAGCCTAAATTTTCAGTTATTCCAGGACAGGACATCAAGAATCAGAACCTACCAAAGTCATTGGAGGAACAAGATGCCAGTTGGTGGGTAACAGGATTGTAGGAGACACATTGTATAGAATCATTGTGCCTGGGAAGTAAACAACTGTAGATTATTATGCAGCAAACCACAAATGTCTGAGTGGCTACAACTGAAGATTTTAAGGATTAGCCCATAGCGTCTTACTATACACCACATGCTCTTCAGCAAGTGACCAACAAAAAGCACAGGGATTAATTTTTCTTCTCCTGGATTGCCCCTCACCTACCATTTTCATTACCACTCATCATCCTGGCCCAGCTTTACCACCACCTCCTCCAGGACTGTAAACCTCCAGTTTGTGAGCTGAGGAGATAATGATGTAAAGCAACTAGCCTAGTGCCAGGTACACAGCAAGTGCTGTTACTCTTACTGTTTTGAGGAGGCCTGAAAATACAGGATGGAGGTGCAATGAGGACATTACAGGCCATGAGCTGGAAATGTGGCAAATGCTTAGACAACAATAAAAACTGAGCAAGTCATGGTGTCTCAGCCCCAGTTTTATCCTTTTGGGTATAATTTTACTCACAACCTCACTCATTCATTCAGTTATTGATTCATTCAAAAATTGTTTGTTGGCCAGGCACAGTGGCTCACACCTGTAATCCTAGCACTCTGGGAGGCCGAGGCGGGTGGATCACTCAAGGTCAGGAGTTCGAAACCAGCCTGAGCAAGAGCGAGTCCCCGTCTCTACTAAAAAAATTAATTGGCCAACTAAAAATATATAGAAAAAAATGAGCCGGGCATGGTGGCGCATGCATGTAATCCCAGCTACTCGGGAGGCTGAGGCAGGAGGATTGCTTGAGCCCAGGAGTTTGAGGTTGCTATGAGCTAGGCTGGCGCCACGGCACTCTAGCCCAGGCAACAGAGCGACACTCTGTCTCAAAAAAAATAAAAATAAAATAAAATAAAATAAAATAAAATAAAAAAGGCATAGAGTTTTAACTTTACAAAATAAAAAGAGTTTTGGTGATTGGTTGCACAACAATATAAATATACTTAACACTACCAAACTGTAAATTTTACAAATGGTTAAGATGATAAATTGTACGTTATGTATATTTTACCACAATTTAGAAGAAAAGAAGCTGGGTGTGATGGATTATGCCTGTAATCCTAGGGCTCTGGGAGGCCAAGGCAGGAGGATTGCTAGAGCTCAGGAGTTTGAGACCAGCCTGAGCAAAAGCAAAACCTTTTCTCTATAAAAATAGAAAAATCAGCCAGGCGTGGTGACACATACCTATTGTCCCAGCTACTGGGGAGGCTGAGGCAAGAGAATCGCTTGAACCCAAGAGTTTGAGGTTACAGTGAGCTATGATGACACCACTGCACACTAACCAGGGTGACAGAGCGAGACTCTGTCTCAAAAAGGAAAAAAAGAAGCAAAGAAAAGAAAAAAAATTGTTCAGTGAGTACTATTATGGGCCAGACATTGCACTAGGTACCAGGGACATAAGAGTGAGCAAAAAACAGATACAGTGTCCACCCTCATGGTGTTTACAGTCTGGTAGGCAATGTTGATCAATCACCAGAATAAATGCAAAACTAAAAATGTAAGAAATGCCACAAAGGAGACTCACCTGAGACTAGAGGGGCAGGAAACGCTTTGCAGAAAAAGCAGCGTCTAAGTCTGAGATCTGCAGGGTAAGTAGGGGCTAACTAGTGGAGGAACAGGGGAAGAACATGAGCAGGGCCCCTACAGTGGGAGAAGGCCTGCAGCACACTGACCCCAAGTCTCTGGCTTTTGACTCTGGGTGGATGTAAGGCCATTCCCTGAGACAAGGACATTGGAAGAGGACAGGTTGGAGGTGGGTGGAATCCATGATGTCAGATTAACTGAGATGAGCTACATGAAAATACCTAGCCCAGTGCTGTACTGGCCAACCTAGTAAATGCCCAAGAAATATTCATTCACTTATTCACTACCCAATTTTCCTAGATACCACCCCGGCCCCCAATAACATAATTTCAAGTTCAACTTCAAAGAAAAAAGTTTTTCCTTACATCTTTTCTTTTTCTTTCTTTCTTTTTTCCCCCCCAGACAAGGTCTCACTCTGTTGCCCAGGCTAGTGGCATCAGAGTGCAGTGGCATCATCATAACTCACTGCAGCCTCAAACTCCCAGACCCAAGTAATCCTCCTGCCTCAGCCTCCTGAGTGGCTGGAATTACAAGTGTGTGCCACCACTCCCAGCTAATTGTTAAATATTTTGTAGAAATGGGGTCTCACTATGTTACTCAGACTGGTCTTAAACTCCTGGCCTCAAGTGATCCTCCTACCTCGGCCTCTCAGAATGCTAGAATTACAGGAATAAGCCACTACGCCTGGCCTCCTAACATCTTTTCTAAGGGGCTTTTGCTACAATTACTCAGTAAGAGTCAAACTAACAATACTATACACCTAAATGGTTACTTACGTGTACTTCAGAATGCCTTCCAGTTTTGATGTCCAGATAATAACACTTTTGTCAGCTGATCCAGAAGCAAAGCGCTGACCTAAAAGTGTTTTTAAAAAGAAAATTCTCAAATGGAAAAACAAGCACCACATGTACTCACCAGCAAATTGGTATTAACGGATCAACACCTAAGTGGACATATAGGAATAACATTTATCGGGTGTAGGGTGGGTGTGGGGGGGGGAGGAGGGGATGGGTATATACAAACATAATGAGTGAGATGTGCAACGTTTGGGGGATGGTCACGCTTGAAGCTCTGCCTCAAGGGGGGAGGGGGGCATGGGCAATATACGTAACCATAATATTTGTACCCCCATAATATGCTGAAATAAAAAAAAAAGAAAAGAAAATTCTCACATTTATTTTAAAAAGCATTTCCCAGAAAGAATTTCTTAGAAAACTAGTTCTTTAAGGTACCTAATAAGTGTCAGCTTCCTCTCTACTACTTCTTATCAGTCCTGGGAGGCAGTACTCTGGAATCAAGATGTTTGGGTTCCAAACCTGCTCTGTCTGGCACTGAGTAAACAAAGATGTATTGAAGGCCTACTATGCAGGAATCATGTTCCATGCTAAGGATCAAGTAGTGATTAAAACCCATACGATCCCTACTTTCATGAAGTTTAGTCTAGTGGAGGAAATAGGTATTAAATTAAATTAATCTAATACAAATACAATATGGTAAGAAAAGACATGGATCCTATGAAAGAGAATAAGGGGGACCTAATTTACTTTTTTATTTAAATTTTTATTTTATTTGACAACTAATAATTATATACATTTATGAGGTACAATATGATGTTTGGTACATATACCCATTGCAGTATGATTATATTAAGCTGATTAACATATCTATCACCTCAGATACTTAATTTTTTATAGTGAAAACATTTCAAATCTATTCTTTCAGCATCTTTGAAATATACACTATTATTAACTATGATCATTATGCTGTGCAATAGATGTCAAAAACCTACTGCTCCTGTCTGACCGAAACTTTGTACCCTTTGGTCAGTATCTCCTAGGGGACCTAATTAGATGAGGGAAAGGTTCTCTGAGGATGAGGTTCTTCCATGGATACCTAAACGATGAGCAGAGCTTAGGCAGATACAAAGAGAGGAGTAAGACCCATCCACATGGACAGAACAGATGTGCAAAGGCCCTGAAGCAGGAAAATCGCAGCATGTCTGAGAAGCAGTCGGTATGGAAAAGAAATGGGTGGTGGCAAGATCTCTAGGGGCTTCAGGGTCACAGTAGAGATCTTGCTCTCTATCCCCAGAGCAATGGAAGCCAAAGAAAGGCTTTAAACAGGGGAGAGACAGATCAGATTTCCATTTTCACACTATGTAGCCTTTATGAAAGAATGGACTGGAGAGAGGCAATATATACCAAGTAATTGCTTATTACTTACACTGTTACAGGTTTACAAGCATTAGAAAGAGGATCGGGGCATCGTGGCAGCAAACAATAGGAAGCCTTCACCTACCCTGGTGAGAGACGAGGACTAAGAGGTAAGTACAGGCCAGATTTTGTACCTTGTTAAGGATTTTTAGACTTTATTCTTAGGGCCAGTCACTGCTCTCTGAGCCTCAAACGTTTTCAGCTGAAACACTGAGCCATAATAATACCTTCCTCAGAGGCTCTTTGTGAGAGTCAACTAAGGTAATATCTGTAAAATACTTTTCACAGTGGCTGAAACATTAGGTAGTAGTGTGAGCCATAGGACATTGCTGTAAATATTAAACAAATGGAAGCTGCTCTTATTATTTCTGTCACTCATCTCTCACACTGGTAGACAGCAGGTGATGAAAAGTATGAGCTCTGGACTCAGAGTCTCTGGGTCAGAATTCCTAGTGATGTCAATGACCAGCAGCACGACCTGGAACATGCTACGGAACATCTCTATGCTTTCATTAAAAAAATGGAAACAATAATAGTACTTATCTCATAGTTGATGTAAAAAGTAAATGAGGCCAGGCGTGGTGGCTCACGCCTGTAATCCTAGCACTCTGGGAGGCCAAGGTGAGAGGATCGCTCAAAGTCAGGAGTTAGAGACCAGCCTGAGCAAGAGCGAGACCCTGCCTCTACTAAAAATAGAAGGAAATTATCTGGACAACTAAAAATATATATAGAAAAAATTAGCTGGGCATGGTGGCGCATGCCTGTGGTCCCAGCTACTCAGGAGGCTGAGGCAGAAGGATTGCTTAAGCCCAGGAGTTTGAGGTTGCTGTGAGCTAGGCTGACGTCACTGCACTCTAGCCTGGGCAACAGAGTGAGACTCTGTCTCAAAAAAAAAAAAGTAAGTAACAGTGTGTGTGTATGTATGTGTGTGTGTGTGTGTGTGTGTGTGTGTGTGTATGTATATACAGTTGACCCTCAAACAACACAAGTCTGAACTGGGCAGGTTCAGATTTTCTTCTGCCTCTGCCACCCCTGAGACAGCAAGACCAACCCCTTCTCTTCCTCCTCCTCTTCAGCCCATTCAACATGAAGACAATGAGGATGAAGACCTTTATAAAGATCCACTTCCACTTAATGAATAGTAAATGTATTTTCTCCTCCTTACAATTTTCTTAACATTTTCTTTTCTCTAGCTTACTTTATTGAAAGAATACAGTATATAATACATATATCATATAAAATATGTGTTAGTCAATTGTTTATGTTACCAATAAGGCTTCTGTTCAACAGTTGGTTATTAGTAGTTAAGTTTTAGGGGAGTCAAAAGTTATACACAGATACTGAACTGCACGGAGGTCAGCAGCCCTACCCCCCATGTTGTTCAATAGTCAACTGTATATATTGCTCACAACTGTGCCTGGAATAGAATCAATGCTTTAAAAAATTACCTATTATTATATAGTAATTCTTCATATTATTTTATATTGTTTTTCTTGAGTAAAAACCTATGTCTTACCCACTTTTGAATCATGGTTGTTTATTAAATATTTACTGAACTTAAGGGAGAAATCAGAAATAAGCAGAATTAAATAACAAAACCATAATTCAATGTATCTCAGTTTTCAGGTCTAAGGGGAAAAGACCAGTTTAGATGAATTATAAGACTTCTTAATCATCATATAAGTGTCATGAAGAGAGAGCATGGTATACTAGAAAGAACTGGGGCTCTCCGTAGTCAGAGAACCTGGGTCAGGCCCAGTTTGGCCACTGTCACCTGTAATTATCCCAAGCCTCTTTTCTCATCTTTGAGAAGAGATAAGAGTCCCCTCACTACCTGCTTCAGAGGATTCTTGGGAAGATCAAATGAGATGTGCATGTTGGGACTCTGCAAAATGCTGTGCAGATGCCACTGCTGGCTGGTCATACTCTGACTTCCTCCAGTGTCCTATTGGTGTTGTAGGTCAAAGAGCCCCTCTATGCTTATGAACTTCAGAGGCCCAACAGCCCCTATGTACCGCTGGGCCTTGTATTAGGTCCTGGACTGGCCCAGCCCAAGTTCCTCAAAGGCCACTATGATAAAACAGAAACAGTTCAGCTTTTCAGGCTCCCTCCTCACAGGTCTCCCCAGCACATTACTGTGAACTTGAACTCACACACATAAAATGTGACTACCATGGCATAACACATTCGACAAGGAAGCAAGACATTAGTGTTATCTTTGGGGCAACTGCTGCATGACCTTAGCAAGCCAATTGATTTCTCTAGGTCTTCATGTAGATCTCAAGTGAAGAGATTGGGCTAAATCAGACTAAAACTACATACATGAAATTTTACATCTATACAAATTATGTGCATTTTTCTAGAGAGGGGTCTGTAGCTTTCATCTGATTCTCAAA
Source organism: Cheirogaleus medius (assembly GCA_008086735.1). Lineage (NCBI taxonomy): Eukaryota > Metazoa > Chordata > Mammalia > Primates > Cheirogaleidae > Cheirogaleus > Cheirogaleus medius. The sequence continues at coordinate 1,709,889 of VBSM01003205.1, read as the reverse complement.
GAGGTCTGTCATCCAAAAGAAGTTAAAAACCTCAGGCCTGAATAATCTCCAAGATTCCTTCAAGCACTATAACATTCAGACTCTCTGACTTCTCAGCAGTGGCCACAGAATGTTATCGCTAATCATATATCCATTTGACACATGAGGAAACTGAGACTCAGAGAGACTCAATAACCAGCTCAAACTCACAGAGCTTGTGGTGTTGGGCTAGGGTTGGAACTCAGACTGTCTCACTTCAAAACTCATGTTCTTCCTGCTAATCCAACATGTGGAGTAGCATGGATTCATTTTTAACTCTCAATTTCATGCACTCATTCTCTGACCACCACCTCCCCTCTTTCCATATTCTCCTGGTGCCCCAACTGAAATAATCCTTCAATCTCATCAGAACCTACTACTTCTCCATTATGGTTTTCTCTCCCCTCATTACTCAGCCAATGTTTCAAGGTCAATGTATGTAATAACTCCTTTGTGTATACCCTCTGCTCCTCCACCTTCAGACTGCTTGCAAAACCACCTCTGGTTAAATCCACTTCTTCCACCCCTTTATCTATGCAGCTCTCAAAATGGCTAGAGAAAAAGACATAATCATACCAACTGATCTCACTTTCAATTCATGATTACAACCTTCAAGTGGGCCCTTCATGTCACCAGTGGTCTCACTATACCTCCTGGGTCTATTCATTTTCCCACTGTCCTAGGCAGTGATTTTACACTTTTTCCTTTCTCCTCAACTCACGAATACCTCCCTCCCCATTCTCACTCTCAGTTGATATTGCTTCCTACTTCACTGAAAAAATGGAATTTCCATTAGATGCCTGCTACCACACTGCCCACATGCTGGCCTCTGCAGCTCCTACTATGCCCCTATCTAAAGCAAATACCCCACCTATGCCCTAGATCCCATCTCCTCTTGCCCACTCAACAACTTGGAGTCATCCTTATCTCCTCCTTCTTCACACCCCATATCCAATCTGTCAGGCAATCCTATTGGCTCTACCTCTCAATATAATCTGAATCTGACCATTTCTCACCACTTCCTCTGCCCCTACAAAGTCTGAGCTACCATCACCCCCTGCCTGAATGACGCTTCCTCACTCATCTCCCTGCCCTAACCCTCACCTCTTGCACGCTGTTTCCAATACAGAAGCTAGAGGGATCTTTTTATTTTTATTTTTTTGTTTGTTTTTTGGGGG
>VBSM01003205.1:1671276-1702696 GCA_008086735.1 Cheirogaleus medius | reverse complement strand
AAAAAAAAAAAAAAAAAATGTCCATCTAGCCTCTGCTTGCACACTCTAGGGCTGAGTAGCTCACTCATCTGAAGGCAGTTCATTCTACTGTGGGATGATTTTCTCTCTCCATCTGTTCCCTTTTATGAAGAAGATAGATTGTCAAAAAATAAATTGTCAGATTCCATTGCAGAAAGATAGAAGGTGAGTCCTGCAAATTGCCCTCTGCCTATCCTGCACCCACCCCACTATAAACTGAAGTCCCAAAGTGCCTCTCCAACGCCTGCACAATCTGACCCAGCCTACCTACTTGCTTTGTAATCTTACACAAATTATGTCATCTCATTAAATCTTAATTTTTTCATTTGTAAATGAGATAAAAATTCCAACCTCACAGGTGATTTGGAGATTAAACAGATAATGTGTGCAAACACATCTGTCCTACAGCAAATACTCAGTAAATACTAGCTGGTATGAATGGAGAGTTATAACAGATGCTAGCCTGATTGGAATAAGGTGTGCTAGCCTAACAAAGCATCATGGTTGAGATGAACCTGGAATAGTGCATTTAAGGGAGAAAATGAAGGAGTTCACAGAATAAGAGAGCATTTGGGAAGGATCTTTGAGTTGGAAAACTGAATTTTTGCCCCATAATATGCTGAAATGAAATAAAAAAAAAAAAAAAAGAATTTTTGGCTGAGCTGAAAAGTATAAATTTAAATGTTTCCAGCCTAGGGGAAGAGGATGAGGAGGACAATTTAGCAAAAAGCACAATTCGACATGGAAGGTAATTGGGAATCACTCTAGGTGTATAAGAAGTAAAGTAACAGGATGACAACAGCAGGTCTTGAAAAAGAGAGTTCCTGCTGCTAAACAAAGATTAGACTAGAAGCAAAAGAGCAGACCAAGAGACAATGGCTGATTCAGTTGTGGAGGACTATTTTTTGTTATCTGGGATTTTTTTCTAGTTCTACTATCTACTTTTTATAGTTTTTTGTTTTGTTTGTCTCATTCTGGGCTATCAGCTGGCTTATCTAGCAGCCATTGGAAATGCTGGTCTATGGAAACCCTACACCCCTTTAGGGTGTTTCAAACCTGTTGTGGGCCAGAACCAGATCACTAGTCTTCATTCATCATTCATTCACTCGCTTCTTCATTCATTCATGAATGCATGAATCCATCAAATAGTAACAATAACTGCTAACTTGACTAGGCTCTGGAAAAATCTGGAAATGAATAAGACATAGCCATTGCCTATAAAAGGGTTTATAGACTTCTGGGATAAACAAATTAAAAAATAACGCTTACACTCGACAGACTCTAAGTACTACAAGAGAGGAATGAACAAAATTCTGTGCCAGGGGTTGAAAACAGAGCAAATCGGGCTGCATTTGGCTAGCAAATGTTTTGTTTGGCCCACATGGTGTTTTATTTTGTTTTGTCAGATTAGGTGCCAATATGTAAAAATTAGGACATTTCACATAAAAACCCAGATTCCTAGCTTCTGGTAAAAATAGGGAAGATCTGAGCATACTAGGCCAAATCCCTGCTTGGTGGTAATTGGCAGGAGCTGAGCAGCAGCTGCCCCTTTTAGGCAGAGCATGAGCTCTCCAGTTTGCCACACTCCCTGCCACACCCCCTATCACTCTCTGACATTGAAGCCAAATATTCAGTTGCCAGTTATCACTAGCTTGTGCTATGGGTATTTTTATAATAGAGTTAAAAGTAAAATGAGTTTTTCTTTTTTTACTCAAATCACTCTTAAAAATAAAAATGAAAGATACACTAGTAGGGCTATGTGTTTCAAGAAAAGTGGGATATAGAAGAATATTCCTAGGAAAAACAGACGATTCCTTGTTTTAAGATGCAAATAAACATTTCCCATTTATGTTACCTGCCTGATTCCTGCAAACATTTGAGTTTCCCACCTCTATAACGCGGGAAAAACTAACGTTAGTGGCTGAAAGCACTGGCTTTGGAGTGAGGAACACCTGACCTTGAAAGCTGGCTCCACCACTCACTCACTGTGTGACCTTGGCGAATTATCTACCCTCTCTGTACTTCAGTTTCTCATATGTAAAACAGAGGTAATCATAGTACTTACCTCAGAGGGTTGTTGTGATGAGAAAATGAAATAAAAAACATGTTCTCAGCAAGTGCATAGCACATAGCAAAGCATTAGCTATCACTAGTGCAGAGCACAAAAGAGAGAGTAATCTCCAAAGGGAGCCTTAAATGATGTTTAGGATTTCAATTAGAAGAGATGAGGAAAGAAGGCATGCTTTTTGCAGACAAAGGCCTCAGAAAAGACAGAAAACAAATGGCAAGTCTCCTGTCCCAGTGGCCAAAATTGAGGCTTTACAACGAAGCTGAAAAGTTTATGTAGGAAGATTTTGAAAGTCAGGCTGAGAACTAGCCAATAAGTCAGTATTTCGCAAAATGTACCATTGTATGATTAACTTAGGTGATAAAAATGGAATAGGACGTTAAATAACATTCAATCATATGGTGAGAAAGTCATTCTCCTTTGATTCTTTTTCAAACATTTTATAGAATTTTTTTTTTTTTTTTAAATAGAGTCTCACTCTGTCACTCCAACTGGAATGCAGTGGTGTTATCATAGCTCACAGCAATCTCAAACTCCTGGGCTCAAGCGATCCTGCTGCCTCAGCCTCCCGAGTAGCTGGGACTACAGGCGTGCGCCACCATGCCCGGCTAATTTTTTCTATATTTTTAGTTGGCCAATTTATTTCTTTCTATTTTTAGTAGAGACGGGTCTCGCTCTTGCTCAGACTGGTCTCCAACTCCTGACCTTGAGCAATCCTCCCCCCTTCTCGGGCCTCCCAAAGTGCTAGGATTACAGGTGTGAGCCACCGCGCCAGCCCATTCTTTTTCAAACTTTTTAACTTAGAGAAAATCTTGATTTGATGCTCATTTTAAGCACCTCCCTGACCACACTTGCCAATGTCCAGTTTTAGAGACAGTAGACCTCAGGTTTAAAGGCTCTGTCGCAACAGTATCTAGCTACAACTTACTAACACTGTTTCGTTTCTCCCGGCTTCAACTTCTACAATCATCGTGCACTTACACAGCCAACGATACTGATTTTCATAAATGGAGAAATAAAGTTTCCACGTAAAATGTAAAATCATATTTTAACGAAAATAAGTGAGACAATTTAGGAAAAAACGTCAAGTAAACAAGAGTATGGGTAATATGTGGGCGTGGCAAAAAAACCGTGGCAGTGTTTCAGAAACACTGCCGTGGGTACAAGAGGAGGCCAGGACCGACTGAGTAAGGGAGCGACAAGACCAGATCGTGATTATGTACAGAACCACCGCAACAGGCCACCTCACGCGTGGCACTTTCCTTTGTCCCCTCTCCAACCCGCAGACATCTCTCCACCCGCCACGGGCGGGGACGGCGACCCGAGCCTCCCAGGCCTGGGGTTCGCGCCTCAGCACAGGCCGCAGGCCCGTTGCCCCTGGCAACCATGGTGGTTCGCGCAGAGGCTCCCGCCATCCCCGCGGCGGCTCAGCCTCCCGCTCCTCCCGGACTGCCCCGCTCCTCACCACTGCTCAACTTTATCTCTCCAAGTCAACACGGCTCTCATCGCGGCGTCGCTCACGCCTCCGGCCCCTCCTCCTCGCCTCAGCAACAGGCGCCACTCTGCGGGCCACTTTGGCTACCTCCGCTACCCTTGGCAACGCACATGCGCGGTGAGCAAAGCTCGAGCGCGCCTATCTCTGAATGCGCATGTCTAAAAGGTAAGGCGAGAAAAGAAAGGGAAGAGGGAACCGGAGCCCAGAAAGCGCAAGCGCAACTAGGGTGCGCGCGATTGGTCGGGGCGCGTGCTCCTTCCCCGACAATGGATTTGATTGGTGGAACGTGGAAATGGCGGCTGTGGCCGAGGGGGCGGCCGGAAAGCCGCTGCGGGGCCTGGCGGTTTTCACTACCTTCAGAGTTAAGCTTCAGCCTAGCGCCCTGAGCTGAGAAAACGTTCACGTCTCACCCGGCTCCATACCCAGGGCGTCGCACCGTTCGGCTCGTTGCTGCAGCCAGAGCCTGCTTGATGGGCACGGCTGGGATGGAGAGTCTCAGCCTGGGGGACGGCGGAGCTGCCCCCGCGGTCACCGCTAGTGAGCTCCTAAGCCCAGACCGGCAGTGTGACCTCCGGCAAGTTATTTTCCCTTTGGGGCCTCAGTTTCACCACCTGTAAAATGGGATCAGGGGAGTAGATGTTGTGTGGACGTTTCTAACTTTCGACAGAGGGTCGACAGAGACTTCCAGGTCCGCAGGTTTTGTTACTAGGAGCTGGGGCTGGAGCGCAGGTACTCTTTCTGTGGGTTGGGCCCTGGGAAGCGCCCGACTTCCCAATCCGAATTGATTAGGGGTCTGGGAGGAGCAGGGAGGTTTTGTGGTGGAAAGAGAGGTCTGCTTGGGTTGGAAGATCCTAGGAAGACCTTGGAGGAGATGGCATGTTAAGGGGCGCCCCAGAAATGAGAAGAACAGGGGACGCTACAGTCATTTATCGAGTACGTGTGTGTTATATGAGGCTAAGATGATTACCTACTTTTTTTCAAAGTTTAATCCTCAGAGATACCTTTAAAAGAGGTGTTACCGGCCAGACGCGGTGGATCACGCCTGTAATTTTAGCACTCTGGGAGGCCAAGACGGGAGGATCGCTCAAGGTCAGGAGTTGGAGACCAGCCTGAGCAAGAGCGAGACCCCGTCTCTGCTAAAAATAGAAAGAAATTAATTGACCAACTAAAAATATATGCAAAAAATTAGCCGAGCATGGTGGCACATGCCTGTAGTCCCAGTTACTCAGGAGGCTGAGGCAGGAGGATGGCTTGAGCCCAGGAGTTTGAGGTTGCTGTGAGCTAGGCTGACGCCACAGCACCCGGGCAACAGAGTGAGACTCTGTCTCAAAAAAAAGAAAAAAAAGAGGTGTTACCTTCTTTTTTTACAGAAAGGAGACCAAGGGGTTAAGTAACCTGCTCTTGGACATACAGCTAGTAAATGGCAGAGCTGGGATTTCAGATCAGTCTGTTGACTTTAGAGTTTGTGCTGATTTCACCAAGTTTCAGTTTCCTTATCTCTAAAATTGGAAAATATGTCATTTTATAAGATCCATCCAGCACCCCAAAATTGTTTAACCCCAACTTACTCAGAAGACCTTGATTCTAATTCTAGTCAGTCACTCGTTCTTGCTTAGTTTCCCTATTTATAGAAAAGAAGTTGGATTAGATGATCTTCTAGACCCATCCGCCTTTTAAAATGTGTAATGTAGCAATTGAGATGCACTTTACTGAAGTTTTTTAATAATAGGATGGGGGTGAGTTTTAGACCAAGAGTTGGTAGACTTGGGTTCTAGTATCACTTCTGCAAGTAACTGAACCTTATCAATAAAATGAAAATAAACCTTATCCTACCTACCTCACAAGGTTATCATAAGGATCAAGAATGAAGGAGATTTGAAAATTCTGTATCAGAAATTATTTACCTTTTGGAGGGTTACAACATCTGATGAAAGTGATAGACACTTTCCCCTAGAAAAATGCACGAATATGTAAACTTTTATCTCACTTGCAAAGAGGGGAGGTGACTCACTGACTTATATAAGCATTTCTTACTGATCCCAGGTTAAGAGCTCAGCTGTTGGTTCATATTCTCAAATTTATGCTAAGTGTCACAAGAAATCTGTATAACAGCACTGTTCAGTGATTAACTAAAAAAGTTTCTAGCTGGAGCTTTTCATTGTATAAAGATTTCCAGTGCTTTCTAAGTCATATGGCAGAACAGGAAGCTGTTGGAGGACAGATTCCCATTGCACAAGGCTGGTCCATACTGACTTTAATCTCCCTCTTTCTCATCTGAATAATCCATGTAGTTCTTGCACTGTCATGGATTGAAATTGAATAAGCAGTGGAAAATGTATTTCCAGAGAGGAAGATGTTGCTGTGGGATTGGAAAGAGTAGGAGAAGATGAGAAACAAATGATGATAAAAAGGAGCAGTGAGTGTAATCCCCTGCTGCAAGAACCCATTGCTTCTGCTCAGTTTGGTGGCACCGCAGTGACAGAATGCCATAAGTCTGTCCCATGTGGATGGGAAAGAGTTGTGAAGCAAAGATTATCTGGGAAAACAGCAGGAAGATTTGATGTATACTTTATCAGGTAAGCATGCAAGGTGGTGAAGATAGGATAGTTGAATAATTTTGTCTAGACAGGTAGTGGAAAAGCATAGTAAAAATTTTGGCTTATCTGTATTTTTACCATAAAATCATTATAGATTCCATTCCTTCAATGTCACTCGTTAATTATATCAAGTTATTTGGGGCCAGTTACACACATTTTGTCCCTACTACTGTGAATGGTTAATGGGGAGGTTGCACTTAAGTTAAATTTTTTAATTTATTTTATACTATCATAGAGGAAACCATTTAAAAGTGCCATTTATCACTCTTTTTTATTTTTAAATGACAGATGCCCATGGCAACATTTGGAAATTATTAATTAGAAATCTGAAATGTGGTCCAATTCTTTTTAAAAGTCACTTCTATTTACTAGCAATACATTTCCTTTAATATCATTTTCTAGCCCACAGGGACAGAAGTTCAGATCCAAAACGTCACTTGCTAATTATCTTCACAAAAATGGAGACATTTCTCTTAAGCCAGAAGATTTTGATTTTACTGTACTTTCTAAACGGGGCATCAAATCAAGTTATAAAGACTACAGCATGGCAGCTGTGACATCCCAACGGCAAAATGAAAGTAAAAATTCAAACCGGAACCTCAGGACACGAAGCAGGTTCAGAAAAGATGTGTTTCCTCTGCCGCATAGTAGCTTGGAGTTGCAAGACAACAGAGGACTATCTAACTTTAGTTCCACTCATTTGTGTTTGGAAGAAGGTGAGAGTATTAATGATGTTAACTTCAGAAAGTTTAGGAAGCCCAAAGGAAAGGTGACTATTTTGAAAGAAATCCCAATTAAGAAAACTAAAAAAGGGTTCAGAAAGAGTCTTTCAGGTTCCACTCAAAGTAATAGAAAAAGAGAATCTGTGTATAAGAAAGCGGATGCTGAAAATGAGCCTGTTGTGCAGGAAGGTCAGCTTGATAGAATGTTCTGCATTTCTGACGCCAGAGCAAGCAACAAGACCCTCAATGTGACCAGTGAAGAGAAGAACCCTGTAAAAGAAAAATCATTGAGTTCAGGATCAAATTTTGGTTTTGAGCAAATAACTTCTGGCACCATAAACAAATTATGTTCGACCGAAGAAGCTGAACACGATAAGAAGTATGAGGATACCCTTTCAGAATCTGAAGAAATCAGAACAAAAGTAGAAGTTGGGGAAAGGAAGGAACATTTGCATATTGACTTTTTAAAATGTGGCTCTGAAATGGACAACAACTGCTCACCAACCAAGAAAGACTTTACTTCTGAGAGAATATTTCAAGGTATACCCTACCTGAAAGCACTATTAAACATTATGTGATAAGGAGTTTGTACTTGCGTATCTCGTGTTTCATGCCTGTATGTGGTAAAGATGTGGGAATAGAGCCAAGAAATAGGGCCAATTAGGGCCTAGCTGATCTTGGGGCCCTTTCCTGTGGCAGAAAATCAGCTGGCTACTGTTACTCTGCCCAGCAAAGCAGAGTTGAGCTGTGACTAGCGGCCGTCATCTGCCTGGCGTGACAGCTGGGGCTCTACTCCACAGTGCTTTCCCTTCTTTCTATCCGCTTTCCAGCCAGTAAAAATTAAAAGGCTTCACTTGTGAAAAATTTGGGGAAGACTCTGTTTATACATAAACCAGTTGAGAATAGTTGGTATCTTCTCTTAGCACCCCTCCTGTTACTTACTACTAATGTGTGACTTTCAATTTAATTTTGTGTATATCATAGTCATTTCTATCTTCTGTTATAATGTAATGATTCTCTAAAATGCTTTAGAGCTCTAAATAATTCAAAAGTGTAATCACATAGTTCATCTATTATTTGTAATGTGCTCTTAATACAGAATTCAGAGCTTCAGTTTTGCCTTTATAATACCTCAATGAATAAGAGATAAAAAGGAGACCTTTTTAGCAGACCTGTATTAGTTATTCATTATGCCATTGTGGTATAATGAATAACTCCTTTTAAAGAAAAATAGTAATATTACTTAAAATCCTGTGGGAAAACAGCCTGCACAGATTTGTGGAGCAAAGGATTAGGCTCAATTCCTGCTCTCAATCCTCATGATTTTATGTCTTTTCTGTGACTAGAATTTCTCTGCCTTTAACAAAAAATAGCCATATATACCTAGGAACTGCATAAGAATTCTTCAAGTCTGTCCTTTAAAGACTTTAAGCTTCTTAAAGAAAACTTTGAGGTTATGTAGATTTGTTGCTAGCATAATGGACAAATTAAATATTAAAAACATTCTTTTGTGACTAAGATGGAAATATCCTATTCATCCTATACTTAAAGAAATCTAGTTCTCAACATAAGATGAAGTATCCTTAGGTTATTAGGTGTCTAATGGAATAGTGAAAACCTCTCTTTGCAGCTGAGCACTGTGGCTCACACTTATATCCTAGCACTTTAGGAGGCCGAGGTGAGAGGATCTCTTGAGGCCGGTAATTCAAGACCAGCCTGGGCAACATAGCAAGGCCCCATCTCTACCAAAAAAAATTAGCTAGGCATAGTGGCACATGCCTGTAGTCCCAGCTACTCAGGAAGCTGAGGCAGGAGGATCGCTTGCTCCCAGGAGTTCAAGGCTTCAGTGAGCTGTGATCATGCCACTGCACTCTGGTTTGGGTGACAGAGCAAGACCCTGTTTCTTAGGGGGAAAAAAAAAAACTCCCATTGGCTTAGCTAGAAGTTGCCAAATAAACTAATAATAAAGGAGGCTAGTTAGTGATTATTTATAAGAATCTGCAGAAAAAGTTATCAAACAACTAGTAAAAGCAGGTTCCTTTGTTCTCTTTTTTATTTTCTCCTGTGCTTTACCTATTCAAACTAGATAGCAAAAATCATTAGACTAATATGTTTTTGGAGACCTGGATGGTTGTCCCAGTCTTAGTTAATCCCAGTGTCATTTTTGGATGGTTGCTTAATTTTGAAGCTTTAATTTCTTCCTCTGTAAAAGGGAGGTAATAACCCTCACTAGTCCTGTTTTTTGCATCAAGAATATTGTAAGGTAAAATGAGAAGTGAAAAAGATAGCTTCCTGCTATACAGATGCAAAGTATTATTAACCGATATTCAAATTTAGAGGCTATGGCTAAAGGGAGTGTTAAATGTGATGATTTTAGAAATTTGAGAAGTCTGATAACACTGGTTCCCAGTAGACAGAGCTTCCCAAGTAGGTAGTGGTCTTAAGTGTTCCAGGGTTCAAATCTTATGTGTTTCGGCAGGTTCTGTTTTATCTATATCCCTTTTTTGGTAAGTATAAAAGTGTTCACTGCAGAAATTTTGGAAAAATATAGAAAATTAAACAAAAAAAGAAAAATTATCACTCAGCAACAACCGTTATATCCTTTTGGCTTATTTTATTGTTAATCTCTATTATATTTTTATTTGTATATATTTCCTCTTGTTTATAAAGTTGGGATTATATGTGGAATCTTGATTTTCTCATTTAGAAGTTAATGTCATGAGAAAATATTCTTGATACAGTCTAAAAATATTTTAGTGACTACATTGTACAAATGTGTCACAATTTAAAATCCATACTGTTTTTAATTTTTTAATACTATGAACTCTGAACATAAATCACAAATAACTAGTATAACACAGTGGTTAAAGACATGTACTCAGGAGCCAGACTGCCTGAATTTGAAATTTAGCTCTGACACTTAGTAGCTGTGTGACCTTGGACAAGTTACCTAGCTTCTCTGTGCCTCAGTTTCCTTATCTATAACATGGAAATAAAACAGTACCAAGCTCATAGGTCATTAGTAGAATTAATTGGTTAATTTTTGTAAAGGGCTTAGAGTAGTGCCTGGCATGCTTTATAATAGTAGAGGTATTATTGTTATTTGCATCCCTGAATATTTCTTTAAGCTAAACCATAGATTCTATAAAGTGTTCACTTTTCCTTTTCAGAAGACACCATCCCACGAACACAAATAGAAAAAAGGAAAACAAGCCTATATTTTTCCAGCAAATATAACAAAGAAGGTACCCTTTCCCAATCAAAAAAACAGATTTTATGTCCATTTTGGGTATTCAGCTCTGATGCAGTATGTTTGTTTAGCTCTTAGCCCCCCACGACGCAAAGCCTTTAAGAAATGGACACCTCCTCGGTCACCTTTTAATCTCATTCAAGAAACACTTTTTCATGATCCATGGAAGCTCCTCATCGCAACTATATTTCTCAATCGGACCTCAGGTTTGTGGATTATTTTCATCTTTCTCTTAATAGAGACAGTGTGGTAAGGAGAAGGCATTGAATTGATTAGGAGGCCTAGCTCCTACTCAATTTCAAGTCTGATATTCAAATTTAGAGGCTACACCTAAAGAGAGTATTAAATGTGATTTTAGAATTTTGACAAGTCTGATAATACTGGTTCCCAGTAGCATGACCTTGGGTAAGGACTTCTCCTTTCTGCCCTCAAACGCTTCACCTATGAGAAAGACTAGATTATATTCAACAGCCTTTTTAGAAAGTTAGACTAGATTAAGAGACAGATTTTCATTTATTTTCTACTTCCAAATAAGTTTTGGTCATCAGTGAAAATCAGTTAACATTTCTCCTGTCATGTGTATATAAAAGCATCTCTTTTTCATTGAATTTACCTTGTGTTCTATATGCTTCTACTCCAGTTGTCTGGTGATCTGATTATTTAAAAACTAGTATCAGGCCAGGCATGGTGGCTCACACCTGTAATCCCAGCACTTTGAGAGCCTGAGGTGCAAGAGTTAGAGGTTATAGTGAGCTATGATTGCACCACTGCACTCCAGCCTGGGCAACAGAGCGAGACCCTGTCTCTTAAAAAACAAAACAAAACCAAAAAAAACTAATATCATGCAAGGCCAGGTTTCAGCATAATTTGGACTATTAGTCAAACAGATTAACAGTGTTGGTATTTGACTCTGAAAATGGTTGCTGGTTCAGGTAATGGCTTCTCATCAGTGCTTAAAAAAATAAACCCTCTGGATGAGATTTCTAGATTTCTACCTGAACCTGAAATCAGCCCATCTGAAGACTTGTGATCATACAGTTACTTTTATTTCCCAGGCAAAATGGCAATACCCGTACTTTGGAAGTTTCTGGAGAAGTATCCTTCAGCTGAGGTAGCAAGGACTGCAGACTGGAGAGACGTGTCAGAACTTCTTAAACCTCTTGGCCTCTATGATCTTCGAGCAAAAACCATTATCAAGTTCTCAGGTACTTTCCCATATACCCAAAGGAAAAAACATAAATTGTACTTATTTAAGAGAGCCACACCTTAAACTTTAATGTCTTCAGATGCTGTAGTAATGGTGGTTATTCAGCTCAAGCTGAATATAAAGACAGTCTTCTTACCCCAAACCGCAGTCGCCCACTGACACAGACAATAAATCTTTGCCCCACACTGAGTCAGGCCATGTGAGCATAACTAGGGGAAGAAGTCAGTGATGCAGAAAGCCTAGTCCTTAACCTCAAGGACATTACCTCTGTCTAGTTAGCACAGCACAAAATAGTGGTTAGGAAGTGGCAGATGATAAGGATGCTGCAGGAATTCAAAAAGAAGCGCAGTCACAACTGGAGTTGTTAGGAACTTTCCTGTCCCTTTGCAGTCCTCTCGTTCCTGCCCCGTCACCACACATAGGGAAGGTGTCTTTCTAGAGGCTGACCTGATATGTGGGATGTTGTATTCTTCAGACGAGTACCTGACAAAGCAATGGAAGTATCCGATTGAGCTTCACGGGATTGGTAAATATGGCAATGACTCTTACCGGATTTTTTGCATCAATGAATGGAAGCAGGTGAGGCCCTCTCCCTACCATAACATGTTCAGCACATTTGGTCTCTGAGGCAAATTAGGTTCATCATTACAGCTAAAACTATTTCTTGAACACCAGTGCTGTCACAGTCCCAACCAATTTTGTTCCCAGCTTGAAGGGCAGCGAGTAACATAGGGTTTTTGGCAGCAGGGAGAGGATCCATAGAAACTCTCAGGTCCACAAAGACCTGTTGGCATGGCCTCTGACTGACCTCCAGTGGTCCATGACTTCTGACCCTGTTCCTGTCATTCTCCATTCATCTACTGTCTCTATATTTTCCTCCTGTCAAAAGTCCACCACTAAAGGCAAGCAGGCAGGTTTGGGCTTAGAGTGTTTGTTTGTTGGGTTTCTCCTAGTGGTCTCAGACTGGTTTTGTGGTAACTGGGTCCTACTTCAGCTGCCTGTTCTCTTGAACATGCCCAGCCCACAGGCATCCTGGCAGCTGGTGGGTGGCCAGCCTGGTACATTGCCCTCTCAGCTTGCGACTCACCCTATAGCATTCAGCCAGTAGGTCTGGCCAAGTATGAGATGAAGGACATGGTGCTGTCCCTGCTCCATCAGAGCAATCCATTGTGACCTGAGCAATCCATTTAACCTCTCAGAGTCTGTAACCTCTTTCTGGAAAATGAGGTATTAATACTTGACTCCTGTCACCACCCCATGCTCCAGGTTGTGGTGAAGATCAGTACTAAATTGGAAAGTATTTTGAACAGTATTGCTTTCATATAAGGTATAATTTAAAACATTTTTAAATCCCTTTAGGTAAAAGGTTATAATTTTTCAGTGTATTATCATAATGTACTGTTTGCCAACAAACCTTTTAAAAAGCCAATTTTGAAAAATGTTATTTCTTACTAACTTATATAAAGCATCCATATCCTAATGTGTTGTATTTCTTGCAGGTGCACCCTGAAGACCACAAGTTAAATAAATATCATGACTGGCTTTGGGAAAATCATGAAAAATTAAGTCTGTCTTAAAACTCTTTGAAGTTTTCAAACTTGTCTTTTATGCATTGCTTTGCACTTCAGTTCTTAAGAGCTCCATTAAGCACAACCAGCCATCTTTCCAGCCATATAGATTTTAATTAGCCTGACTAGATGCCCAGTTGTGTGTTTTGTTGATGTGTGTGCCACTGGTGGATCTTTGTTACTGAATGTGCTAGAACATATTTTGAGATTTTTTAAAAAAATAAATTGTTATTTGACAACAATCCTAAGAATGTATGACTTTTCCAATAATGAAGTATGATGAGAAAGTGAAAAACACTTTTCTAAACTATTGGTAATACAAAGCAAATTTCTATCAACTCCACTAGAGGAAAGATGAGACTTTCTGTTCTCTGTTTATAGATGATATTACACTATAGTTATATGAAGAAGCAATCAAAAACTTTGCAGCCAAACATGTCATAAAAGGTTTTACTGAATGTATTAGGCAGTTAAATGATAAAAATATTTTTATTAAAAAAAGCTAACCCCCAAAGACAAATAAGATTACTTTGTCATCGTATGCGGTTGATGACTACACATCGGTTCTTAGGAATTGTGGATCTGATCCCAGCATCTGTTTGATAACCTAATGTGAGTATCTGCTTGCTGCTCAGTTCAGCTCACTGGCTTCTGGCTCATGCCTTTTACCCTGATTCCTTTGTGAAAACTCATCTCAGCTTCCAGTTGGAGGCTGGGACCTTTTAAGTTTTATGCTATTTTTGTTACAGGTACTTTAATGTTATAGTTCAAATACTGAAACATTTACCTTAGAAAGAACTTACCGGCCAGGCAGAGTGGCTCATGCCTGTAATCCTAACACTCTGGGAGGCCGAGGCAGGCGGATTGCTCAAGGTCAGGAGTTCGAGACCAGCCTGAGCAAGAGCGAGACCCCATCTCTACTAAAAATAGAAAGAAATTAATTAGCCAACTAAAAATATATGCAAAAAATTAGCCGGGCATGGTGTCACCTGCCTGTAGTCCCAGCTACTCGGGAGGCTGAGGCAGGAGGATCGCCTGAGCCCAGGAGTTTGAGGTTGCTGTGAGCTAGGCTGATGCCATGGCACTCTAGCCCAGGCAACAGAGTGAGACTCTGTCTCAAAAAAAAAAAGAACTTACCAAACAAAAAATGTTAAATTATTAAGTCTTAATTACGAATCACCATTTTAAGGTATAACTTGAAAATTAAATTGATTGAATAAATGAAAATAAATCAACTATTTGGGCAACTGCCTTTGTTATAGGCTGGTGTGTAGCCAGAATCAGGCTGCGGTGTGATGCAGGGTTAGTTGGTTGTTTCCACTTTAGTCAGCAAGTGTCCATTTTTAGAAAGGGTTGAATTTTGACCAGAGAACAGTTATACTGGCCACACCTTCCCCTCCCTAAGGCAAACATCTGCTGCATCCCATCAGAGTTTCATTTAACAAACATCAAAGTAGCCTTCACAAAGTGCAATGCCCTGAGCTGGGGAGGGACACCAAGATGAGAGGCTCAGTAGAGACCCTCACAGGGAGAGAGAGGCACACACTATGGGCCAACTCAGACGAAAGGGGTGAAGTATAGGGGTAAAACACTCAAACATGGCGGTGAAAGGCAAGAGAGGCCTGTGAAACCCTGGGCCACAGCCGGGGTTGGAGGGTAGGGCAAGCTCAGCATCAGGTATGGCTTCATGACGGGGCTGGTTGTCAAATCCCCTCCCCTCACATCTCCATCCATCGAGAGTGTGGGCCTGTGGACGCAGGAAGGGAGCTCTGTGGTAAGGGAGCTCAGGCCACAGCTCCTTCCTAGTTCTAGACCTGGCTCTTCCTCTTTCTTGCAGGTGAGGTTGCCTGGCTACTACCTGTTTCCTTTTTTGTTGTTGTTGAGACAGAGTCTTGCTCTGTTGCCCAGGCTAGAGTCCAATGGCACGACCAGAGCTCACTGCAGCCTCAAACTCCCAAGCTCAAGCGATCCTCCTGCCTCAGTCTCCCTAGTAACTTGTTTGTAGAGACAAGGTCTTGCCATGTTGCCCAGGCTGGTGTCAAACTACTGGCCTCAAGCGATCCTCCTACCTTGGCCTCCCAAAGTGCTAAAATTACAGGCATTAGCCACTGCACTTGGCCTCATCTGTTTAAAATGGGATCATGGTACTACTCTCACGTGGTTATTGTGATTATGAAGTTCAGACATACAAGTGTTTAAATGGTGCCTGGCTTGTAAGAGTGCTATGTTAATGTGGCATCTAAGTGACTGCCTCATGTTGAGAGGGTCACAGAGGTAATGCATCTCAGTAAAGACAGTGCCTAGCACAGAGTAAGCACTCAAGTGGGTTTTTTTTTAACTTTTTAAATTGAGATAAAACTCACCATTTAACCATTTTAAAGTGTACAATTCAGTGGTTTTTAGTACTTTTACAGTGTTGTGCGGCCATCATCACTATCTAATTCCAGAACATTTCCATCACCAAAAATGTTCTTTTTGAACATTTCTTCAAAAAGAAACCCTGTGCCTGTTAGCAGTCATTCCAGTTCTTCCCTCTCTCCATCCCCTGGCAACCACCAATCTACTTTCTATGTAGATTTGTCTATTCTGGATGTTTCATGTGAATAGAATCATATAGCATGTGGCCTTTTGTGTCTAGCTTCTTTCATTTAGCATACTGTTTTGAAGGTTCATCCGTGTTGTAGCATGTGTCAGTACTTCATTCCTTATGACCATTAAATGGCTATACCACATTTTATCACTTGATGCCTAATCCAAGGACTCAGGTTCTGTAAGTCTAAGCCATGGGCTCCTGTCTAAGGGGACAAATATATCAAATACCCTGCCTCTGTTTGGTTACTACTCACTTGGGTTCTTAAAACTCCGTAGAGGAAGCAAGGTCTATTCTTTGGATGAAAAAACTGAGGCCTTAAGATGAGACCTGCCAAAGATCCTACAGTTCATGGGAAAACCGAAGATTTATTACACTAGATTCCGGGGCCACCGGGCCAAAGGAAGAAATCCTGTCTTTCACCAAGCCCAGAACTAGGCACGGCTCAGATTTGCTCGGGGCCCCTCCCAGTGTGGGGCTAAAGGAGGTGGGATCAGCAGACACCCGGCCGCGGGGCGTCTGTAGCCATGGCAACAGGACGCTTCTGCGCTCTGCAAGTTTAGCGCGTGCAGCAAGACTTGAGTTGCTGCTTTTCTGGTATCCCGCGCGGGCAGCAAGCAAGCGCACATAGATGCGGACGGGTTCGCACACTGCCTGTGGCATCTCTCCCAGCAGCGCGATCATAGACGATTCCTGTGAAGTGTTCAAGAGCCTGTTCTTGCTGCTCGGTAAGCCTGGGAAGCACGCCGTCTGCAGGAAGCCCTCAGTGCCCTGGACTCGGGAAGGTGGGGTGAGGGGAGAGCTCATTGTGCCGTCCCGCTCTGGGTGAGAGGTTGCCAGGGAGTCGGGGGCATGTACATTTCTGAGATTTCCACCCGGGGCCCAGTTATGGAAGCGAGCCGAGTTGCCCTGGCTTGGAACCAGAGGCCTGACCCATATGCCTGGGGCCCTCCAGCTCGCTCTGTTTCTCTGAGGGACATTAATGTCTTCAGCGCTGGAGAAGATGCATGGGGAAGACTCTGGTGGTCAAAGATTTGCCAAGAAAGTGCCGGGGAACAAGTTCTTGGCAAAGCACTGCAGTTTCGAAGGTGAAGGACCGAGATAATGGATAATTACAGAATAAGAAAGGGTGAGTGCTGGGTGCAGGGGTGATGCCCAGGAGTAAGAGGCGCTTTGAGGGTATGGGACAGAGAGGAACAGTGTTTCCTGGAAATAATTCTGGAAAAGATCTTTACACTGGGGCTCAAAGGTTAAAGAGTTCTCCAAGCCAAAAGGAAAAGGAAAAGCATTTCAGGTGAGGAAACAGCATGTACAGAGGCACAGAGGCCCGGTGTCTTCAGGAAACTGCTGATAGTTCGAGTGTCTCTGGAAGCTCGGTGAGAGAGGTCAGAAGGGACAGGATGATGAGAGATCTTGTAAGCCAGGAGATGGAGAAACCACTGGCAGCGACAGGATTGGGAGCAGTCAGCAAAGGCGGAGGCTGAACTGGCAGACTCAGAATGTTACGTGTGAGAAGAGACGGGGGCTGTCAAGCTGGAAGACTGAAGGTCTTCTCCATGCCTCTGCCCTAGTGCCGAACACATGAATGTCCAGTGGAGAAATAGGGCAAGCAGAGCACCTGGCTACCTTCCCCAGGCACACAGGTCGAGCCTGTGGTCAAATGCCTAGGCCAAAGATGCTGGGAGGTGAGGGAGAGGGGCCAGGCTAGTGGGCACTACAAGGACTTGAGGGCTGATTAGTCAACGAACATGGAAGGAGCAATCAAAGATGATGCTCAGGTTGGTAGCTAGGGGACCTGGTAGATGGAGATCCATCTCACAGAGATAGAGAACATGCCTGAAGGACCCAAGTAGGTGTTGGCAGGGGCGAGAAGACAAATCCAGTCTTAGTTGGTTGAGTTCAAGATCCTTGTAAGCCATTCAAGTGGAGATGTTTTAGGAGCAACTGGATATATAAAATTGGAGCTGATTCCAAGTCATAAGTGTTAGTATGGGTGTCAGTGTCCTCAGGATTAGAGGGTTATAGAAACATGAGAGTGGAGCAGATTATTTGAAAAAAGAAGAAAGCCTGGGTGTTAGCCCAGAAAGCACCAACATTTAAGGGGTGGGCAGTTAAAGAAAGGCCCAAGAACAGCATCCAGAGAGGTAGGATGGGACTTAGGGAGAGATTTGAATCAGGAGCCAAGACAGGAGAGAATATCAAGAAAGAATGGAATTATCTCCAGACACTGGCAGGCTATCCCAGAAAAGAGGGAACAAGTGTATTTTCTGGGCATCAGTGGAGAGGACTGGGGCCAAAAGGTAGAAATTCCAGAGAAGCAAATTCTGGATCAATATAAGGAAGTGTTTTCTAGCAGCCAGAGTTAGGTATCCACAATGTTAAACAGAGAGCTCCATTTTACCCTTGGTTTATAATGTCAACGGAAAAAAGCCAAACTCCGTAAAATAATTTTAAAAAGACGTATTCCGAGCCAAATTTGAAGATCATGACTGGAGCCACACCCAAGAAGCCTTGAGCAAGTGGACTCACCATGGTTGAGTTACAGTTTGGTTTTATATATTTCAGGGAGACAGAGGTTACAGGTAAAGTCATAAATCAATACATGGAAGGCATACATTGTTTTGGCCTGAAAAAGTAGGCCATCTGGAAGAGGGGGGAGAGTGTGGGTGGCCTTACAGGTTATAGGTCAGTTTAAAGATTCTTTGACTTGTAATTGGTTAAAGATATGAAGCTTTATCTAAAGGCTTGGAATGTTTTAACATAAGGAGCTGTTTATCCCAGACAAGCCACTGCACATAGATTAGTTGTGTAAATTGAGGACCTGCAGGTTTGTCTTGCATAGCCTTAGGCCTGCTAATGGGTTACAAAGGATGTCCCTCTTGAGAGCTTTCCTCACCAACTCCACAGGAACATGTTCACACAATCTCTACCCTTTTACACAGGGACAGACAGCCTCTTTTATTCTAAGAGCCCGTGGCACTTTCTGTCAATGGACACAGGACCCCCAAGAGCACTAGAGTGGCACTCCATGAGGGGGGTGCGGTGGGCACCCCTGGAGAGGAGTGGTTGGGGGCTGTAGGTTGGGGACTATGTGATAAGAAGGACTCGCTATGGGGGGAGCCTAGGGGACACCATGGTCTTTGGAGGGCACAGCAGATGTGAAAACCCGAAAACTTGAGAGCCAGGGCGGAGCCGGAGCCTCTGACAAGCAGAAGGGAGGCCAGTGCAGCCCGGCCAAGTGGGCGGGGGCGGGATGGGCGGAAATGAGGGATGAGAAGGGAGCAGGGCCTCGGGTCCTAGGAGGGCTAGTTATCTAAGAGCGCCAAGAAGCCATGGAAGGACTTCAAATGGGAGAGTGACGGGATCTGATTTTACATTTTTAAAAGGCTCTCCTGGCTGGGGCAGAAGGTGGATTGGGGGTCTAGGGAGGACACAAGTGGCAGTGGCAAGACCAGCGAGGGGCAGATTTTGAATGTGTTCCCGGGGTCTGCGGGATAAAGTTGAAATCCCTTAGCTTGGCATTTAAGGTGACTCCAACCTCCTCTCCCACTAACCTCCTCGTTTACATGAATACGCTTCCAATGCCACGCCAAAATCCCACCCCAACTACTCCCCTTGAGTAGCCAACCATTCGTGAAGGTCTACCTCAATGACACCTCTTCCCTGTTGATCCCCAAGTTCCAGCAAGTTTCTCCCCCGACTGAGAGCACCTTGTTACCCTCTGGCTGCCCTACCTTGTTCCTGGCATGCTGCGGTCGGTCGGGCGCCCAGCGTCGTTTGTCTGCACCAGCACAGCACCCGGCCTGGGGGGATTCTCAGTGAATGCTGGTTTGATGAATGACTAAATTCTCAGGCATCCCCTGATGGGTATGGACTTTCTTGTGGTCCAGGAAATGACACATGAGTTTAGACGTGCTCACTTCTGTCCCTACTGATGTACATGTTTGTTATTTGCTGACTATGAAAGGAACACATGGGCATTGTAAAGAGACTTCACAAATGCACTGAATGTTCACTTTATGCCAGCCTGGGCACCAGGGACACAGGGGAACTAAGACACAGTCCCTGCTACTGGGAAACTCACGGCCTGTTGGGAAAGAAACACACAGAAAGTGTCTTCATTTCAGAAAAATATGGCAAATGCTGCTATGGGGCTAAGTAGGAGGCTCTAGAGCCCCAGAAGGGGCATGAGAGAGGGCCTGGGAGGGCTCCAGTGATGCCTGAGCTGAGTCTCAAAGGACGAACTGGGGACAATCAAGTGCAGCGTGAGAGAGAAGGGCGTGTCAGAGGGAGGAAGCGGCCCGGAGTGGCTGTGTGCAGAGAGGTGGGGCAGGCCGGAACCACGGGCAGCTCAGTCTGGGCACAAATACAGGGTGAGGCAGAAGGAGCAAGAGAAGGAGTCAGAGAAATTAGAGAAGCTGGCTGGGGCAGGAGGATGGGGGGCAGGTTAAGGCCGCTGAGAGCCATGGATGGGATTTAAGCGGAGGAGTTTAGGTTTTAGAAGGAAAATGATAATGACAATATTTCCAATAATGATGTTATATCCCTTCTGATTTTTAGAGCACTTTCATATCTGTTGTCTCATTTGATCTTCATAGCAACTTGGGGAGGTAGATAGATGGAACAGAGTTTATACCATTTCAGAAATAAAAGACTTGAGACTCAGCAGGATTGGGTGACAGCCTGTAGTAATAGCAAGTTAACAGCTAAGAGCTGAGCTCTGGAGCCAGGCAACTCTGCTACTAATCAACTGTGTGACCTTGGGCCTCTCTGGGCTTCAGTGTCCTTATCTGTAAAATGGGCATAATCATAGCACCAACCTCAGTGGCCTGTTCATTTGTCATTTGTTCAGTCACGAAATATTTACGGAGTTCCCGTGATGTGCAGGCACTAGGGAGATGCCAGAGCTCCAGCAGGGACCAAGAGAGACAAGGTCACAGTCTTCATGGAGCTCATAGTCTATCAGAAAAGGCAAATATCAACCAAGTATTTGCACGAGGGGATCTCAAATGCAAACATCTGCCTGACGCAGGGGCTTCATAAATGAACTGAGCTGCGTGGGAGACAATAGAGAATGGTGGAGCCTGTGGAAAGCTGGAGAGAGCACGCCCCTCCAGTCACTCACTTGAAATAGTTTAAGCAATATATCAGACAAAACAGGACCTCCAGCCTCATTCAGTATGACGGCCACTAGTTGTCAGCCTTTGATTCGCCTAGTTGTGATAAGTGGGAGGAGGGAAACAGGCTGTGACTGGAGAGGTAAGATGAGCGTATACTGGAGACTGGGGCCTGGGGGATGAGGAGGAGTGAGGAGGGTACGGGTGGGGGAGGGACGCTCCCTAGAGGAGGGAGCAGCATGTGCCAGACCCTTAAGCAGGTTCGGGCTTGGATCACACAGGGAACAGACAGAAGCTCAAGGCATCTGGGACACAGTAGGGAAAGAGAGGCAAGTGATAAGGCCGGACAGGTGGGCAGAGGAGGGGCACGGGACTTTATTTTGAGGACCGTGGAAAGTCATGGAAGGATTTCAAAATGGCCAAAGGGTGAGTATATGAAAATTATGGCACATTTATTAGGTACAAAGTTACTGTAATGGATTGGCTGATTCCAAACATCTCCACCACCCTATACAGTAGGCACCATCATTATCTATCCCCATTTTACAGATGAAGAACTTGGGACACAGAGAAGTCAAGTGGCTGGCCCAAGATTACACAGCCAGCAAATGGTAGAACCAGGGCTCAAACCTGAGCATTCTGGCTCCAGGGCCTCTGCTCTTGACATGCTGTGCTGCCTAAGAAGATCAGACAAGATCAGATTGGCGTTTTAAAAAGTTCATTCTGATTGCCAGTAGGAGTGTTAGGAGCTGGGGGTGGGGAAGATTAAGTAAGAGAAAGCATATAAAGCCATTAGCTTAGTGCCTGCCATCGGGAGTGCCCGGCGGCGTTGGATGAAATCATCCTCATCATTATAGCAAGTCGATGAAAAAGCCAGGCCTGGGACCCACGGCCCTGATGCCCGGCCTGGTGCCGAAACATTTTCCCTTCCTGTCTCCTTTTAGTCCTCTTCTGGAAAGAAACTCACCTTTTAACCCTCTTCCCCAAAGGGCTCTGCCAGTCTGAGACTTCAGTCAATGACGAAAACGCCAGCAACATCCCTGTCCCTGTCTTCAATCCTGAAGCGGTCATCGCCCACTGCTTCAAGCAGTTCAAGCAGGACGACTTCCACCTGCCTCAAAGCCGCCGGCGGATCATCGTCGCACCTCCCAGGGAGGGTCAGATGCCCAGCAGTCCCACACCCCACCCCCAGCCTCCCCCACAGCCCATCCCCAGCTACAAAGCCCTGGAAGCTGGAGATCTCCAAGAACAGCCGGAGGATAGTAAGACCTGGCTGAGCAAGAGGGCAAAGCTACAGAAGGACCTGGAGTCCTTTGGCGACGTAAAGAGGTGGCTGGAGAACAAGCCCAGCTTCACGTCTTTAGAGGCCAAGGTCTTAAACATGATCCACAAGGAGCAGAATGTCCAATCAGAGGCCCCCACGCCTACTCCCAGGACCACCAAGGTGAGTAGCCCTTTTGCCAAGTGAAGACACTGAGGGCTTTCAGGACACGTTAGCATTTAGTTCCCTTAGGTTAGGCAAGATGGGGATGGCTCACCCCATTCCACAGAGGAGCAAATGGAAGTCCCAAAAGGGAGGTGTATTATCTATAGCTGTGTAACAAATACCCCCAAATGACTTAAAGCGACCAATATCTATTATTGCGCACAGTTTCTGGGAGTAGCTTAGCTGGGTGGCTCTGGCTCAGTCTTCCATGAGGCTGCAGTTGAGATGTTGGCCTGGGCCGCAGCCATCTGAAGGCTTGACTGGGGCCAAAGGGTTCGCGTCCAAGCTGGCTCACCCCCGAGACTGCTGGCAGGAGGCCCCCCTTCCTCCCACACGGTCCTCTCCCCAGCACTGCCTGAGTGTCCTCAGGCAGAGCCACTGGCATCCTCCAAAGTGAATGGTCTGGAAAAGAGAGCAAGGAGGCTGCAGTACTTTCCATGGCCCCGTCTCCGAAGGTGACGCTCTCGGTTTCGGAAGTTTCACACTGTCACTCGCACCATATTCTCTTTGTCAGACGTGAGTCACTGAGCACTGTCCACACTCAGGGGGAAGGACGGAAGGCTCCACCTTAGAAAGGAGAGTTGAAGGATTTGTGGACATACCTTGAAACCACCCCAAAAGCCATAACTCCTGGCAGTCCATCTTATGGGGTGTTTTAAAAATACTCATTGTTCATTCATTTGTCATTGACACTTGTTTGCTGAGGGCTACATGTGCCAAGCAGGTGCTCACAGGGTTACTGTGAGGATCACGATTGAGAGATGGGAAGAAAAAGGAGGATCTTCCTTTTACAAATGTGGAAATAGAAGCTCAGCGAGGCCAACAATTTGTCCAAACCTAGACCGATCTTAAATGATAGCGTCGTTACCAATGCGTCTCTATGTAATGTTTCCTTGCAATACAAACACTTGAAACTTTTCCCAATTCAGGTAAAGTTGGGATAAGAGGTCACATAACTTGGGTTTAAACACAGCTCTGCTACTTCCTAGTGGTGCAATCTGGGCTTCAGTTTCCTCATCTATAAAATGGGGATAAGCATTGTGCCTACCTCCTAGAGTTGCTGTGATGTCTATAGATGGATCGCTTTCTATAAGGTGCCTAAGACTGTGCCAGGTGCATAGTGAACACTCAACAAATGTTTGCCATTTTTATTGCTACTGTAGTCTCACAGGTGTCATTTGGGTTGGTTGGCCCAGAAACTTCAGGATCAGTCCTTGCTGTTATCATAGCCAAAACCCAAATTTCATGGGCCTAACAACACATTCTTTTCTGCCAGCAGCACAGTGTCTAGGAATAAGCACTGGACTTGGGTCAGAAACCCAGCTCTACTGTTGTCCCTGCTATGTGACCTTAGGCAAAGTCACTTTACTTCTGCCTCATTCCTTTCCTGTAAGTGGAGAAAGTGACACCTATACCTATTCACAGCAAACAATCACTACCTACCTGTCCAGGGCCTGGGCTTTGTTCAGTACAAGGCTGGGAGCTGGGGTACATCGCTAAGGAAGACACGGCCTTGCTCTGAAGGTGTCCTAGTCTGTTTCCTCTTGCCACAACAGAATACCTGAGACTGGGTGATTGATAAAGAAAAGAGGTTTATTTCCAGCCTCACGGTTCTGGAGTCTGGAAAGGCCAAGATTGAGCGGCTGCATCTACTTGGCTTCTGGTGAGGGGCCTCGTGTTACATCGTAACATGGTGGAAGGCATCACAAGGTGGGAAGGCCACGAGCGAGAGAGCCCCCCAAACAGGTTTTTATAACAGACTTGTTCTGGTTGTCATGGTAACTGGTTAATCCATTAACTCAGTAATCCATTAATCCATGAATGGACCAATGACCTCTTAAAGACCCCACATCTTAATACTATTACGTTGGGGATTAAATTTCACCCGGAGTTTCAGAGGGGACAGACATTCAAGCCATAGCTCAAGGCGTTCACATATTAGTGTGGGAGGCAGACACATCAGATTAATGGCTCTACAGTTTGCCTCAGGCCATTAATGGCAGTGGGTCCAAAATACCCCAGGAGGGCAGAGGAACAGTAAGCCAGGGAATAGGAAGGCCCTTTGGAAACTGTCAAGTGCTGCACCAAGGTAAGGGAGCGTTAGCATCACGAAATATTCTCTTTAGTCTGGAATTGGAGGAGGGGCCCTGGGGTAGGTATAGACAG
Organism: Cheirogaleus medius; assembly: GCA_008086735.1. NCBI lineage: Eukaryota > Metazoa > Chordata > Mammalia > Primates > Cheirogaleidae > Cheirogaleus > Cheirogaleus medius. Next base: position 1,678,412 of record VBSM01003205.1, on the reverse strand, counting down.
GGAGAAAGGTATTCCAGGCAGGAGGCCCGGCAGGAACAAAGGCTGGAGCCGGGAGGGGTGTGTATTTCAGTGCACTGGGAGGCCAGAGGGGTATACATACTGGCTCTTCTGATAGGAGACATGGAGATAAGAAGGAGATTTTAGTTTTCCTATTTTCTGATTCTCCCATTTCAGATGACAAAACCCCAGGGCCCAGAGAAGCAAAGTCTCCCAGGCAGTCTGCGGCTAAACGCAGCTGTCCTGAATCCAGTGCCCATGGCCACCCCCATCTTGCTGTCTGTGGGGAGCTGCTCAGCCTCTCTCCCATCATTCTCTAACTTTGGGGAGTGCGTCCCATTGGCCTGTGTCCCTTGAACGCCTCCTCTGCCTTACTTTCTCACCTCTTCCAGAAGAAAGCCCCCCAACTCTCCCGCCGAAAGGTGCCCCAGCTCCAGCTGCCCAAGCCCTCTGCCCTGTTGGCCCTGTTCTCCTACCTGCGCAGCCACAAGATCAAGGTCCTGGAGATCTTCAACAAGGTGGACCGCTGCGAGAACCAGAGAATCACCAGGGAGGAGTTCATTGCGGCCGTAAAGGCAGTAAGCGCCCCCGCTTCCTCCGGCTGGGCCCCTTTCCCGGGCTCTGGATCCATGGAAAAGTAGACACAGGGAGCACAAGTACCAGTATTGTTACTTGTAAAGCCAGGTTGGACAATGCGGATTAACTGTGGCCAAACCAGACCCTTAAAAGCACCTGTACCAGTCTGACCTTGAAAGACCCCGCAGGAATCGAAAGTTCGCAGAGCCAGGCCACAACCAGCCAGCTACCTGGCAAGTCCCTGTCTTACCCACCAGATTCCTGTCTTACCCACTGAGCCCGGAGAGACTGGGCCTTCAGTCCTGCCTCTAGAACCTTCTAGAGCTTCTCCAACTGTCACTGGCGTATAAATCACCTGGGGGAGCATTACAGCTCTTTTAGACATCACATAGGGGTCTTGTTAAAACATAGCTTCTGACCCGGTACATCTGTGCAGGCCCAAGACGCTGCACTTCTAACAAGCTCCTGCTGATGCCTATGGTCCTAGTTTATGGGCCACACTTTTACTTGCACTGGCTATTTAATAACATAAAGTAATTTTAAATAAATAAAATTAAAAATCTGGTTCCTCAATCACACCAGCTATACTCTGAGTGCTCAGTAGTTACATGGGGCAAGTGGTTCCTCTATTGGATTACACAGATGTAGAACATTTGCATCAACATGAAAAGTTCTACTGGTTTGGCAGGGTCTGCAACATATGGCCGACAAGTCAAATCCACTCTGTCTCCTGTTTTTTAAAATAGTTTTGCTGGAACACAGCCATACTTGTTCATCTATGTATTTATTATCTATGGCTGTTTTCATGCTATACTGGCAAAGTTGAGTAGTTATGACAGAGACCATATGGCTCACAAAATCCAAAATATTTACTATCTGTCCTTTTATAGAAAAAGTTTGCATGGGCACAGTGGCTCACAACTGTAATCTCAGCAACTCAGGAGGATTGCTTGAGGCCAGGAGTTTGAGACCAGCCTGGGGAACATAGCAAGACCCCATCTCTAAAAAACTGAAAAATATTAGCCGAGTATGATAGTGCATGCCTGCAGTCCCAGCTACTTGGGAGGCTGAGGCAAGAGGATTACTTGAGCCCAGCCTAGGAGCTGGAGGCTACAGTGAGCTGTGATCACACCACTGCACTCTACTAGGGCAACAGAGCAAGATCCCCAATCTCTAAAAAAAAAAAAAAAAAAAGTTGACTGACCCCTGGTTTGGATGAATTAAGCTTTTTTTTATATATATATTTTGAATACAAGATGCCTTAAAAAAAACTTTAGGAAGTTGACTGCTCCGTCTTTTGTGGTTTTAAATTATCCATTTTCACACATAGGTTTTATGACATGTAGTTATCCGAACAACATTACAAAGCATTTAAAACAACAAAAAACTAAAGAATCTTTAATCGTCATAGCCAAAAAGGTAAAATATTAAATCTTTTAGCACCAGGATAGTTCTGATCTTATTTAAGGAAAGTTTATTCTTCTAAAGAAACTGAGGAACAAAATTATATTTCCTTTAAAACTTTTCTTCTTGAATATTCAATATTGATGGCAAGTATTATACACCTCCAGGGCTGCTCGTCGTCCTTGTAAGAGTAGGATGTGTAGTATTCCTGATCCTATTTTACTTCAGTTAAGGGAGGCTTAGGAGATCCTTGTGGACAAAGATGACAGACGTGTGAGATCATTCTCCGCACCCCGTGCAGTAAATGCTGTCACTGAGATTGGTGCTGAGTAGAGTGGGAACAAGCAGTGACTGACTCTATAAAGATGGTGACATCTGGACTGGGCTTTTTTTTTTTCTTCTTTTTCTTGTTTTTGAGACAGAGTCTCACTCTGTTGCTGGGCTAGAGTGCCGTGGCGTCAGCCTAGCTCACAGCAACCTCAAACTCCTGGGCTCAAGCGATCCTCCTGCCTCAGCCTCCCGAGTAGCTGGGACTACAGGCATGCGCCACCATGTCCGGCTAATTTTTTCTATATATTTTTAGTTGGCCAATTAATTTCTTTCTATTTTTTTTAGTAGAGGCGGGTCTCGCTCTTGCTCAGGCTGGTTTCAAACTCCTGACCTTGAGCGATCCTCCCGCCTTGGCCTCCCAGAGTGCTAGGATTACAGGCGTGAACCACCTCGCCCGGCCTGGACTGGGCTTTGAAGGAGGGATAGGAGTTTTTCCGGCAGAGAGGGAGGACTGAGCAAAGGCAGAGGGTGAGAAAGTGCAGGGTGTGTTCAGGGATGGGAAAGGGCTCTGTGTCCGGCAGCAGGGATGTTGGGTGTGAGTGGGAAGTGGTTGCAGATGAAACTAGAAGCCAGGCTGTGGGGTGGGGCCAGGCGGATAAGGCTTTGGCCGTCAAGGCAGGACATTTGGATGGGAGCCTGCTGGTCTTGGGGGCTTCTCTTCTCTCCTCAGGTCGGAGTCCCTCTGAAGAACCAAGAGGTGGAGGATATAGTGATCTATCTCAGCTCTCTTGGGAAGCACAATGCCATCACCATGGACACCCTGGCCAACACCTACAAGCAGTGGTCTGTGGCCCAGCAGAGGAGCACCCTGCCCACTGCACGGGAGTGTGCGTACCCCTCCCCATCCTGTGCCTCCCCGTCCCCATCCTGGGAGCGACCATGGTGTGGGCAGCCTTGGCCTCTCCTGCAACGTTCACTTCCTGAGTGTGTTGTCCACCTGTGGCCCACTGTGGTGTGGCCAAGCCTCTGGAATGTCTAGGCCCGGAGGTGCCCTAAGGAGCAGATATTCTCTTGAGTGCCCGGCTACCACTGTGTCCATTTGATGATGAATGAGCTCCAGCCCGTACCCTTAGAGGAGGATACTCAAGGGTAGGCTTAGCCCACCAAAGCCCACCTAATAAGCTGAGAACTGACCCAAACAGCAAGCCTTTCCAGAGACATTTATTTGTGTATGGGTCAAAGGCCTCCTTCCTATTAATCCATGCCTTACTGATAAAATGTTAACTAAAATTTTTTGTTTAGAAATCAGAATTAGCAAATGTTTAGAGTTTATTGGAAAATCTACTTTGATATTCTACTATCAGGGATATTATAGCACAGCTGCTGTGAACAGTTGTATAGGTTGTGCACAGCTCAAATTCCATTTGCCAAACCGTGTGCTTGTGGGGCCACATCTGTCCAAACAAGGCATAGAGGCAAATTAGAAATGGACTCAGTAAAGCTCTGAATTTACTCTGTAACACAAGGATGCATCATGTTTCTTTATATTTTAGTGCCATTGTTGTAAAAAAAAAAAAAAAAAAAACAACAATTACAACTACTCGCCCATTCCAGCACCCTCCCCAAATATAACTACAGCTTTGTTTTTCTAAATGAAACAAATCTTGCTCTGCCCGTACCCACCAGGTTGGCAGGAATTTAATCTCAGACACGTTTGGCGGAGAGGGGCTCCTTGCCCTCCCTGAGGTCATGTAAGAGCCCTAGAGGAGGTAGTGAGGGGTTTCCTTACATGGTTGAAGATCTGGGGCAAGGTCTCTGGAGTTCAGGGTCACACTGAACAGGGTGCTCAGCATCCTCACTGGCATGGTTCATCTGGAGGCAGCAGGCAGCTCAGAGCATCCATTCCTCAGTCCCCCGGGAGACTTCCGACATCCAGTCTCAACCAGCTGCCCCGAAGAGGCACCATCCCCTCCCAGGCAGGGTCTCTGCACCCTCAGAGCCCAGGGAACCTGAGCACCCGCCACAGTCTCCCTGCCTGTATCACCACCCACACGGTAGTCATCGCCTGGAATCTGTGCAGGATGCTTTGTGTCCAGAGCATCCTCAGGGTTGCCTCAAGTTGGGTACGCTTTCCCTCCGATGCTCTTTGTGCCTTTTCTTTATAAATTACCAAAGCTCACCTTTATCAGTGTAGCTAGCTGCAAGTCATTTGAGTGACCAAAATGTGCTGTGGTGCATATTTGCAGCAAAGCTATTTGGGGCCTGTTAGTTCTCAGGAGAAGCCAGGCAGAAAGTGTTTGCTTTAACAGTGCTATTTCAGCATCTTCACTGAGTCCTTTTCCCCTGGAGAGTGGCAGTGGGTGAGACAGGTGGACTTGGGTGTCTCTCACTTTGTCTAAAGGGGCAAGAGTTTGGGCACCTTGGCAGGGAAGTCCTCTGTGGGTCAGCAGCTCTTCTTGCAGAATTATCGCAGTTTATCCTTCATGTCCCCTGGAAGTCAGGGTTACTATTCGTGCTTTACAAGGAAGCAGCCGAAGGTCAGAGTGGCTGAGCCCCTTATCCACAGTCTAAATAGAAGGTGGTGAGGCTAGGATTATTTCAGCTTCAGGCAATGAAGGCCTGAACCAGGGCAGGGGCAATGGGAATCTTTCAGTCATTCAGATATTTGTTGAGCACCTACTACGTGCCACACACACTTCTAGGCGCTGGGAACACAGCAGTGAACAAGTGAAAGCCCCTGCCTTCAATGAGCTTACACATAAAGGGTTAAACAAGATGATGTCCAATAGTGATTCATGCATTGAAGACAACAGGACAGAGTAATGGGGTGGCGGCAGGGAAGGCCTCCCTGAGCAGCCGACATTGGAGCTGACACCTGTGATTGATAGGGGCAGTTTCAGGGCAGTCTGGAAGGGCATCCTAGGCAGGGAGAACTGCCAGGGTAAAGTCCCTGAGGCAGGAAAGCTTTCAAAGGACAGAAAGAAATCAGGGCGGCTGGGTGGAGTGGGTGAGGGGTGAACAGTAGATGGGCCAGGTGGGAAGGCAGTCTTGTAACCTGAGGAAAGGACTCTGGATTTTAGTCTAAGTGCTATGGGAACCCAGAGGAATGAGTGATCTGGTTTATATACTTTATATATATACACATATATATTTGAACATTTTTAGAGACCAGGTCTCGCTGTGGTACTGCGAGTCCTCCAGGCTGGAGTGCAGTACCCACTCACAGGCACGATCATAGCTCACCATAGCCTCAGACCCCTGGGCTCAAGCGATCCTCCTGCCTCTGCCTCCCAAGTATCTGGGACTACAGGAACTCACAACCATGCCCGGCTCTATAGTTTTTAAGGGTCCTATTTTGCCACTTGGTGGAAACAGGGAGATAGAGGATGAGCATGGGGGCCAGAGGGCTGGGGTGGCGTGCAGGTGAGGGAGGCCATCATGGACATGGAGAACAGGGACACATTCAGGGTGCGTCTCAGGTGGGCTCGGCCCGGACGTGTGGGAAGGGAGCAGAGGGATGTCCTGGCGCCCGCTCAGCGATGTCGATGACTGCTTGGCGGACCCCATGGCTGGTTACGTCACAGTCCCTCCTTCCTTTGTCTCTTCCCTCTGACTCTAGACTTGGCCAGGCACAGAGCTTCCCCAAAGAGCCTGCCCAAGAAGCAGGCTGTGGATCCAGCCCCACAGCCTCCCCAGATGGACCTGCTGAGAGCGCCCGTGTTCGACATGCGAACGGAGGCGCGGCCCATGACCCTGGAGGAGATGGAGGACGTGGGCAAACGGTACCGTGAGCGGAAGCGGCAGCACAAGGTACACCGCCGGCCCAGGGAGGGCACAGGGCTTGGGGACCAGACCAGCTGGGGTTCAAATTCAGTGCAGCGGCACCACCTGCTGGCTGAGGGAACCTATTGTGAGGGGTTCTCACTTCTCTGAGCGCCCGCCTTCCCTCATTTGTGCAAGAATAATAACTGCTCATGAGGTTTTTGTAAAGATGAAATAAGATCACATTTCTGCTGGGCACGGTGGCTGGAGCCTATAATCCCAGTGGCTTCACAGGCCGAGGCAAGAGGATCGCTTGAGGCCAGGAGTTCGAGGCTGCCATGAGCTATGGTGACGCCACTGCACTCCAGCCTGGGTGATAGGGTGAGACCCAATCTCTTAAAAAAAGAGAGAGAGAGAGATCATGTTTCTGAGAGTATTGAGTTCCCTCCTCCCATTCTTTAATTACTTTTCTTCCTGAGACCAAGGCTGCATCCTCATCACAGCTAGACTCCAAGTGCCTGGCCCAGGGCCTAGCCCTGCATAGACCCTCCAGAAATACATGGCCGGCGAAGGAAGGAAGGATTGATTGAGTGACTTAGTTCGTCCAGTAAATATCTATGGAGAGCCTGCGATGTGCCAGGCCCTCTTCTGGATGCTGTAGTGAACAACACAGTCCCTGCCCCAGGGAGCTGACAGCCTAGTCAGGGAGGCAGACAACATTAATATAATACTATATATAAATATATAATATATACATACACATTTGCATATATAATATATGTATAATAAAATGGCAGATATTGGTAAGTGCTATATCAACTTAGATGTGATTCAATTGCATAACAAGAAAACCCAAATGATAGAGTAGGGACCAGCAAAGTTCCTCTGTGAAGGACGGGATAGTAAACATTTGGGCTTTGTGGACCATATGGTCTGGGTCGCAACTACTCAGCCCTGCGGTTGCCGCACGAACACAGCTACAGACAACACCTAAACAAATGAGTGTGGCTGTGTGCCAACACAACTTTATTTATAAAAACAGGTGGTGGGCCAGATTTGGCCTATGGGTTGTACTTTGCTGATTCTGTTGTTAGAAGCTTTGAAAAGCAGTTTTCTTTCCGTTGGTT
>VBSM01003205.1:1660223-1671176 GCA_008086735.1 Cheirogaleus medius | reverse complement strand
TCCATCCCCTCCATCCAGTACACGGAGCGGTGCCGCCTGGTGCGCTGCGGGAACAAGCACTTCGACGAGCACTGCCTGCCGTCCACCATCCATGGGGAGATGAACGAGCTCATTGGCGTGTCCCGCAGGGACAACTTTCTGGTCTACCTGCAATGCTGGAAGCTCTGTGAGTTCTACGGCCTCCCGCTGACGGAGGACATCCTCATGAAAGGTAAGGGCCTTGGTGGTCGGCCCTCGGGAAGATGCCAAGAGGCCCCAGGCTAGGGAGAGGATGGCGTCTACCTGAGGCACCCGGTCAAGCCGCTGTGGCCTGTGGTGGGAACACTGGGAATAAGGACGGGGCGGGGGGGAGGCGGGGGAGAGGAGGAACAGCCCAGCCTGTTTCTAGATGGGATTTCTAGAACACAAGCCTGAAGGTCTGGGTTCCCCAGCTGAGATTTTGGGGTCTGGATTCCGGAGCCCTGAGCTTGGTGAGTTGGAAGCTCTTCTAGAGCAGGAAGCTCCAAGGACAGGAGTGCTGGGTGAGGGATGCCTGCGGCTGGGCATAAAGGAACAATCCCAATATTGAAGAGGGATATCTGACAGAAATGATAACTGCTATCAAAACCACTTCTCTAGGCCAGGCCTGTTTCCTGGTTCTTGTGCAACAAGCAGTGAGGTAGGAATGCTCCCCAAGACGGCATCTGCCAAGGCCCTACACTCTCTGCTCAAACAACAGGACTCAGCACTGAGATTTCCAAGCTGCTTCTGCCTTCTCTTGCGGGAAGAATAATGTTTTTGTATTTTATATCCAAGCTGATCTGAGCTCTCTGCATCTCTGGGTAATGAGTGCTTCTGATAGGTGGGGATGAGGGAGGGCCCAGCCCCTGATGGCACCTTAGCAATGCCAGCATCCCAAGCTTGTGAATTTGTGAATTTATACATTTATTGGGCAGGATACTCTCTGTACTTTAAACACTTGGAGGCAGAGGTTTTTCTTGTAGGAACCTTGCAGGAAGGAACTCTGGCCCTACTGGTAAATGTAGCTTTCTGAGAAAGGGGCACACAGACAGTGGTGTGACTTACCTAAGAACCAGAGTTAACAGTCACAAGAGATTATTTCCATCTTTTTCCCAAGAGAGAGGGAAACAATTGTATTAGTTTGCTAAGGCTGACATAACAAAATACCACCAGTCTATGGTTTACAACAAGAATTTGTTTTCTCACAGTTCTGGAAGGTAGAAGTCCAAGGTCAAGGTCCCAGCAGGGTTGGTTTCTTCCGAGGCCTCTCTCCTTGGCTTGCAGATGGCAGCCTTCTTGCTGCCTCTTACCCTGGTCTGTTCTCTGTGCATGTGTCCCTTTGTGTCTGGCTGGTGTGTGCACATTCCTCTCACAAGGACACCAGTCAAACTGGATTAGGGCCCACCTTTACAGCCTCGTTTTAGCTTGATCATCTCTCTAAAGGCCTTATCTCGGGAGTGTATATTCAGGGCAACTTGAATCTATGCTCCTGGGTTGCAAATATAATTAAAAAACAAAACTAAAAAACCCCAACAACAACAACAACAAATAAAGGCCTTATCTCCAAATACAGTCACATTCTAAGGTACTGGGGGTTAGGAATTCAACATAAGAATCGTGGGGAACACAATTCAGTCTATAACAGGAAAATGTGGCCAAAGAACTTCAGGAACACAGCAGAGCAACTTCAGTGGTCAGTTTCCCACACACGCTGTGTGCCCCTGCTTGGGCAGCCAGTGGCTGCCTGTCTAGGCTGGGAGAAGAGACAGAAGGAGATCCTGCCGCTCTGGACACCCACTTTTTGCCAAAACATCCTTCCTCCCTACTTCCTCAGGGAGCCTCACCTTCCCTGCTTGTCTATATTCCTGGTTTATCCAGCGGTGGAGCTGCAGCTGGTGTCTTTGAAAATGCAAGCAGACATCCCCACGCACCCTAGACAGCACCCCCTGGGTTAGGACTTCCCCAAATGTACCTCCTCTGTCTGTCCTCACCAGAACATCAAGCCACTGTTAATTCTCTCTGCTGCTGTCTTTTGCTAGCTCCTGGGTTCCCACACGGGTGAGCTTCAGCTGTCCGCAGGACCTCGCGTTCACAGGCACACAGGAGCATCCCATGAGTGGGCATCTTCTTGCTCCTGAATTGACCACTGTCTTGGCCACTGTCTTTGGGTGTCTTCTGACAGAGGCCTGATCCACTGTGGGCAGAAGCTCAAATATCAGGACTTCCAGCTCTGTGTTCTATACTAGAGCTTGGTGGGCTCAGACTCTAGGCCTCAAGCTCAGGGGCCAGAATTCTAGAACATTGAGGTATCCCCTTCTCCCCAGCAAATATAGCTTTATTGGCTTTCTGCCTTGATTTTATAGATAATACTTGCTTATTTGAATTTTTTGGAAAACATAAAAATAAAAATTCCTCCAGCCTGAGTTGGCCACTATTAAAATTTCAGTGACCATCCATTCACAAATCTTTTTCTTTTCCATTTGCATAAAATTAATTCTATAAATCATTTAAAAATCATACTTTTAAAAAAGTCATGGATACCTTTTGAAAATGTGGATGTTGCATATCTCCCCTTTCCTCTCCTAACTTCTTACCTGCACAGATTCTCCCCCAGCCCCAAATAACCAACCATTACCAACCTGGAGTGTAACTTCCATCACTTTTTCCAGAACACGAAATTTTTTGTGTGTTACCCCATCTTACGATGCGCACTGCTCCACAGTTGCAGAAAGGGTCAGTATTTTTTATGTTCTGCGCTTCTTAGAAAACTCTCCCAAGGATATCTGTGAAACTAATTCAAGACAAGGAGAAAACTACCATGAAACAGGTCTAAGTTAACCCAGTGAAGTGTTGGTGGAATCCTGTCTGCTCCTGGGACTCCTAACCAGCTCAGTCCTCCCGTTGACCTGGTTATAAACAGTCCCCTCATGTGTAGTCCCATTAGCAGCACCATCCCAAGGGCCAAGGCCACTTTCCTGATACAGCACTACAGCTATAGGCTATATCACCATGGGGGGAAGCTGGGGGAATGGTTCAAGGGACCCCTCTGCTTGATTTTTGCAACTTCCAGTGAATCTACAGTTATTTGAAAATAACAAATTAAGTCTGGGCACGGTGGCTCACGTCTGTAATCCCAGCACTCTGGGAGGCCGAGGCGGGAGGATTGCTTGCGCTCAGGAGTTTCAAGGCCAGCCTGAGCAAGAGCGAGACCCCATCCCTACAAAAAACAGAAAAATTAGCTGGGTGTGGTGGAGGATCGCTTGAGCCCAGGAGTTTGAGGTTGCAGTGGGCTATGATGATGCCACTACACTTTAGCCGGCGTGACAGAGCGAGACTCTGTCTTAAAAAGAAAAGAAAAGAACAAGTTAGAAAATGTATGTAAGAAAAAAGCCTTTTTAAACAAAAATGCAATTTAAGAAAAAGCAGCCCCCATCTGACCCCAGAGCCCAAGGAGGAGTGGGCTGAGCTAATGGGCCGTGTGCTCCTTCCCGCCGCCCACAGCGCTGCTCTACCCGGGAGACAAGATCGTTCTCCAGGAGGACCAGGTGCGCCCGATCCGGCAGCCCGGAGGCTACTACTCTGACTGGAAGGTCTTCACTGCGAACCTGGCTCTGCTCAGGTCCCAGGGCCTCAGACAGTTTGCGGCCAAGAAGACTGACAAGCTGAGTTTCAGACCCCCTTCTCTCTGCTCTTTGCCGCTGTCCCATTGTTGTCCCTTCAGTGCGGGAGCTGGGATGCTGAAATCCTTGGCGTGTCGTGTGTGCCAGTGTCTGTGTCCCAGTGTCTGTGTCCCAACTGGTCACCACATACCGGCCAAGTCCTAAGTGTCACGCCACCATGTGTCTTAGGATCACGGCCTCCTGGCTTCAGCTCCCACACGGCTGCCCTCCTGACCACGGTCCTACACAGACACAAGGTCTCTGGAAAAGATTATGAGGAGAGCCTGGTTAGAGATTTGGGCGGGCGGTCACAAATCACCACCCAGGTGTCAGGGGCCCTACAGAGGACAGAGGGGCAGCCCCTTCTCTGCCCTGCTGCCCTGCAGCCAACACACCCCTTCTCTGGCAAGAGGCAGGTTTGCAGCTCCTAGGAGGAGAAACGAACACTGTCCTGGAGCCTGTCCCTGACCAACCTGAATCCCCTCTAAGAAATGACCTCCTTTGGTGATCCAAAGCCTAGGACCACCAGATCTGGGTCAAGCAGCAGGTGGCAAGCCCTAGGTAGCATCAGTGGGTGACTGCAGAGGGAGGGGCCCAGCATGGGAGGAGGAGGGGCCAGCAGGCTGGATACCACGAGGTGGGAGGGGCCCAGGACCTGCCCCAGCACCCTAGACCTCTGCCAGCTGCCCATGGGAGTGTGTGGCCAGAACGCCTGGGTGGGACACAGCAGAGCCGAGTAGAGATCACACAGGCCTCAGGTTAAATGGACAGGGTACTTCTCTCTCTGAGCCTCAGCATCTTCGTGTGTAAAAGGGGCCTAACACAGTGAGGATCAGATGAGAAGCACATGTAAACTTCTTAGCACAGACAGCGCTCACTCACTGATTGCTGTTGTTTTACCTGCTCTGGTCAGGGCATTCTCAAGTGCAGAAGCAGGTCCGGTCCTGCAGGTGTGTACTGAGCAGAAGCAGGCTGGTGGGGCCCTAGAGGGCCCTTCTGTTCCCTCTGTGACTGCCTCCCAGCCCCTAGGCTGCTGGCACCAATTCCTGGGCCACAAACCCAGGAAGTGGGTGGGAACCTGGGAAAGGGAGCTATAAAGGAGAAAGAGAGGCCCCCTAGGTCAAGGAGAGACATTGGCTCATCTTGCTACTCAGACAGGATTGGGAAAGAATGCTGTGATTGATTAGCAATGTCTGGTAGGCTCAAAGTTTGGGGGGTTAGTTTTCACCACCCTTGTCCTCAAGGCTGGGTTAGACTCTGGCAGGGGAAGTGGGAGTCAGGGGCCCCAAAAGTCAGATTTAGCAGCTACTACTTATTGAACATCTCTCATAACTACCCTGGGAGGTCTCTGTTCTGGGCAATGAGAAAACCAAGGCCCAGAAAGGAGAACCCAGGCAGCCAGGTGATGAGGCCAGGTCTGGCTGACCCAAGCCCACTGTGTGTTCCCCTGGAGCATGGAGACACAGAGTCAGGACCCCACCCCAGGTAGAAGAAATTCTCTTTTCAGACCTCTGGTTTGAGACTGAGGGATAGGCCCACTCCTGTGGCCCCTGAGCTACTCCCCAAGGCCCCATTAGCTTGGATTTCCCCTCTCCTAACAAAATGACTTTCTTTTCTCCACTAGGAAAACGCCTAAGAAAATCAAGAAAATGCACTTTAAGGAGTTTGAGGAATTCACCAGGTCTGTGGCAATTATCTAACTCCAGAAGGAAGGAAGGAAGGTGGGAGGGGGGCTAGCCTCACCCTGGAGGGGGTCCCTGGGATTCTGCATGTTGTATCATGTGCCTAGCACAGCACCTGAGGCTCGGTGCTCTGACCTGAGAGGCCGTGAAACAAGAGTGCCAGGAAGCATTGCTCTGAGGCTTTCCATGTGTTAACTCACTTAAATCCTCTCAACAACTCTATGAAGTTAGTCTTTAGCATACTTGTATTACAGAAGAGGAAACTGAGGCACAGACAGGTCAAAGTCACACATCTATTAAGTGGTGGAGTGGGGATTTGAACCCAGCTAGGCCAGCTCCAGGGGCTGCACTCTGAATACCACATTAAAATGCCTCCAGATAACAGATGGTGCATGGTAAAGACTTTGGGTTTTAGAGGCATCAGACTGGGAGTCAAACCTGCACCCAGCCACTTGCTCACTGTGTTACAGCCTCTCTAGGCCTCTGGGTCCTCACTGGTGAGGTCGACAGGGTAACAGAACCTACCACATGGACCTGCAGGGAGGACTGAGGCACTGAGGTGCTTAATACAGTGGTAAATCTCCACTTTGGTCACAATTGGTGTGCTCTAGGGAGAAGGAGCTGAGGAGCCCTGCCCTGTCAGCTGACAACTTTCCTTCCGTCTTCTCGTTTTCTAGGAAGCTAAAGGCGAAGAGGCCCAGTGGTCCACAGCGAACCCACCCCAATTCCTTCTGGCCAGGGCACCTTCTGGATAAGCTGTATCTCTACCTGCCCACCGTGGCCACTGACCGGAGCCTGGCACTCTTCAGTTGTATCCAGCCCCAGCCCCATGTCTACCCAGCCACCTACCACCCTGACCACTGGTGGCCCCTTAGGGAGACAAACTACATGACCCATGCCAACTATGATGCTGCCAAGGTCTACTACATCAACTAGAGTGGCCCAGGTGTCGCTGGACCCAGCCATCCTGGGCCAGGGGCCAGTGTGGCAAGCAGCCCAAGCCATAGACACAGGAGTGTCAAAGAGCTAGACAAAAATCCTTTCAATGGAATGGCCTAGGGCCAGCTCCTTCTGGACCCAAAGTGTCCAGTTTCTCAGAGGATAGATGTGTCTAGGGAAACACATGCAGTTTTGGGACTGTTTTCTTCCCCTGACTTTTGCCCTTTTGAAATAAAGCAGGTTGGAGTTTTTCTCATATCAGCTGTGATTCAGTTGATGTGATTTCTTGCGTAGGAACTGTGGCCAGTAGGGAGTTTGGAAAGCTTGAGCCTGGAGGGGTATACAGCAGGCACATTCCCTGGGATATTGACAGGGATGCCTCCATGGCACCTCCAGCCTCTTGTCCTGAGACCTTAGTGCCCACAGGGAGGCGGCAGGCAGTGTGGGTACTCCTGTGCCCTCCTCTGTGAAATGAGGTGGCAGCATGTCTTTCATCCTCCAAAGACTGAGCCATTGGGTACTGCTTCCAAATCTCACAGGTCTTTGGAAACTGAAGGCATGCTCTCTGGTTCATGAGTCCTCTTTCTTATTAACCCACTGAGCCCAACAAGACCTTTTCCTTCATGGCTTGCATCATGCCAGCTGCCATTAGCAACGTGCATCCCATTTGACAACACACAGTGTGTGGGACCAGCATGACTCATGAGGTGTAGTATAGCCACAGACACAGCAGGCTTCTAGTCCCAGTCCTTCCACTTTCCAGCTGTGTGACCTCAGACAAGACATTTCACTTCTCGAGGTCTCCTCCAACACCCCTTCACAGCCCAAATCTCACTATGGAGTTGTCAACACACCCTTCTCACCTTTCATTAAGTCATCAACACAATCCAGTTTAGCTTCTGTCCCCATCTCACCCCTGGAACTACTGTAGAGATCACCAATGACATCTGTATTGTGTTCGAGTTGTGGAATCAAAGTTTCTTTTAATTTATCCTGAAATTTGATTTTCACAATAATTTCAAAAACAAAAGCTAAGCAAAACAAATCAAGAACAACAATTTTAAGAACTAGTCAGTTTAGCTTCAGGGTTAGAAGTGTGGAGTGTGAGGCCGGGCGTGGTGGCTCACGCCTGTAATCCTAACACTCTGTGAGGCCAAGGCGGGCGGATCACTTGAGCTCAGGAGTTCGAGACCAGCCTAAGCAAGAGCTTAGACGAGTGTGGTGGCACACACCTGTGGTACCAGCCACTCAGGAGGCTGAGGCAGGAGGATCGCTTGAGCCCAGGAGTTTGAGGTTGCTGTGAGCTAGGCTGATGCCACAGCACTCTAGCCTGGGCAACAGAGGGAGATTCTGTCTAAAAAAAAAAAAAAAAAAAGAAGTGTGGAGTCAAATCTCCAAAATTCACTTTCCACATATCTAAAATGGAGAGAATAATAGAACTTCCTTATAGAATTGTGGTAAGCACAGTAACTCCCATGGAATGTTAGCTGTTACAGTCTCACTAGTATTTACTATATAAATTCACGCGAGGGAATTATTAGGAAGTCTGTTTTGTTTTCTCCCGGCCACTAGGAGGCGCACTTCCCAGTAGAAGAAAGACGGGAGGAAATAGTCCAAAAGCTGGATTGGGCTTCAACTTCTGGCGGAAGTAGTCTTCCTCCCCAGGTCTTAGCTTAGAAGTAATTCCAAATTTCTACGTAGTCCAAAGGCAGGTAAGATAAATTTTCAGATTTATTCCTATATATTAATCTCTAATGAAACGCAGGTATACTCAGCATTTTTTGCAGCATTATTTCTCTTGATTGTCTTTATTTTCTTTGAAGGACCTGGAGCCGGAAGTCCCAGTCTTTTCCCTGCCAGGATCCTAGAGGTTATTTCCCATCAGCCCTTGCGCACCACCTTCCGCTCTCTCTTCTTGGCGGTGCCTACGGAGGTGGCAGCCATCTCCTATTCGGTGAGTGTTAATCGTGGGCCATCCGCATTTCTGCGGTCTCCATCGGGCCCCTTTACACTCTTCGTGAGGGGGCCTCCCCTTCCGCGAGGTCGCCTCTGTGGGCATTGTCGTTGCCGGCTTGCTGGAACATGAACAGGAACAGCGAAGCGGCCCGGGCGGTGATGGCGCTTTGCCTTCCAGGGCCGCTTGGGGCTACAGAGGCTGCCTGGGGACAGGTCGTCAGAGCCGCAGAAGGCTTGTTTGATCCCTGGCGGCGCGGGGTGCTAACTGGGGCCAGACTACGGGGCTCCCCGGGGCTGTGGAACGTCTAGAGCTGTCTCGGTTTGACAGCCCCTAAGGTCGGATCCGTGGGTCGCCGCCCTCACGATTGTCTGCCCACGTGTGTCTCACTGCTGCGTCCGAAGCTCCTTCCCCTCCACTCTCTGGCCCTCGGACTGCCGCTGCGGAACCGCAAAAAAAAAAAAAGTTGTGTAGTCCGCTCCTTTAATTGTTAACAGAAATTCTGGTAGTGAGTTAAGATCTCTGGGAATATGGAGATGAAAATGCCCCCTTGCGTTCGAGGATGTCATGGTTCCAGGGGGCACAGTCGTTATTGAATGTGTGGTTCGTTGAGTACTTACTGTGTGCCAAACAAAAAAAGTAGATTGATGGCTGTGAAGAGCACAGAGGGGTGCTGCAGTAGGAAAAAAATGAGTGGCTGGGAGAACTACATTGAAGCAGGTATATGTCGATTCTCAACAAATCCAGGTAGAGCAGTAAGTTTAAAGGTTGTGGCATTTTAGAAGCACATCATGGTTTTGTGTATATTTTGAGGGTACTGCAGAGCCACAACAACCTAGGGGAATTATAAGTTGTCTTTATTAAACGTTTACTTTGTGACAGGCACTGTGCAAGCATTCAGCATGCAGTGTCAGTCTCCATTTTACAGATGGGAAAACTGGGACTCAGGTTCAAGTAGATTGGCCTAGGCCTGTACAACTGAATGGACTGTGTAGGTGTTGGGACACTTGGTGGGGTGGGATTCTTGGGGTCAGTTTTGTTTTAGGTCAGCTGTTGGATTCTTTCTTGGGCTCTGAGTGGGTGAGGTGACCCCTGACCTCCCTGGATCGCATCTGGAGAGTGGATAGTATTCTACCAGCTTCGGAAACAGGAGGGAAAGCAAGCCTAGCAGAGGTACCCATTCCATTCCCAGCTTGCTCAGTAGCTGGTGATTGGAAGATACTCTGCAACAAGTGTGTAAGCCCTGGGCAGGAAAGCCTCCTTCCAGGATTCTTCTTTAACTGGGTCTTCTTTTTTCTTAAAGGCATCATGGCTGCCCTCAGACCCCTTGTGAAGCCCAAGATCGTCAAAAAGAGGACCAAGAAGTTTATCAGGCACCAGTCAGACCGATATGTCAAAATTAAGGTATATGGTCCTGAGATGGAAATGGGTGTTGGGGTGAAGAAAGGAGTTCCTAACAGGCTGTCATGTTTCTGACATCACCTAGATGGAGGATTATCTTTGACAGATGAACTGGTTTGTGGTAGGTGAAAAAGCTGTCTGTAGAAAGCCAGGTCTTCCTGAATGTGCCTTACTGATACTCAGTCTCTTGATTTAAATTTCATTGAAATTTAAATGAAAAGGGATGCTTGGCTGTTTCAATGTGTTTGGATGGCTTTGTATTTGAATCATGTAGTTCAGGTGGCCTTATGACATCAGGAGAGGTAGATTATCCTTTTTTATAGATAAGAAAAGTCAGGTCTTGAATGTCTAAACCCATGCTCTCTGTCTTACTATATACATCACCCCTTCACATCCATCAGTATCCCATTTATCTGTTGCTTAGTGTGAACAGGGATCTAGGTTCCTAGGGGTTACTCAGCAGGGGTGCTCAAACTTTTTAAACAGGGCCAGTTCACTGTCCCTCAGACTGTTGGAGGGCCAGACTATAGTTTAAAAAAAAAACTATGAACAAATTCCTATGCACACTGCACATATCTTATTTTGAAGTAAGAAAACAAAATGGGCAAAAACACCCAGCGGGCCGGATGTGGCCCACGGGCCGTAGTTTGAGGACCCCTGGGTTAAAGCCAGGAGTTGACTGTTCCTCCAACCACCGTCACCAGAAAAGCACATAAAGAAATAGTGAAAGTGAGGTGCGGTGGCTCACACCTTTAATCCTAGCACTCTGGGAGGCTGAGGCGGGAGGATCGCTTGAGCCCAGAGTATGAGGTTGCTGTGAGGTAGGCTGATGCCACTGCACTCTAGCCCAGGCGTTTGAGCTAAGGAGTTCAAGACCAGCCTGAGCAAGAGTGAGACCCCGTCTCTACTAAAAATAGAAAAATATTAGCTGCGCATGGTGGCACACACTTGTAGTCCCAGCTACTCTGGAGGCTGAGGCAAAAGAATAGCTTGGGCCCAGGGGTTTGAGATTGCTGTGAGCTGGGCTGATAACAGGGTACTCTACTCAGGGTAACAGAGTGAGACTGTCTCAAAAAGAAAAATAGTGGCCAGGTATGGTGGCTCACGCCTGTAATCCTATTACTGTGGGAGGCCAAGGCTGGCAGATTGTTTGAGCTCAGGAGTTCGAGACCAGCCTGAGCAAGAGCAAGACCTCCATCTCTACTAAAAAAATAGAAATTAGCTGGACAACTAAAAAATATGTATATAAAAAAAATTAGCCAGCCATGGTGGCGCGTGCCTGTAGTCCCAGCTACTCGGGAGGCTGAGGCAGGAAGAT
>VBSM01003205.1:1636549-1660123 GCA_008086735.1 Cheirogaleus medius | reverse complement strand
CAAGTTCCTGGTCCACAACGTCAAGGAGCTGGAAGTGCTGCTGATGTGCAACAAGTGAGTTGGGTCCCACCTCTGGGTTCAGGGGTCAGAAGTTTGTGAACATTTCTGACTGGAATTCCAGATCCTCTAGGATGCTTTTGGAGTTGTACGGTTTCTGAGGAAATCTGAAGTTTCTTGCAGGAGTTGTTGAAGAGAGGAGAGGCTTTTGTCCTCAAGTGTAGAGACCCAAGACAAAAAAGGACTTTGCTTGACACTGCAGTGTCTTTTTGGCAGTCCTTTCCAGGATGTTGCTTTGTTTATGGGGGGCAGGGGGAAGATCAAACGTAGCCTCAGACCTTAAAGAGTACTTTATTCTCTGCACTGGTAAAGGGGTATGTCCAGAATGCCATGGGAACAGAGGAGTTGCTACCTGGCTGGGGCAGGAGGCCTTTAGTGCCAAGTGTGGACTAGATGGAGAAAGAGAAGACTTTGCAGGCTCTTAGAATGCTTACACAGAGGGGTAGAGATAGAAGAGCGTGCGGAGGGTTCACAGAGCATTAGTTTTAGGTGTTTTGAGCAAGTTAGACACTTGGTGACTGTTGTGTGTACGAGACTCGGTGATCTGCTTTGGCTAAAAAAACTAGGGCAGGGGAATGAAAAGACTTAAAAGATTTCTCGTGGGAAGTGAGTTAGACACTTTGTATGAGTTTGGATTGGAGGGAATGATAGTTTTTGGTTAAGTAGAGGGCAGTTTATGTTCTTCCCTCCCTGGTAAACGGAAACCAAAGAGCTGGATTTTCCTAAGAACATGGAGAGAGTATGTTCATGTTGATGAAGATCTTTTATTTTACGGTGGTTGTAGACACAATAATAAAAATGAACAAAACCAGTACTCTGACTTTGTTGCCTTCCAAGATTGGAAATTTAACCAGGCGTTGAAACTCTGGAAAATTCTTTTAGAAGGGATGAATGTAGGAAGTTTTGGCAGTTCATGGGCATTTGAATCGTGAAAGACAGATACAACTCAGTACCTGTTACATAGCCACCATGATTATTCATCACTTGCAGTGCAGGTGTTGCCAGTTGCCATGTATTTTTAAGAGCAGCTTAGAGTTTTTAAGATCCATAGAAGTACTGTGTATCTATGACCTTTCATCTACAAGTTCCATTTTAGGGCATTTATCCTTAAAGAATTAAAAAGGCAAGGAAACTATAAATCTGGTCATTGCAGCAATAACCAATTGGAAACAGCTGAAAATGTAATTAGTGGATGGTAGAGTACTTGATGGAATGTTGTGTGTCCACTCAAAGTGATTGGTGTGTAGCCGTATGGAAAATGGCCAAGTGGGCAGGTGCATTTAAAATGGTAGGTACAGTCAGTCCTTACCAAATAAGCAGATAGTAAGGATGAGGGGGTTTTGGAAAAGCAAAACAGATCTAAAAGTGAAATACAACCTAAGTCTCATAGAAACATTTTAAAATATAGCTGCTTTGAATTTGAGTGGACTTCTACATAAAACAAAAATTCTTTGTCTGGATTTGCTCCTGTCTTATTTTCATACCGGTTCAAGAACTGTATGCCTGTTGTCTCATTTAATCACTCCTTACAGTCCTTTCTGTGCTGAAGTTGCTTTAGGGGTGGAATGTCTGTTAACCCACTGTTGGATGGCTTCTTAAATCACCTCATTAGGCCAGTTACCAAATTGGGGCGTGGTTTAACTGCCTCTTCAGAGTTGTAAGGAATGAGTTAGAACACAGCCTAGTACTCGGGAAATAGGTGTTGCTTCTCTTGAATTGTATCCTCAGCAGTCAAGCTGGGAACTCTTGGCTCGACTCAGACTGTTGGACTCTGCTCTTGGCCTCTCTGCAGAGTTGCAAAACTTTTCATGGGCAAGGCCAAGCACCCCAAGACTGAGGGAGATCCTTTGAACCTGGAGTGTGGACATGTCTTCATCCTGGCCCCCTGACCCCTGCCCATTACTTGCTGTGACTTGGAAATTCATGTCCTTTATGGGCCTTGGTTTCGTCATCTGTAAAATGGAGGTAATACCTGGATTGCAAGGCTACTGTGAGGATTAAATGAGAAGGGACAAGGAAAGTGCTGTGTAAATGAAAGTCTTCTTGTCACTACCAGGGAACACTAGTACCATGGAATCAGGAGTTGGTTGTGGGGTGATGCACTACAGCAGGCATTTATCAAGCAGCCCTCTTTGCTTGGTGGTAAAATGACCCAAACCATTGCCTTCCTGGTGGAATTTTCTAAGTGTGTTTTCAGGACTGTCTTGCTCCTTACCCCACTCACACTTGATTCTCTTCCAGATCTTACTGTGCGGAGATTGCTCATAATGTTTCCTCCAAGAACCGCAAAGCCATTGTGGAAAGAGCAGCCCAGCTGGCCATCAGAGTCACCAATCCCAATGCCAGGCTGCGCAGTGAAGAAAATGAATAGACAGCGCATGTGCACATTTTATTTGTGTTTAAATAAAACCATAAAAACTGCCATCTGGCATTTTCCTTCCTTTTAGTCTTCAGATTCTTTACTAACTTTGACAGCTTGTCACAGAGATTGTTCTTTTGCCTGTTAAAACCCTTTGGCATCTTCCATTTGGGAGGGGTTTGTAAAGAACATTAGATCTCTGAACAGGGAACGGGGGGCCTCAGGTACTAGTCTCGGTCAGCTCCAGTTGGGGCTGAGGAAGAGGGGGAAGGACTTGGCCCTAAACCAAGGTGGGTTCTGATGCACCTGACTGAAGAAGCTTGCCACTCCCTCACTTTGTAAAGTTGGGTGACAGTTATCCCAATGTGGTTCTTGTGAGAATTGAGAAAATGTGCATGAAAACATCCAGATGAATTTATTATGCCCTTAAGTTCTTAACAGGATTCCTAAATGCATCATGTAACTGTCCCAAAATGTACAACAGGATGATGCGCAAATTGCTTTTATATGCTTTGGTTATTGGAAGATTGCTCTTTCTCTTATATAATCCCTTTCCCAGTTGCTTCTTCAGGCATAATTTTCCCAAGATGTGGGGTCTTTCTAACTGGTGATAATTAGGCCTCTTGATTGGTACTCAGATTTGATTTTTATTTTTAAGAGATGGGTTTTGCTATGTTGCCAAGGCTGGCCTTGAACTCCTGGGCTCAAGTGATTCTCCTGCCTTAGCCTTCTGAGTAGCTGTGACTATAGGCACATGCCACTATGCCCAGCTAAGGTTTTTTTAAGAGAGAGGGTCTCATTATGTTGCCCAGGCTGGAGCACTCCAAATTAACATGACTAAGTTCCCTTTTTAACTATAGCCCTAAACCTTCCTTAGACAATAACAGCTAGAATTTAGCATCGTTTTAATTACAAGGTGTGATTCTACTTTTCCATTGCTGGTATTAAGTGGTAGTATAGGTCACAAGGGATGTGGTGTATGGTATTTGTTAGTAACAAGACTGAAGTGCTTACAGGATGTTTCTCTCTAACCGTCCTGGTCAACCCAGCAGAAATACTGCCCTGGCCACAGTAGTAAAATTTCTGGGTGTGCTCGTTACAACTGGACTTCAATCTGGTCATTCATCAGATAAATATCTTACAGGCTGTTTTGTTCAAAACCTAGTCTTAATTGTGGAGTGCATTGGTCAGTGTCAGGATTTCTTTAAATCCTTGGAGGTATATTGAAGATATAGTGGTCTCATTATTGGGGATAGGAATTATGTAGAGAAGATGGTAAATTTAGGATCTATTCTTTATTAACCTGGAATATCACAGAAAACTTTGGCCTGTCACTTGTATTTCTGTGTCTTCAAATACTAAAAACTAGAAATGACATTTGAAACCCTTCTCAAGACAAACCAACTGGTTAAGCCTGAGTGGTGATATAAAAGGCTTCATTTCTCAATTTACTAGTGGTTTTTTTCCTGTTTTTAAATTTTAATAATGCTTTAAACTCCATATATCCAAATTATTATTTTGAGATATTAATATAAAAATTGAGATATTTTGCATTTTTTTCTACTTAGTGTTTAAAATCCAGTGCAATTTTTATACATAATAGTATATCTCAAGTGTTCAATTGCCATGTATGGGCAGAGCAATTTCAGATTTATTGTGTTTTCCCTTTTACATTCCAACTTATTATTAATAGTATTTTGAAATTAGAAATTAAACATTAGGTCCAAACCTGTCCATCTGTTCTCCTCCCTGCAAAAAACCCTTTAACATCTTCTGAATTTCTGATTCATCACTGCCAATTAGAAATGAAGCATTTTGATTTTTAAAATGTGAGTAACTCAAGTATCTGAGGCTTTTTGAGATGCCCAGCCAGGGCCCTAACTTCTGGCATTGCAGAGTCCAGACCAAATGCAGTGAGGAAATGGGAGCAGGGGGCGGTGTCTGCTGCCTCCTAACCTCTGGCAGCTGTCACAGCCTACTTCTAAGTACTAGTTTGTGAAGCAGGGACTCCGTTTGAAGGAACCAGACTATGGAGGGGTACACTGTGAAGAGTCCCTGGAAAATTCTCCGTTTCTTTGGATGACTGTCCTGAGTTAAAGGGCCCAACTGTTGGCAGCCTCGCAGCTTGGGCTGGGGGCCTGTGCATTTGGGTCCCTGGGAAAGGCACTGTAAGCCCTGACCAGGAGCAGGAGGGCCCCCAGTGAGATGATGGAAAGGCAAAAGTAGAAGCCTAAGGCCTGGGATGGTGGGAGGGTGAGGCCTCGGGCTTGGCCAGGCTCCTTTTAAGTAAGGGCCCACCTGGGCACTGGGGGGAGACTAGCTGAGTTCCATCGAGTCCATGCTGGGGGCTGAAGCAGAATCCTTCTGGATGCTTTCAAAGAGGGTGGCAAGTTCAGGATTGGATCGTATTTGGGAAGAGAAGTCGGCCATGATGGGGCTTTTCCCCACCTCCGGGATGGTCAGCAGGGCGGCCACCGCCCTCATCGCAGAGCGCTTCAGTTCATCTTGCTTCTCAAACTCCTGTTTCACAGAACCAGCTTTGACCTAAAGTGGGAAACAATGAAAGAAGCGGCTGTCCTTTGTTGAGCCTGGCCTACACCACCACATCCTCATTAGTCTTTGGCTTCCTCTCTGCCCTCTGTGGTCTTCCCCCGCTGAAATCCCAGCCTGCACTGCCCCCACTCCAAGGTCTCCAGAGCTATTTCTTCAACTCCGCCTCTGGGCTTTCACACTGGCTGGTGGCTTCTTTGCCATTCAAATCAGTTTCAGTGTTGCCTGAGGGGCTTCTGCCCAGGCAATCTAAGTAGCTCACCTTTATTTTTGTTTAAAGGCCAGTGGTGGCTCACACCTGTAATCCCAGTACTTTGGGAGGCCAAGCTGGAGGATTGCTTGAGGCCAGGAGTTCAAGACCAGCCAGGGCAACACAGTGAGCCCTCATCTCAACAAAAAATAGAAAAATTAGCCAGGCATGGTGGCATGCACTTGAAGATTGCTTGAGCCCAGGAGTTCAAGGCTGCACTGAGATATGATCATGCCACTGTACTCCAGCCCAGGTGACTAAGACCTTGTGTCTAAAAATAATAATAATAATAAATAATTTGATAGAGACAAGTACTGTATTCACTTGGTATCTCCTCCCACGGACAGCAGGGATCCAGCCTATACTTAACGTAAAAGCAGGAATGGAGAGTCTTCTAGTGGCCTCTTCCCAACTCACATCCCTGCCCTGCAATCCCTACTACAGATGGAGCTGCAGAGTAAACATCAAAAACTGCCTCCTGTGGCTCTGCCCCCAAGAGCTGTACTTCCGGTAATCACTTCCGTGAGTCTCCTTTACCGATCTATAAATAAAAGCCTCCTTTTCATAGGGTTGCCATGAGAATTAAATGACTGAACACAAGTCCATACTCTCTTCTCTGAAACCCTTGGGGCCAGATGTGCTCTGGAATCCAGGATTCCAAAAGCATTGTTATTAGAAAGGTAATACTGTGCAGATAACATTAATACCCTGTATTCAATACATTAATATTTCCCCCACTAAATGTATGCAAAATATATAAGTATTGTGAATAGTACAGTTGTCCCTTGGTATCTGAGGTGGATGGGTGCCAGGACTCCCGAGGATACCAAAATCTGGATGCTCAAATCCCTGATGTAAAATGGCACAGTATTTGCACATAACCGAAGCACATCCTCCTATATATTTTAAATCTTGTCTAGATTACTTACAATCACTAATACGAGATAAATGCTATGGAAATAGTTGTTATAGTATATTGTCTTATTTGAATTTTTTAATTGTATTGTTATTTTTTATTGCTTTTTTTTCAAATATCTTCAATCTGCAGTTGATTCTGTAGATGTGGAACCCATAGATATGGAGGGCCAACTATATAATAAAAGGGAATTAAAGATCATTGCCTTATGCCAGTTTAAGTCAAGTTTTGTTGTCAAACAAGTTACTAAAAAGATTTTGGTTTTCAGAGCTTGGTAGGTTTCAGAATCATGGATGATAAGTGCCCAGTGCCCGACAAGCAGCATCCTCTGTGAGGCCAGATGGAGTGGCTTTTGTGGGACCTCAGAATAAAGCTTCTCAAACAATGGTGATCTAGCACCTCTTGTATTATCCTGGATAGAGCTGGAACCCATTCTAAGTTAAGTATCCTAAGAATGGAAAAACAAGCACCACATATACTCACCATCAAATTGGTATTAACTGATCAACACTTACGTGCACGTACAGTAATAACATTCATTGGGTGTCGGGCAGATGAGCGGGGGAGAAAGGAATGGGTATATTCACACCTAAAGGGTGCGGTACAGACCATCTGGGGGATGGACACACTTGAAGCCCTGACTTGGGTGGGGCAAGGGCAATATACGTAACCTAAACATTTGTACCCCCATAATATGCTGAAATAAGAAAGGAAAAAAAAAATCCCAGCTCAAAAAAAAGAATAAAGCTTCGCTTGCCATCTTGGCTGATTGCAAGAACATTCTGATGCTGCAACACCATGTACAGCTTCCCTCTTGTGAACTGGATTTTTCTTGATGCCATACAGCTCAAAGAAAACTAGAAATGATTTGGCCACTGAGACTGTCAAGACTTCAGTGGCCCTGCAGAATCATCAGGGTTTTTGGATTGACTTGACACTAAGCATATGTTAAAAATTTAGACTTACAAGGCAATTTTCTATTAATAAATTACCAATTTTAATGTTTTATACACATAAGATTTCATCTTTTTTGCAGAAAAGGTTTTACTACTGGAAAGTCACCACTCTATGGGTATCTCTTCTCTTTAAGCTCCAATCTAAAATACTCTGCCCTTTTTTTGGTTAATCCCTTGCAAAACCCAGATTCGTTCTTTCATTCTCTAAGTGTTTCCTGGGTACCCCCTGGCGTGCCAGGCTCTGTTCCCAACACTGCAGCTTTCCGTGAGACATTCAGCCCTGGGTCCCTTGCCCAGATCTTTAAGGCACTCCACTCTAGCAGGACTTTGCCTTAGAGCAGCCAACCACAAGAGTCTCACCCAGCTTTCCAACCAGGATGTGAGCAGATAGAAAGTAGGGAAGCTATCATGTTCAAAAATCCTAAAGTACCTTGGACAAGGACTGGCACCCAGGAAGTGTTAATAAATGAAAGAAAGAAACAGAGCTCGGTTTGAGTCCAGCTCTGCAATTTACTGTGTAGCCTTGGCCAATAAGAACCTCCTGGAGCCTCTGTTCCTCCGTGTATACCACGGTAAGAATAAGAAGTACTTTATAGAGCAAAGAGAATGATTAAATGAAGTTCTTCACACAGCACCGGCACTACAGAGGGTTCTCAATGAGTCATAACTGAATGACCTGCAGAGGACCCAGCAGGTGCTCCGGGGCCTGGGCAAGGGGCTTACCTTGGTGGTGCAGGTGGCCCTGAGTGGCTCAATAAGCCGGTCCACCCTCTGCAGGACAGGCGCAGGACACAGGGTAGCCAGCCGGGCAAGCATGATGAAGGTCAGCATCTGCCCAGAAGGAAAGAGACAGAGTTCTCAGGCTGGCCCACCAAACCCGGAGCCCGAGTTCAGACTACAGCAGAGTCCCACCAGGGCCCTGCCCGCCTCCCAGTCCAGGCCTGTTTCCTCATGTGTAAAATGTGAATGGTCGGGAGGGGGGGAGGGAATGGATACATACACACGTAATGAGTGCGATGCGCACCATGCATCATCTGGGGAATGGACACGCTTGAAGCTCTGACTCTGGGGGGGAAACGGGGGAAGGCAACACACGTAACCTAAACATTTGTACCCCCAATATGCTGAAATAAAAAATAATGTGAATGGTAATACTTTCTTTGACAACTACGCTTGGCTAATCTGAGAAGGATCGGATAAGAAGAGGCACAGGGGTGGGGTGGGGGATGGTTCTCAAGCTCGGATGCCCACGGGGTCAACGGGTGGACAGGGCCAGCTGGGGACTGCTGGGCTCAGTGGATTGTGGCAACGTGGGAATGTGGGGATGCAGTCCAGGGCCATTGGATTGTTTTCAAAAGAAACCATGACTTTCATGTAAAATCTCTCCATTTTTAAACGTTGGCACCTGATTTAAAAACAAAACAAAAACTGTGAGCCAACTAAACTCAGCTTGAAAATGGGTCAAGTCCCCACAAAGGATCCTCACATAGCATAAAGGGTAGTTGTCTGAAATCCACATGTCCTACCCCTCCCCACCCGCCCTGCCCTGACCCCTACACCCCATGGCAGAGGAGGCCAGGCCCACAGCAGCAAGGAGCTTGGCGATGGGCTTCACAAGCCATGGCTTTTGGCTCCTCCCTGTCCCAACCGTGCCCTCGAAAATGTGCACGCAACTTAAGCATGGAATGGTGACCTCGCTGGAAATGGGAATTCCTACAGCCATGAAATGTGGGAGTGCGCACTGATACACGCTGACAAGGAAGGAACAACATACAGTAAACATGAGGTAAAAGATCAGGGGACAAAACAGCACAGGTAGTGTGATCTCCTTTCTGCAAAACTCACACACTCATTGCCAAGGCTCTGAGAGCAGGAACCTTGCCTGCCACGCTGACCTCGGGTGTTGGCACTCATTAATGTTGCCTGACTAACTGGTGAGCGCTCGCGTGCACCGACCCAGGAAACAGTGAGATTGACAACAGGTCTCTCTAGGTGGAGGTAAGTTTTGGGGTGATTATTAATTACATCTTTATTTGCTTTCATCTTGTGTGAATCGTTTAAAACAAGCAGGTATTACTTTTGATTACTTTGTATTGGTTTTTCATCATAAAAGTGATTTGCTCTTTTGCATCCTCACTTCCAAGATGACAAAGGAAAGAAGGAACAACCGTCGTGCCAAAAAGGGCCACGGCCACGTGCAGCCTATTCGCTGCACGGCTCGTGCCCGACGCATGCGGAGGGACAAAGCTACTAAGAAGCGCATCGTTCGGAACATATCGGAGGCTGCAGCTGACAGGGACTTTTCTGAAGCGAGGATCTTGGATGCCTGCGTGCTCCAAGCTGTATGTGAAGCTACGTCTCTGCGTGCGCCGTGCCATCTCAGCTAGGTGGTGAGGAACCGACCTTGGGAAGCGGCGAGGACAGAACACCCCAACCCCAACTTAGACCTGCGGGTGCTGCCCCAGGACCCCCACCAAAGCCCATGTGAGGAGCTAAGTCCTTGAGGACTGAAGAAAAACTATCCTTTGGAAAAAAACAAAATGGAAATTATACTTAAAAAAAAAAAAAGTGATTCATGCTTACAGTATAT
Source organism: Cheirogaleus medius (assembly GCA_008086735.1). Classification (NCBI taxonomy): domain Eukaryota; kingdom Metazoa; phylum Chordata; class Mammalia; order Primates; family Cheirogaleidae; genus Cheirogaleus; species Cheirogaleus medius. Next base: position 1,650,445 of record VBSM01003205.1, on the reverse strand, counting down.
ATTTTAAAAAGATGCTATCTCCCATTGAACAGAAAAAAAATATATAAAAATAGAACAAAAATAAAAATAAAATAAAATAAAGAAACCAAATAAAAAGATGCAGTATGGTGGTTCCTCAAAAAATTTAAACACAGGATTATGATATGATCCAGCAATTCCACTTCTGGGTATATACTTAAAAGATTTGGGGCCAGGCGTGGTGGCTCTTGCCTGTAATCCTAGCACTCTGGGAGGCCGAGGCGGGCGGATCGCTCAAGGTCAGGAGTTCGAAACCAGCCTGAGCGAGACCCCGTCTCTACTAAAAATAGAAAGAAATTGACCAACTAAAAATATATATAGAAAAAATTAGCCGGACATGGTGGCGCATGTCTGTTGTCCCAGCTACGCGGGAGGGAGGCAGTAGGATTGCTTGAGCCCAGGAGATTGAGGTTGCTGTGAGCTAGGCTGACGCCACGACACTCACTCTAGCCTGGGCAACAAAGTGAGACTCTGTCTCAAAAAAAAAAAAAAAGATTTGAAAGCAGGAACTCAAAAGGATATTTGCACACCTATGTTCACAGCAGCATTACTCACAATAGCTAGAAGGTGGGAACACCCAAACGTCCTTCGACAGATGAGTGGATAAACAAAATGTGGTCTGTCCAGACAATGGATATTATTCAGCCTTAAGAAGGAAGGGGATTCTGACACACGCTGCAACATGGATGAATCTTGAGGACTTTATGCTAAGTCAAACAATTCAGTCACAAAAGGACAAATAAATGCCGTATGGTTCCACTTACAAGAGGTTCCTAGACTAGTCAAAGTCATAGAGCATAGTGCTTACCAGGGACAGAGTTTCAGTCTGGCAGAAGAAAAGAGTTCTGGAGATGGCTGGCGGTGATGGCTGCACAACAACGTGAACGTACTTAATGCCACTGAACATACTTAAAAATGGTGACAGTGGTAAATTCTGTGTTATGTATATTTACCATAATAAAAAAGGATTACTATTACATATGTGAATAAACTTTAAAATTTTTAAAAAATGATACAGAGGATATAAAATGAAGAAACCTAAGTCTCCTCACTGCCCCACCAGCCCTAGCCTCACTCCCTCAGGTAACAAAATGGCCCAAACTTCCAGAACTAGTTCTTGTCACTCAACAGTAGGGCTTGGCGCTCTTTCATGGCGTACCTGAAGAGACCCGGCTCACTTTTTAACGTTGCTAGTGCCGGCAGCTGCAGGCACCCGTCTACCTAGCCGGTCTCCACAGCTGGGCACGCAGGCAGCTGCCAGCCTTTCCCGATTCCCAGAACGCTGAAAGAACCGTCTTGTACACAAAACTCAGAACACGTGTCAGTCAGCCCAGAGGCTTTGCACGTGGGTCAAATGAGATGAGATGGAATTGCTGGGTCAAAGGGTCAAAGGTCAAAATGTCTGGGGATTTAAAGTTTTCCAGCTACTGCCAAGCCGTCCTCCGGTGTACACTGCCACTGCAGGGCTTTCAGACACAGGTCCCTTTTCTCACCAGAAAACAACATGCAGCTATTTTCAGGGGGGTCCTGGAGTAGGGAGCAGGGACAAACAAGCATTGGTACAGGGTGGGCGTGGGTCTGGCAGGGGACTTGGTCCTACCCGGATGTCATAGTGGTCCTTCAGCCCATCCTCCACGTGGTTCAGGAACTCACAGATGTCCAGCTGGCCCAGGCAGCTCTCGAGCAGCGAGTACATACACTCGAAAGCCGCCTTCCGCACGTCCAGCCCGTCGTCCACCGTGTGCTTAAAGGGCCCCATCTCCACCTACGGGAGGGAAAAACGACTAAAGTGTGGGGGTGGGGCTGCCGGGTGTAAGAACACCCCTCCTAGTTCCTGCTGCAAACCCCACACCTCTGTTCAGCACTGTGTTGAACCCAAATCCTGCCTTACACTCTCAAGCCTCCATGCCTTGGCTCAGCCTGCACGGCCCTTTCCCCCAGGTGACAACAGTAGTGACAACAATTACCGTCCGAGTGCCAGGCGCCGTGCTTGACAGAGGACGTCTCACTCAAGCATCACAACTGCCTTCGCAGGCAGATGTCATTATCAACTAAGGCTCGGACAGGTCAATCAACTTGCCCAAGGACACTGCTACTGAGTGGCAGAACCAGGATTAAAAACGCTGGTCTCCGCCGGGCGCGGCGGCTCACGCCTGTAATCCCAGCACTCTGGGAGGCCGAGGCGGGCGGATCATTTGAGCTCAGGAGTTCGAGACCAGCCTGAGCAAGAGCAAGACCCCGTCTCTACTAAAAAAATAGAAAGAAATTAATTGGCCAACTACAAATATATAGAAAAAATTAGCCGGGCGTGGTGGCGCATGCCTGTAGTCCCAGCTACTTGGGAGGCTGAGGCAGGAGGATTGCTTGAGCCTAGGAGTTTGAGGTTGCTGTGAGCTAGGCTGACGCCACGGCACTCTAGTCCAGGCAAACAGCAAGACTGTCTCAAAAAAACAAACAAACAAACAAAAAAAACAGGTCCCTCTGAAGCTTTTAACCATGAGGCTTTGTTCTTAATGGTAAATTCCTTTTCACTACTAAAAGCCCAGCTCAAATGCCCCCTCTTTCGGGAAACTTTTCCAAGCCGTCTAAGCAGAGTTGCTGCTCCTCGGCATTGCCAGGTGGTTCAGACTTCTTATTACCTTGTGTGATAATTCAGCTGTTAAATCACCTTTAATCTCTCCCCTTAAATAAATCCTTACTTCACCAAGTGGGCTCTAAATAAGTTAAATACAGAAGCTCCTCGACTTACAATGGAGTTACATCCCAATAAACCCATCATAAGGTGAAAATGCTGTAAGTTGAAAGTGCGTTTTCGACTTACAATATTTTCAATTTATGATGGGTTTATTGGACATAACCGCATCGTAAGCCGAGGAGCATACTGAATGTCTATCACTTTCGCACCATCATCAAGTTGAAAAATAGTGAGTGAAACCACTGTAAGTTGGGGACTCTGTGATCAGCAGAGTGGGCATCTGTCTCCTTTAGGAGGCCATGATGAGCTCTTTGGAGGCAGAAACCAGGTCTGGTCCAACTCTGCGTCCGGGCACTCAGGCTCAGCGCAGGTGCTCAGTGAACACCTGCTGAATGTCAACATCTCCTGAGAGCCGCCGTGTGCCGGGAGCATCCTGAGCACCACCAGGACTGAACTCACTGAATCTCTGCAGCACCCTCACCATGCAGACACGATTATCATCCTCATGCTGCTCAGAGAGGATTAAGCTACCCTGGCAGGGGTCACATAGCTGGGATGTGGAGGGCAGGACCTGACCCAAGCCATGTGGCCCTGGCACCTGCTTTGATGAGCTTTACCCTAGTCCTCGCCACAGCCCTACCAGTGAGGCACGAGAGTGGTGTCCCCAAGTTCCCAAAGCGGGCAACCAGCAAGGAGCTGGACTGTACCCAGAGCGCCGAGCCCTGCTCCTCACCTCTCGGATGAGGTCCCGGCGGATCTTTGTCTCCTGATAGAGGAGGGGCAGGATGTCGTCCAGCAGGTCCCGGACCAGCGAGGGCTTGTTGTGCACGGCCGAGTTGAAGAAAGCCAGAGTGGCACGGCGCACGTTCAGGTCTGGGTCCTGCAGGCTCTCCATGAATTCTCCTGGCAGGAGGACGTGACGGGTGTGAGGGGCCCACAGCCAAAACTTAAAACCACTCCTTCTCCCCCTCAACTATCAGGTGACTGTGAGCTGTGCAGACCTGGCTGAACGTGGGTGAATGTGTTCTGAGAGTCTACTTTGTGCCAGGCATAGCAGCCCTTCAAAGTCCAGATGAGAATGTGGGCTCAAGGCCGGCCTGGCTTCCAATCCAGGCTCTACCACTTAATTATGGGACCCTGGACAGCCTTAATGTCCTCATCTGTAAAATGGGGGTCATACCAGTACCTACACTATAGGACTATTTTTAGCTTTAAAAATGTGGTAATGCATTAAAAGCACATAGCAGAGTGCCTGGCACAGAGCAAGGACTCTACAAATGTTAACTGGATATTACAGATGAGACTCCTGAAGATCAGAAAGGTAAAGAAACTTAAACAGAGTCACACAGCACTTCGTAAAGTATACCTTTTTGTATAGTGCTATGGTTTGAATGTCCCAAAACCCACATTGAAATTTAATTGCCATTGTGATGGTATTAAGAGCTTGGGCCTTTAAGAGGTGATCAGGTCATGGGGGTGGAGCCCTCACTAATGGATTAATGCCCCTATCGCAGGAGTGGGTTATCATGGGAGTGAGCTTCTGTTAAAAGGACAAGTTCAGCCCCCATCTTGTCTCTCTGTCTCCTGTGCTCATGTCTGCCTTCTGCCCTTCTGCCATGGATGACCTGCACCAGGTGCTGGTGCCATGCTGTTGGACTTCCCAGCCTCCAGAACTATGAGAAATAAATTTCCTTTCTTTATAAATTACCATGACATATAGTTTAGGCTTTGTAGAAGTGTGTTAATGTTTTACATACTTAATAAATATGTAAAATCAAGGATGGAGGATCCCTAGGGGGGAAAACCTAACTGTACTTAAGATGATCAACATAATCACCCAGGTTACAAAGAAGAAAACAACTAACACAAGCCATTTCCACACGGAGTATTTTGACGAGATGCCCTCTGGCTAAAGACAAAATAACTCTGCACACATTCTAACTTTGCACAGAGATAAGGGTCTGCACTTCTCAGGCTACTTTCTGTGAATTTCAGGATCAAGAAAATGAATATTTTGTAGATAATGAAAGCTGGGTTTCTCCCTGAGAAGGGAGTTAGAGATATGGAAAAGGCGAAGGCTAGAATGGACTCTGTGGTGCAGACTGCAATAGGGACAGCTGTGAACTCGAGGTTTTCAAGATAGCCGGGTGGGTGGGAAGAAAGAAAAGAAAAGAAAGGAAAGAGAAAGAAAGAAAGAAAGAGAGAAAGAGAGAGGTGTATGAGTATGTGTGTATAAACATGTGTACATATGTATGTGTGTGTCTGTGTACAGGCATACAAACATTTCCTAGTTCTGTCTGCTGAGAGGGCCCAGAAGCAGTAACACCTGAGTAGCAATGCACACACCTGGTGCCCAGATTTTGGATTCTAAATACCATTCTCCACTAAAAGGAATTAGGGCTCCTTGAAGGAATGGCTGATTCCAGAGCCAGGGCAGGAAAGGTTCAAGATGAGTGTGGAGCATCTTATTGTGCCCCAAGGCAAGGATATGGTCAAAGAGACACATCAACAGAACACAGGATCCTGCTTGAAAGATTCCCAGGGGCTAAATCTGAGACAATCTTGGGCATCAAGATTAAACAAAGACAGGCCAGGTACAGTGGCTCACGCCTGTAATCCTAGCACTCTGGGACGCCAAGGCGGGAGGATCACTTGAGGTCAGGAGTTCAAGACCATCCTGAGCAAGAGCAAGACCCCATCTCTACTAAAAATAGAAAAAACGAGCCAGGCGTGGTGGTGCACACCTGTAGTCCCAGCTACTCGGGAGGCTGAGGCAGGAGGATCGCCTGAGCCCAGGAGTCTAAGGTTGCTGTGAACTAGCCTGACACCACGGCACTCTAGCTCAGGCAACAGAGGGAGACTCTGTCTCAAAAAAAAAAAAAAAAAAAGTTCAAACACACTAAAGCAAAACCAAAACACCCATGTGGAGGCCCCTGGAGGTGCCAGCCAAGCGCAGCTCAGTCACGCTGGAGGAAATCAGGCTGGGGTCTTGCGTGTGCCTGCAGGGACAGGCCTCGGGATGACACTGCTGTTGACGACACTGCTGTAGCTTCTGAGCAGTTCTCTAATTCAGAGTGTGGTCACAGCTGCTGGCCCCTTGGTCTTACTTAATGGTGCCCCGGCAGGTGGGGATCAGCACCCCCGTTTTATAGCTGAGGATGAGATGACTTGTCCATACTCCCACCGCCAGGGAATGGCAGGGCCAGAATTCCAACCTGAGGTTGGTGGGCTCCAAAATTTCTCTCCACCTACAGGGCTGCCCTGCTTGGATGAGGAGGGCTGAGACACTGGTGTGGCCCGGTTCCCGTCTGAGGCTCCAAGCTCTGAAGGGGCGAGGGGTGTGCCTTGTCTAGGGAAAACCTGGCCCTGTAGAGCCCCAGGGGATAGGCTCAGCCTCCTCCCAGTGAAGGCTGCTTGGGCTTCTCAGGCCAGAAGGCACCCCGGACAGGGGAGATCTGGGGAGCCACTCTTCCCAACCTCACTTTAGGGCCTGCAAACGCTAAGGCATGCGAGAGGGTGTGGAGCACTTTCTCCTTCAGCAGCCCATGGGGCTCCAGGACAACCCTGGAGGATGATGCATAAGAGCTGTTCACACCATCTGACAGACCAGGAAGTGAGGCTCAGAGGCGAGCAGGGCATGCTGGCTCGCCTAATGATTCCATGGCAGCGGGGAGGCAGGGACCCACTGTGGGGGCCAGGTATCCTCCCGGGTCTCCAGCTCCCCTTGGCTATTGTAGAAGAAACACCAGCCCAAGCTCAAGGCCCGGGCGGGGGCACAGATCAGTGCTGGGGGTGGCACGGAGCCGCTCACCGATGAAGCTCTTCAGGAGGGGGTCGATGGGATGGGGCTGGTCTGAGATGAGGAACTTGACCGCTGTGATGACAGTGCTCCGGGTGCGTGGCCGGCCTGCAGGACAAGAGGAGCCTTAGTGAGGGGCAGGAGCCACCCAGCGCGCACAGGTGGGAAGGCGTCAGGGCTCTCCCCGCCTCTGTGGAAGACAGAACTACACTCCTTCCCGTCCCTGCGGCAGTAGATGCCGCCAGCTCCCTCGGCGGCCTTGACTCTCCCCTCGACTCTTCCTGCTGCAGCTGAAGGGGTGAGACGGCCAGTCCCCGGGGCCTGCTGCGGCTTGCGAGTGCAGAAACAATAACCCAGGACAGTGGCCACTCAACACTTCCTTTAGGCTTTGGGACTGCATTAAATTTTTCAGACACAGGCCGGGCGCCGTGGCTCACGCCTGTAATCCTAGCACTCTGGGAAGCCGAGGCGGGAGGATCGATCAAGGTCAGGAGTTCAAAACCAGCCTGATCAAGAGCGAGACCCCGTCTCTACTAAAAATAGAAAGAAATTAATTGGCCAACTAAAAATATATAGAAAAAATTAGCCGGGCATGGTGGCGCATGCCTGTAGTCCCAGCTACTCGGGAGGCTGAGGCAGGAGGATTGCTTGAGCCCAGGAGTCTGAGGTTGCTGTGAGCTAGGCTGACGCCACGACACTCTAGCCCGGGCAACACAGTGAGACTCTGTGTCAAAAAAAAAAAAATTTTTTTCAGACACATTATCCCACTTATTCCTCAGGATGATTCTATTAATTAATAATGATAAAATGATGTTATTTTAAATGATTAATAAAAATGATTATTAATCTCTATGTTACACATGAGGAAACGGAGACTCGTGTGGCAGCGCCAGACTTCCGGGCTGGGCCTTCCTCCTGGGCCGAGCAGGGGCCAGCTGTGCCCCAGGCAGGCTGCAGGCCAAGGGGCTCTCACAGAAGGCAGATCAGCCCCAGGGCTGGTCATGGGGAACTCGCCGAACGCGCTCTGCTGCTGCTTTCTGAGAAGCCCAGGGAATACATTCCCCTTAATGGTGAAGGGAGTAACTCGGCAGACACCCCACAGGCCTCTGAAGCTCCCCTGAACTGCTTGCTCCTCTCTGCCGCCCGCCCGCCACGCACTACAGTGAATGGGCTCCAGCCTCACGGGGAGGAAGTTCATAATCTGGTGCTAGGGATGAATGTAGAAGAGGCACTGAATTCAGACTTTTAGTTTTTTTCTTTCTCTTTCCACCTTGACTGGCTTCCAGGAAGACTGGGGGGGGGGGTGGCTGATGAAGACAGGCACAGCGGGACAGGATTAAGTGAACTGAAAAGGAGGAAAGAGGCCAAGGACAACTAAGGGCAGGGAGGTGAGATGCAGACCAGGACAGGGTCTGCATAGACAACGCCAACCAGGAAGTCCCAGGAACTTGCTAGAAGCAGAAGCAAGCCACTAATTTGGCTCTAAGCTACCCAGCAGCTGGTGGTAAAAAGGCAGTGTGACCAGGTAGCTGGTTCAACTGGGCGTGGGACAGAAGCAAATCGGTGCTTAGACAAAGCAGGGCTCCTCCGCATCTTGAGACGCTTGGAGCCTCGTGCCATGTACCAGATGATGTCCTCCACGGTGCCCTCCTGTGCACTCGGTGCTGAGGGCCAGACAACCAGCAACCGACCGAGAGGGCCCTGACTGTGATCACAACACACCTAGCAGCACCAGCGGCCTGGGAAGTACTCAGCATTCATTCCTGCAGTACCACAGGGCACCAAGCACTTTGCTGCACTCTGCCACCCAATACGCCTGCTGATTCTGTGAGGGGCCTGCGAGCCAGCTCGAAGCCTCTATCCCATAGACACTGTGACTCTGGTGCCCAGGGACTGAAAAAGCTCACTCTGGGAGCTGCCTGCAGGCTCAGGGGCAAACTGCCCACCTCCAAGCTGGGCTGTCTTTACCAACGCCTGTGCCCCTACCTGCGGCAAGCTGCTTCCGGAAGCGGGGCAGAAGGAACGGAGGGTTCACCAGGACCAGCTTGCCGATGCACTCGGCCACCACCCCCCGGGTGCCCTCCTCGGCGTCCTCGCAGTGCTGGGACAGCAGGGCCCAGATGTCCTCAGCGTAGGGCTTCAGGCCGTCGGGCTGGGCAGCCCCCAGGGCCTCCCTGAGCGAGTGCAGCAGCAGGTACTGCCGCCGGGGCTCAGCCTCGATCTGCCCCAGCAGGAAGGGCAGGAAGTCGGGTAGGTTGCCAGCGCCCACACGGCCCAGCGCGTATGAGGCTGCAGCCCTCACATCCTCACTGGGCGACCCCAAGGCTTCCAGAAGCACTGCCTTAAGCTCCCGCTGGGGGCCTGGTCCAGCCACTTGCCCCACCTCGGCCAGTGACAGGAATGCCAGGACCTTGACCCCCGTGCTGGAGTGCGGTGACCTGGCATCACAGACCAGGCGGTTGGCTGTGCCTGACGCCTCCTGGGGACAGGCGGCCGAGAGGGCTGCCACACACCGGGCCAGCGAGTGGAACACCTGCTTATGCAGACCCGGCCCCCCATCCACAGCCTGGTCATAAACGGGTGCAGTGAGCAGGCTGATGAGTTCAGCATAGTCCACACACGGGGGGCGGGTCCCCACCAGAGCCTGCAGGAAGCCTTCAGCGGCCGCCAGCACCCCAGCTGGCAGCAGGGGCGAACGCAGCAGCCGCAGCAGCTCTGAGAGTACGGGGCCGCTGACCTCCGCCAAGGAGGCCGGCTGGGCCTGGGTCACTGTGGCGAGGAAGTCCACAGCCAGCTGGGCCACATGCATGTCGCTCTCATTGACCAGGGCGGGCAGCTCAGCCAGCACAGCCTGCACCGCAGACGGGGGGAGGCTGAGTCCCTGGCTCTGGGCCAGGGCGTCCAGGGCAGCCAGCGTGGCCAGCCGCAGCGCTCGCTGGTTCTTGCGCAGGAATGAGGCCAGGATGGGCAGTGCCTCAGCCAGGATGAGCTGCAGATCAAGCCGTAGTGGGGACACAGCCACCAGAGTCAGCGCCTTGACGGCAGGCAGCCGGGTGATCTCATTCCGCAGGCGATCCAGGAGAAGCAGTAATGTGGGCTCTAGGTCATCCCCCAGTCGGTCACCTAGGTGACCTACGAGGTGGCCCATGCAGGAGATGGCCCGCTCCTTCACCTCCTGGTCTAGGTCAGTGGCGCGGAGTCTTGCCAGGGTGGCTGTGGACATCTCTCCAACATATGGCTCAGGGTCCAGCATCCGAGGCCTGTCCAGTGGCCACAGGGCCCTCACCAGCTCCTGTAGCACCAGCAGGGCCTCGGCTGCAATCTTGTAGAAAGGGTCGGCCACACAAGCCATCACAGGTGGCAGGAGGGCAGGCAGGTGTAGGTGGAAGGCCTCAGCCGGCTCCGTGCCCAGTAGCCCCTGCAGGAAGGCCAGAGCATCCATCCGGATGGTGGAGGAGCTGGAGCGGTCAGCCAGCGAGCACACGATGCCTACAGGGTGGGTGCAAAGGTTATGTGGCCATGGACCCTGACGCGACACGGCCCTCCCCAGAAGCGACTGGAGCACCCACAGGTGTGGGCTGAAGCACCTAAACTATCATGCAGAAGCGTCTAAGAAGTCAGTGCTTGACCAGTGGCCAGGGCTAAGGGAAACAAAGCTGGGGAAACCCATGTGAAACCAGGAAGTAGGGCCTGGAGCCCAGCCTGTTCTCACTGTAGACAGTGGGGAGCTGCAGTAGGCTGCTGGCCTGGGGTTCAGCCTGGGACTGACCCAGGCTCTCTTGGGGATCGGGGGGCTAAACTCAGGGATGGGGTCTGGGTTCTGGAAGAGGCCCTGAACAACATATACCGGGCTGCAGCCCGCCTACCTGGTATCAGCACGGGCATGTGCTCTGCCAGGCTGCCGGGGAGGACCCCCGCCAGGTCGGTGAGAAGGCCGAAGCAGCCCTGGCGGGCCCTGATGCTCCGATCCTTAAGCTGCCGCTGCAGGGCCTTGATCACCAGCGGCACCTGTGTGCAGGTGGGGGCAGTCAGGACCACCCGGGACCTCCCCACCCACCCCACTGCCAGGGACCTTGTCCAGGCACATCCCCAGGAGGACATCTCCCAAGCGCTCATCCCTCGCTCTATGCCAGGCACTTGATGACCGTACACAGACCCCCAGGTAGGTACTCTTCCTGTGTCCCTTTTACAAGTACAGAGAGATGAAGAGGAAGCTCCAGGTCAGCCAGGTCGTCTGGCTGTCACAGAGGCCCGGCTGATCCCACCCCACGGGCCCCTTCCCTTCCTCAGCTAGGTCCTCTCCCGAGATGAGCTTCCAGCGACGCTAACTGAGCAGGCGTGGGGCGAAGGCATGCCCACCTGTCCACGCAGCATGTGGAGGTTGCTGCCAGTCTGGGTGGGCTCTTCCACGGCCTCCAGCCATCCCTTCGGGGGCCGCGTTTGCCGCAGCAACACGACGTAAGCCCCAAAGACATCAGCCTTGACGTTCTCCTCACGTTCCTTGAAGCGATTGATGAGTGCAGGTGCCAGGGTGCAGTGGAACTCCGGCAGCAGGTCGGGCCGAGAGTCGATCAAGGCCGCCAGGCACTTGGCCGCTGCCCGGCGCACCTTCCAGCTCATGTCGTCGTCGTCACTGTACTCATCCTCACTCTCTGGAGCGGGAACAAGATGCCCGTGGAGCCCGTCTCCCAGGACAGGTGTGTGGCTCAGGGCAGGGGAGGGAGCGCACACTGTGCTTCAACTCCGGATGAGCAGTATTTATACCCTACGATGAACCCTGCCTCTTCATGAGCACCCGCTGTGTGCTAGGTATGGCACTAAAAACATCAAATCCACAATTTCCTTTTAGCTCCATGACCATCCTGTGAGACAGGGATCATTTCTCCATTACAGAGATGAGAAAACTGGCGCTTAGAGAGAGGAAGTGGCTTGCCCAAGTGAGAGAAATATGTGGAGCTGAACCAGGGTCCCCCTCTGCCTCCGGACCCTTGTTTTGACTACACCAGGGAAAAAACTGACTTCTAGTTCTTCAGTGAAGAGTCAGAGAATCCATTTTGGGCACAAAACCCACCTTTGGTTTCAGGACTGGCTTGTGAAGTTTCATTTACTGGGATTCCAGAGGGGAGAGGTGAAGGGCCTCCCTTTGGCCTCTTCCCTGCCCCAGCCCCGGCTCTCAAAGGCTCCCATTCCAAAGGCTTCCAAGCAGGATTAGTACTAAGGAAATGCTGGCTTTGTGTGGCTTTCTACTCCACAAGCTCCCCGGAGAAACAAGAGCTCATCAAGTCCTTACCACCACGTGAGCAATGAAGGTGCTGTTAAGCCCCATTTTACAGATGACAAGACTAAGGCTCAGAGAGGGTGAGACTCTCCCAAGGACACACAACTAGGAAACAGCAGAGCTGAGATTCTGGCCCATGATGGGCACCCATATTGCTGGGGGGAGACACACGAGGCTCCAAGGGGGATGATCCTAACCAGAAACACCCCGAAGGACAGGCTCAGACGCCAACATGTGCCTGGCCATGCCACTCTGTTGACAATTCAGACTCTCAGAGCACTTGCATCTGGACAGGTCACAGTGGACCACATCCACTGGTCAGCTCAGCAGACGTCCCCTCTGATGCACTGATGTTTGCTACCACCCTAAGCCACCCACAAAGAAATATCTATAGCTCCCTATTACTGACAAGAAAATGTCCAAACTCCTTGGTTTGGCATTCGAGGCCCCAACATGCCTATCCAAGCTCGTCTCCTACCATCCCATCTTGTTTCAAGTATCCCATCAGGCCCTAAGTGTATCATCTTCATCAACACCCCTGCCTTCAGGTCTAGGGGCATCTCTGCCCTGGAAATCCATCAGAGTGACGGACAGGACCATAGGCACAGGAGGAAGGAAACCACGGAGGCCAACCCCCATCCAAATATCTTTCTCCCTGTCAGTGCCTACCAGCCCACCATTAGAGCTTCCCTCTGCTCAGTTAAAAGCATTATCTCTTAAGAACCATTAATATTTAATAAAAGGGTACAGAGATGGTAGCAGAGGGGTGGGGGAGTCTGACAGACCTGGCTCCAAGTCCCAGCTATGCCACTTCCTAGTTGTGTTATCTCAGGCAAATCTCTTCTCAGTCTCAGTTTCCTTGTCTGAAATATGGGGATAATAATACCTGTTTCTAAGAGCTATTGTAAGGAACATCAACACCAGTAGATGTTCAATAAATGACAGTGATTACTACTGTCATTATTGTGATCTGTGCAGTCCGAGTGGGTGGGGCTGGAGTCTGGCAGCAGGACAAGGACACCAAATATGGCCTCTGCCCTGCCTTTGGCTGGGGGATCTGGGGAAGGCTGTGCCCACCTCCACCATCCAACCCCATTGACACGCAGTCCACGCACCTTGCTCACTGAATTCACTATCCTCTGTCTCCATTTGCTCTTCATCCTCGTCACTGTCATAGTTATAATTGGGGTCGTGCTTCAGGTATTGGAGGCAGAGGCTGGTCACGTTGGGCACGTGAGGGCCCATCTCCTTGGGACACCTGTTGGGCAGGATGTGGGAAGCTCTGCTGGATCCAGGCAGGACAGGGTGGGGGCCAGGACTCAAAGGTGAGTCCTGAGATTTTACTGCTTTGAGGCTCCCATCCCCACCAACTTCCCAAGAAATCCCCAGGCAACCCCGCTGCACCTACTTCCTCAAGAAGGCCTCAAAGGCCTGGAGGCAGGACTCCCGGAGCTCATCATCATCCAGGTTGCAGAAATCCTCTACCAGCGGCACCAGGCGGTCCAGGTGGGCCCCTGCAGGGCCAGGTGGGTCACTGAAGCCAGCCCAGATCTCTCCTGGGGTTCCCCTAGCCCACAGCAATCATTCTGTCCCTGCATCTGCCACCCTGACCACTGCAAATTAAACTGAGTCTTCACAGTCTACCAGATGTGGGTTCTATCCCTGATTCTGCCACCTATATACTATGGTACCTTGGGCAGGTCACATCCCTCCTCTGACCTCAGTCTACTGATCTTCACATTAAGGACAACAATGCCTCCTGGGCACAGATTTTGTGAAAATTAGTAATATTAAATATGATACAGATAAAGAATTTAGCCCTGGTCCTGGCACAGAGTAGACATTCAATAAGTAACATCTGTTATTAAAACCATTATTCATGTCCTTGCCTTATTTCTTATACTAGGTTGTAAGCCCCTGGATGGGAGATGGGGGAAGGCAGGTACTGCCCTAATAGACCAGGCAAGAGGGGTCCCTGCCTGGTCCCCAAGCTTTAAAGGATCCCGCCCTTGCTTTTCTCCAGCCACACCCCTTCCCCACAGTGCAAGAAGGGGCGTGCTGACCTGGAGACCCCTAACACACCCCTTCTAGATTCTTTTTTTTTTT
>VBSM01003205.1:1624129-1636449 GCA_008086735.1 Cheirogaleus medius | reverse complement strand
CGGCCTCCCAGAGTGCTAGGATTACAGGCGTGAGCCACCGCGCCCAGCCCACCTGTTCTAGATTCTGCTCTGCCTAGGTACTTGGGATCCCCGAGTTCCTGCCCAGCTAATCCTGAGTGCTTGTCCAAGCCTATGCAGCTCTCTTTCCCAGGGGTGGGCAAGTATTGGTTGCTGTTTGGGGCGGATGGGACAGGGTATAAACATGCTGGCTGGGGTGTCCCCTTGCAGTGAGAAAGTCAGGAGTTGGAAGGGGCTGACTGTGGGCCAACACTATCCACATTGTCTTGTTCTTGCCCAGAACTCCAGGTGTCTGAGGATAAATTCAAACCTGATTTCAGCTTTGCATTTCCAAAAAACTAATCTATAGCGACAGAAAGCAGATCAGCAGTTACCTGGGGCAAGGCAGGAGGAGGGACGGACTGCAAGAAGCACAAGGAAACTTCTAGGGGTGATGGAAATGTTCTGTATCTTGGTTGTGGTAGTTTCACAGGTATACGCAAAGGTCAAAACACACTAAACTATATGCTTTAAATAGTGTGGTTTATTGTACGTACATTAGCTCCTAATAGTTTTTTAAAAATCCAAACCTGGCTCACGGGTTGTTATTAAACTGTAATTGTCAACATCATATTTTATTTAACAGTTTAGTGGCATGATTTATAATTATAACAACCCGCGAGCCTCCAGGTCTCAGAAGGGTCCGATCCAAGCCCCTTCCATGGAGGGCCTGCACTCTGCAGGGGCTCCGGCCACCGAGAGCAGGGCCCAGTCGCACCCCCTTGCCTAGGAGGCGGCCGCCCCAGGCCCCGCCCCTCGCCCAGGGCCCCGCCCCCTTACCGAGCCGGTGGCCGGCCTGGCGGCCGACGCTGCCCAAGCACTGGATCAGGGTGCGGATGGCGGCGGGGCTGGCGGGCGCGCGCGGGCCGGGCAGCCGGTCCAGCAGGTGGTCGGCGAGCTCCACGAAGAGGTCGGTGCTGCAGGCGGCCGCCAGGTGGCCGAGCGCCCCGACCGCCCGCTTGCGCACGGCCAGGCGCGGGCTGCTGAGCTGGGGCAGCAGGCAGTGCAGGAGGCTGGCGTGGAAGGCGCCCAGTGGGGCGCCCAGCCTGGGGGAGCCGGAGGGGCGTCAGGCCCGGCCCACCCGGCCAGCAGCCCAGCCCGAGCCAGGCACCCCCTCCCCGTCCTCTCCTGGCCTCCTCTCCAGAACTGTGACAACCCAATGGCCCCTGGAAAACAGATGCCCTGTAACTGTGAGGAGGAATTACTGAAGTTATTCATTACTGTTACACGAGAGAAGGCGGAAACAGAGAAGTGACTTCTCAAGACTACTGAGCCAAGAAATGCAAGGTGAGGACTTGAACCCAGCTGCCGAGACTCTCAGCCTGGGGAAAGGCCCAGTGGTGACAGGAGGTGGGTGTGGGCTGCAGGGGGGCTGTCCCGATTTCCTAGGAGCCCAGGGCTAGCCCCAATACCACCCCGCCAACTGCCAAGTTCATCCTCCTCACTGAGACCAGAGTGGTCTAAAACCTACTTCTGACATGGTCACTCCTCCGCTTAACTCCTTCCATGGCTCCCTAGTGCCCTTTGGGTAAGCCGAACTCTGGGCTCAAGATAAGAGGCAACACCAGGGAATGGCTTCTGCACACACAGGACACAGCCCCTGCCTTCCTCAGCAGCTTCTATCCCCACCTTCAAACAAGCCTGTGCCTCTTGTGTCCCATAAACGTTCTGAGGCCGTTTCTCCTCTCACTTCGCACGAACTCGCTGCCCTTACCCTCCCATGTCTCTGTGTCCAGCCCACGCTCCTCTCCTGGGGAGGTTTCATTTTTGTATTTGTTTGTCCACCTACTAGGGGACAGGGGCTATGCCAGAAGTTGGGGTGAGCAAGGCAGACTCTGGCCCCAGGACCTGCCCTCGTGGAAAGCATGGCTGAGTGGGTGCCTCCGGGCTCCTCAAATTCAACATGCCCCAAACTGAATCCATCCCCTCCCCACACACGGACTCCTTCCCAGCGTGCACCCACCCGCCACAGCCCCGTCTGTCCCCTCAGCTACTAAGGGCAGACCTTGGGGATCATCCTCAAGTCTCTGCACCTCTCCCCCAGTCCGGGTCCCGTGGCATCTACCTCCTGAATACAACCCAGTTCCCCTTCCTACAGAAGCCTCTTAACCATTCCCCTGCCTGTTCAGTCCCTCCCAGCTCTCTCCACAGTGCAGAAAGACCATGTGAAATACACAATGGCTCCTGCCCGGCCCGCCAGCCTCATCTCTCCACTCTCGCCTCTCCAGGCACGAGCCGTGGTGCCCCACGTCCTCTCCTGCCTCTCCCCTCTGGGCTGGGGCAGTCTCCCCTCCAGGGTTCCCCTTACACCACCCAAACCCGGCTAAGTCCTGCTCCCCTGTAACCCCGTGAAGCTCAGCCCTAGCAGGACCCTCTCTAGCAAGGTTCTCCACCCCTAGCTGGGTTGGGGGGCTCCTGTGAGCTCCTATCAGCCATGCTTTTATCCTTACTGTACTGACTACACCCACAGTTTTATTTTATTTTAGAGACAGATCTTGTTCTGTTGCCCAGGCTGGAGTGCAGCTGGGAATGGTGGCCACCACTTCTATCTAGTTTTTTCTTTTCTTTTCTTTTCTTTTTGTAGAGATGAAGTCTCGCTGTATTGCCCAGGCTGGTCTTGAACACCTGGCCTCAAGCGATCCTCCTGCCTTGGACTTCCAAAGTGCTGAGATTACACGTGTGAGCCACCGTGCCCAGCCAACAGTTTTAGGTATGTCTGTAAACCCTTCCCTAGGAGCAACTGAGACTGATCCAACCCTGCATTCCCAACACTAGTCCAGCACCTGGCATTGTCCTGGCTACAGAATAGGTGCTCAAGCTGTGGGAAGTTTTACAGAGTGTGACCTCAGGCAGGCCAAGTCACCTCTCAGAGCCCATAAAATGGTGACAATCAATTTTCCTTTGCAGGGCCGATGGGACGATTAAGGGGCCCTGAGCACAGGCCTGGTGTGCAGCAGGTGCTGGCTCTGTGGATTAGAGTCTCTCCTGGTCCCCCTACAGCCCCGCCTCCTCATCGCCCAGGGGGCCCTCCTGCACCTGCTCAGCATGTCAGAAAGGATGTCCAGGGCTTCCAGCTGCACAGCCACATCTTCCTGGTGGGCGATGGCACTGATGAGCTGGCCTGTGATCTTCCGGCACACAGTGGTGGCCAGGCTGGAGCCTGCGCAGAGCACAAGGCAGGCACAGTGAGGCCCTGGCCGGGGGGAATGGCAGCCTCCACCTCTGGCCTGCCTCTGCTCTGGCTGCGTTCCTGAGCCCACACCCTGGGAATCCCGCTGACCCAAGGAAGCCAGGGCTCCAGTGGTCCAAGGTTTGACCTTGAGTTCAACCGAACTACAGGAGACAGCTAGGACAGCTGAGGACTCAATGGCTGAACTGCTGGGCTGGCCCCTTCTCCTTGCCCACTTCCACTAGGGAGGTGAGAAAAGTTAAACACTTCCTTTCCTGCCTCCCTTGCTGCTAGGAGTGGCCGGGTAACCCAGTTCTATAGGTAAAGGTCTTCTGGAAAAACATGTGCTTTTTTTGTAAGGGGGAGGAGACATGGACAAGAGACCTCAACCTTGTCAATACTGAGCCACTAAAAGAATTGCTGCAGAAATGGAGTGGCTGTTTCCTCTAGAATTATCACATGAGAAACCCCCTATTCCTTTAAACTGTCACTGCCTGATTTCATTACTTGAGCTAAAAGCATTCCTAAATGACACAGAACCATGAACTTAAATTGACCCGTGTCTGAATTCTCTGCCACCTACTAGCTGAGTGACCTTAGGTAAGTCTCTTCACCTCTCTGAGCCTCAGTTTTTTTAGCCATAAACTAGGACAAATGACAACAGAGCCTAGGCGCGGGGGCCTGGGTACCTGTGGCTGCAGGGGAGAGCTCCGAGAGGACGGTCTTGAGGCCAATGCCCGAGATGTCTCGGAGCTGCTCCTTGTCTGACCGCATGTTGGCACAGAGGGCATCCACGATGGTCTCCACCTGGTACTCCTTCACTTTGCCCACCAGAGGACCCAGGCTGAGCAGGGAAGGAGGGTGGTGAGTCCAAAAGCCCCAGGCTCAGCCCGAGTCAGGCTGCCCCCGTATGTCCCCTCATTCCCCTAGGGCCACATGTGCTGAGGAAAAGGCCTCAATCAACAGGGGACCCTCTGGTTTGCCACAAAGAGAGGAACCCTCTGGCTATGCCAACATCATTCCTGGCACCTGCCAAACCTACATTCCTATGTTTTGCATCTCAGTAGATGGCCAAACAATGGTTCTCAAACTTGAGCCTACATGAGACTCCCCAGGACTTCCAAAAACACAGGTGCTGGGCCCTAGTCCCAGAGTTTCAGATCCCAGAGGCCAATGGGGCCTGTGGTTATGCATGTCTAGCAAGTTCCCAGTTGATGCTCATGCTGGTGGTCCAGGGACCACACATGGAGAACCTCTGCCTTAGAAACTTGCTTCTCTGCCAGGTGGACGGGCACAGTGGCTCACGCCTGTAATCCTAGCAGTCTGGGAGGCCGAGGTGGGCGGATCGTTTGAGCTCAGGAGTTCCACACCACCCTGAGCAAGAACAAGACCCGTCTGTATTAAAAAAAAATAGAAATTAGATGGACAACTAAAAACATATAGGAAAACAATTAGCCAGGCATGGTGGTGCATGCCTGTAGTCCCAGCTACTTGGGAGGCTGAGGCAGGAGGATTGCCTGAGCCCAGGAGTTTGAGGTTGCTGTGAGCTAGGCTGATGACACAGCACTCTAGCCGGGGCAACAGAGTGAGACTCTGTTTCCAAAAAAAAAAAGAAAGAAACCTTCTTCTCAAAGTTTGGTGGCAGATCAGCATCATCAGCATCACCTGGGAACTTGTTTGGGCTGCAGAGTCTAAGGTCCTTCTCTAGAACTACTGAACCAGGATCTGCAGTTCTGCAAGGTCCCCACGTGATGTGAATGCACATGAAAGTTTAAAAACGGCTGCACTAGACTCCCTGGTTCTCAGCCTCAGCTGCACACTGCCATCACCTGGGGCCTTTGAAAGATGTTTACCTGGGCACTGCCCTCGGAGTCTGAGTTAATTGGTTTCAGGTGTGGCCTGGATGGTGAACCTTTTTAAAATTCTCCAGGTTACTCTAAAACACAGTCAAGTCTGAGAACCTCTGCCCTAAATGCGTGGTTCTCAGACATCAGTGTACATCAGAATACAGATTCCAAGGTGCTGTACTCTCATCCTTCCGCCCCAGCTTCCTCCCTTTTCCCCTCTCAATCCCCTGAATCTGAATCCCTGGCAGGGAATACACAGTTTCCACAAGGGCCCCAGGTGACTGTGATGCATACTGGTTTTCAAACCCTGGCTCCCTGGACTTCTTCCTCCATCTAAGAAATCACGGAGCCCTCCCTCCTATCTCCTATAGCACTGGTTCCCAGCCGGGATGATACTGCTGCGGCAATTCATGGGGGGCCTTGGTCATGTCACTATTGAGTTGGCACTTCTGGCTTTGATGGTGGGGAGCAGGAACAATAAAGACACTATTGCAAAACAAAGCATTGTCCATGTCCTGCAAGAGTTTCTAACATCCCACTGGGCATTCATATGGGCAAAAACCTTTCCATAATTATCTGAGTCTAAAATTTCATTTTACATATAAACACAAAGTACTTTTTGCCTTTTTTTTTTTTTTAAGACAGAGTCTCACTCTGTTGCTCAAGCTAGAGTACAGTGGCAACATCATAGCTCACTGCAACCTCCAATTCCTAGGCTCAAGTGATCCTCCTGCCTCAGCCTCCTGAATAGCTGAGACCACAGGTGTACACCACCATGCCTGGGCTAATTTTTTAATTTTTTGTAGAAATGAGGTCTTGCTATATTAGTTCATGCTGGTCTTGGCCTCCTGGCTTCAAGTGATCCTCTTGCCTTGGCCTCCCAAATTGCTGGGATCACAGGAATGAACCACCATGCCTGGGCTGCACTTCTTTAATATACTGTACTCTAGATTTTCCAAGAATGCAATAATCAGGAAAATTAAAGGAAGATTGTACTTTGTTTTCTTCAAAACTTTACCGGAAGACGGTTACCACTTTAAAAAATCTCACCACTACGAACAATGCTGCTTGTGATACCTGAGTCTCCAACACCCCTACCTATATCCACTTCTGCTTACGAGTCCACCCCCGGGCGCAGGCTTCTCATAATTTCATCACCATTTCTACTGTCACAGTGCGTGAGCATCCATGCAGCGAAACACACACTACTTTACTACACACTATGTTCCCTCTATTTTTCCTTTAGATTACAGGTTAGGGCATTACATATGCTGTTTTGTAATTATGTGTAGAAGTAGGTTTTATTATGTATAAATTTCATTTCATAATAGGAAAAAGGTGTTACTAACTACTCATTATAAAAAGGGGTATTGGTTCTGCTGGCGGGAAGCCACGGCTCCACCCTATGTCCACTCCACGGCCACAGACACACTCCAGACCACAAACCTGAGCATGTCACGTTCTGCACAAAACCCTTTACTGAACTCCTGCTGCTCTTGGGACCCAGTTGCAGTTCATTACCATGCCTCAGAATAATGCCTGGGCCCAGCTCCTAGGGCGGTTTGAGAGGCAGTGCCCCAATTCTCTCACCCTGTTGACTTTTGACCCCTGCCATTCTGAAGTCCCCTGCCCACCCCACCACACATGCATGCATGTGCCCTGCACATAGCCCCTCTTACTTTTTCTACTCTGGAGGTAACTGGCCAAGATCTCAGGATCACAACCTCACAATGCCCAGGGCTGAGGCTTTTGGGACCTCCCCCCATCCCATGTCCCCTCACCCCTTACCTCTCTGGTGCATGTCACCCTGACCTTCCAGCTGCCAGCACTTGCATCTCTGTGGGAGGGCTTTCTCTGGTTGGAAGTGCCAGGAAGTGAATAACCCTCCATCCTACCCCAGGAGTAGCCCTCGAGCAATGACTGACAGAGAGCAGGTGGATTAATACTCCAGCTCCCTCACTCTTTGGGTGGGAAAACTCCAAGGAGCATGTCCTATACCGTTTCCCAGGGTGCCCAGTGGTCACTCGGTAACACACCCTTTACTGGCTTTCTTCCTCCCCTGCCTCACTTCCCCACTCCCACTCAGACTTGAATCCTTGTCCCAGCATCTACTTCTCGAAACCCAGACTAAGGTACCATCCAGCAAGAGCTGATCAGCAATTCTCCCCTCAAAGGCTGTACCCCAAAGGCGCAGGGACCCCTGGGGTGCTCCCACCCCAGGCAGGGCCCCTTCCTGTCCCCGCCAAGGCCGACACTCACCACTTGACAGCCAGGTTCTGCACCTCCCCATTCTTGTCCTCCAGGAGCCTAAGCAGCATCTTCACCACCTTGCGCTCGCTGTCCTCGTCCAGCTGGATGGAGTCCTTCTGCAGCTCGGACATCAGGTCACTGGTGGCCATGAACCTGACCGGGGGGCAGAGGAGGATTGCCAAGCAGCTCCTGCGCCCCGGTGGATTTGGGCAATATCTCAGAGTTCCTCAGAAATAGACCCTGATACAATGATTCAAGGGCAAGGACAGTCATGCACCACAGAACTGTTTTCGTCAACGATGGCCCGCATATACAGCAGTGGTCCCGTATGATTACAACAGAACTGCCCTATACAGGTGTGCCATTTTTATCTTGCATACCATATATTTACTGTACCTTTCCTATGTCTCAGTATGTCTAGATAAACAAGTACTCACCACTGTGTTACAACTGCTACAGTATTCGGTATAGTAACACACTGCACAGGTTCGTAGCCTAGGTGTGTAGCAAGCCATCTAGGTTTATGTAAGTACACTCTACGATGTTGGTACAACAGTGAAACTGCCTAATGACACAGGTCTCAGAACGCATCCCTGCTGTTAAGGAGCTCATGACGGGGCTCCCACAAGGAGATGCACATCTGTGACACCAACTGCCAGATGCTGGCAGACTAGGAATGGCTCAGCATGCTGGATGAACGCTTAGGGTTTCAGAGTCGGTGGCTCCTGCCTCTGCCATTTATGAAAATGTGAGATTGGGCAAGTCATGCCACCTCTCTGATCCTTACTTTACCCATCTGAAAAATGGGGATGGAATAGGACCTGCCTCATGAGCCTGTCTGTGCTCGTGGTGAGCACTCAGTAAATGGCACTGCCGTTATCATAATGGCACATACACCATGCCATCTCACAGAAGCTGGGAGAGGGACGCCACAGACTGGACAGACACCTTGTGACCAAGTCCCGGGTCAGCAAGAAGCCTCTCTACCAGACAGGTAGAGGAGGCCAAGCCACATTCGCCCCATCTCAGAGAATTAACTCAGTCCCTGCCCTTAGACCAGTGGATCTGAAACTGTAGCTGGCATCAGAATCACCCACAGGCTTGTTAAACCCCACTGGGTTCCACCCCTAGAGTTTCTGAATCACTAGGTCTGGGCTGGGCCCAAGAATGTGCATTGCTAACAAGTTCCTGGATGATGCTGAGGGTCAGGGACCACACTTTGAAAACCACTGCCCTGGGCCATGCTGACGGGCCACGGGCATATTTTGGAGACCAGCGCTCCCTGACCCAGGGTGGGCACCAGAGTCGAGGGCTACCCACCTCCAGGTGGGTGGATCCATGTGACCTGATGCCAAAAGCCTGTCCCAGGCATTGGAAACTGCAGAGTCTGAGCTGGCAGGCCATGGAGAGTTGGGGGAGGGGGACTGTTGGGCACCATTCCTGCCAAAATTAACAGGGCAGAGCTGAGGTCTGAAACCGGTGGCCCTCAGCTGTGTCCATCTTGCAAATGTTTTCAAAAATTTAGATTACTCATCAACACTGGGAGAGCTGACATAAAAATACTGACTTCCAGATTCTCTTGAGAACAGAATATCTGAATACGCTGGGCCTACAATCCCTGGTGACAATAACTGTCAGGTCCTGGCCGCCCTCTCTGCAGTTCACCAGGTCCCCACAAGGCCCACTTCACCCATTTCCTGGCTCCGAGAGTGGAGATTCTCGGAGAAAACAGGACAGGGCCACGTGGAGAGACACAGTGAGTCTGGGGCCAGAGAAAGCCTCCAGCCCTGCTTAGGCATGCTTGAGCAACTCAACCAAGAGCCCTACCCCTACCTCCTGTGGCAAAATCTGTCACAGTCGGATTCCAGCCCTCAGGCTCAGGCTGCTGCTTGCTGTCACCATGGCCCGAATGTTCCCTAGGGAACTTGTGGGTGTCACAGCTATTTATTTTTAACAGCTGGATTAGCCTCAAGCTGCTGAGAGCATGAAGGAGGCTGTGCTGACAGTGACAGAGGGGAGGGGCTGGCAGGACTGACTGCACCCACCTCTGGGCCAAGGTAAGGTCAAAGAAGAGGTCTGGATTTGAGGCAGGCAAGACCTCCAAGCCGTGTTTCTGCTGCAATCCATGTGAGCCCAGCTCAGCCCAGCAACCCAGGGGATGCGCTCCTTTGCCCTCTTTCTTCCCTACCTGTTGAACTCCTATCCATCCATCAAGAGCCCAGCTCAAATGTCCCAGCTCAGGGATGACTCCGACCACCCTGCCCCACAACCCACCTGCTCTCCCTAAGCACAATGGTCCTCCCAGGCAGAATCCTTTCAGAGCATTCTGCACCCTCCCATGACAGCACTTCTTACTCTGCAATGCAAGTGTGGTCACCAGAGCATCACCCGCGCTAGACTGCAGACTCACAGAGGGCAGGGGCCCACTGGGTTTATCTCGGGGACTCCAGGCTGAGCAAAGAGCAGGTCTGCGGAGGGCCTGGGGAGCAGGGTGAGGGCAGAAGGGGAGGGAGGGAGAGAACTAGCCCTTAACAGAGCTTAGAGCCAAACAGCTGTGTGGAAACTTGAACTCGAAACCAGGTCTTCTGAAATATGTCTCAGCACTTCAGACGCCCCCGAGTTCCTGCAGACACTCCGCTCTCAGAGAAAGAAAGCCATTTGTATATGTGTGTGAGATGGGGGGAGAAAGCATATGATTTGGTAGAGTAGCACTTGAGCATCAAAGTTTGGCTTTAAGTAAGTATACTGGTCTTGCCATTTATTATATCAACTGGGCGACATGGGGCAACTGCCGCCTTCTCTCTGGGCCTCAGTTTTTCCATGCATAAGATGAGAATTTTCTTTGTCCCTGTTCATAGCATCCTTGGGAGGTTTTAATAGGACAACCAACTCTTAGCACAGGCAGATGCTCAGAGAGGGTACAGGAACTGCCCGAGGTCACACAGCAGATTTGAAGAAGAACCAGCCCACCAGACAGGTCTCCTGGCTCCTCAACCACTACTACTGTTTTCAAGAAATGATGTGGGAATTTCTGTAGGATCCCTGAGTTTCTTTGCCTGTTGGGAGCCTCATCAGTAACAGAGGACCCTCCAGCTCTTAGAGCCAGGACCCAGGAAGAAGAGCAATCAAAAGCTTCCTCTACCCAGCCCGGGCCGTCTGTAGTCACTGCTCCCCTCCAGGAACCAGAGGACAGTCTCAGTTTCATTCCAGAGAAACCCTAGAGGCGACTCAGCTGAAACACTCGGCCATAGGGACGCCTGGACAGCCAGTCTGCAGGGCCCAGCCCCCTTGGTATTTGGACTTTAAAAATAGACACCATTCTCATATGCATGGGGTGGTTTTAACTGTTCTCGAGGCTACTGGCAGAGACAGGCTGAAAGCGCTCTCAGGCTCTAGCTGCCAGGGGCAACTCCCTCTCCCGGAGACTGGACCCCAGGCCCGAGAGACAACAGTGCAAATCCCCTTGGCAACTGGCCTCTATGTGACCTTGGGCAAGTCACTGCACCCCTCTGGAGAACAGGAAGAACAATTACTACTACCCAGGCAGACGGACAGACTGACACGTAGAATGCACATCAGGGAGCCTGGGGCCCAGCAAACATTCACTAAGCTACTGTGTCCCTAGCACAGGCTCTGGGGCACCAGAAGGAAGTGCACAGTCCCAGTGGTCCAGGATCTCAGGGTCTCCACGGGCTGAGAAGTGATATGGCAGAAACGTGGGGAGGTGGGAAGTGTGTGGGAGCTCAGGGGAGGTGCCCAGCCCTGCCTGGGGTCAAGAAGCATCCAAAGAGGTGACACCTGAGTAGGAGCTAGCAGGTGAAGCGGGGAGGTTGAGGAGGTGCAAACAACTTCCCAGTAAAGGTCTAGGAGGGGAGAGGGCATGGCAGATTTCTGATGTGCACAGAATCATAGAGTGTCCATTTATTAAGTGTGCACCTGGAGCCAGCCACTGACCTGAGCATTCCACATGCACTACCTCACTCCATCCGCACGCCACCCCTCTGAGGTGGGTTCTATTATTATCCTCATTTTACATAAACAGAAGCAGACAGGCTCAGAGTGGTTAAGTGACTTGTCCACAGTCACACAGCCAATAAGTGATGGGAGCCAGGATCTGAAGCCAGGACTGTGGCTCTGAGGCTCTACTGATGTAGGGGGCTCTTGTGGGGTGTTGAGGAATGGATTGCAGGAGAGGGCAGGGACCAGACGAGGAGAGCAGGTCTCACCCTCCTCACCTGTCAGGGGGCTGGATCTTGGCCTCTGCATTAGACTGGCCCAGATTTGGACCCCAAGTCCTCCGCTTCTAGCTTTGTGACTGCACCTGGGCCCTTCATGCCTGAGCCTCGGTTGCCCTATCTGTAAAATGGAGATAAAGTGATAGATTGTTCAATAAGTGAGTGTGACCATGTTGGTCTCTAAGATCTCCTTTCTGCTCCGATGGGCCAGAACTGGCCATGTGACCACAGGCCCATCCCTTCTCCTCCTTGGGCCTCAGTTTCCCCAGAGGATAAAGGGTTGGACCAGATGTATGTGCCATCCTTTCCAGCTCTAGTCCTGTGCTTCTGTGATTTGGGAGAGGGGGAAGAAGGAAAAAGGGAGTGGGCAAGGGGAGTGGCACACAAAACACAGAAGGCCACCCCAGCCGTCATCCACCTGCGCCCACAGAGCCACTCAGCCCAGCCCCTTCTTCAGGCTGTCTCAGGACCCCAGGAGCGGCCGGGCTGGGGAGGGCGCAGGTCTGGGAGATTTAAACAAGAGGGCAGAACTGAGGGTATCTGTGAAAGAGGCAGACTGGGGTACGGTCCTGGGAAGGGGCCGGGTTTCAACAGGGTAGGAAGAGGCAGGCGCGCGGGTCCCCCAGCTCATTCGGGCGAGAGCTTCACGGTGGGCTCACTGGAGCGGAAGGCCTGGGACCACACGGGGGGCACGCGGGGGGCACACGGGGGCACACGGGGGCCGGGCGCAAGCGGAGGCAGGAGAGGCCGGGGGGCGGCGCG
>VBSM01003205.1:1583416-1607838 GCA_008086735.1 Cheirogaleus medius | reverse complement strand
GGCCTCCCAGAGAGCTAGGATTACAGGCGTGAGCCACCGCGCCCGGCCTCAAGGAGAACTTTTTCACCCCTTTTTTGGAAGCCAAATATTTATTCCTCTGGGACCCACTGAATATATCTGATTTCTCTATTTTGCTGCAGGGAGTTTGGTAACTGAATCCCCAAATCTTACCACTTAATCACGGTGTGAGCTCAAGCAAATTATTTAACCTCCTGGGCTTCAGGGTCTTCCACAGAGCTCACTTAGCCACTGCAGGCCAAACTATTCCCTTACCCGGAGAAAGAGATCTATGTTCTGGACACAGTTTCCTTTTTCTGGAGACTGGCCCTTCCCCAGGAGCAAACCTCCCTCTCCCTTGTCTGATGTCAGCGAGCTCAGCTACGCATTGGCTGCTTACTGTGTGGTGAGATCCGTCTGTCATGGGAGGGGAGGCACAGGGAGGCTCTCTCTTGCCCCAAAGCATGATTACTGAGGATCAGAAGATCTGGGTTCTGGTCCCACTTTTGTCCCCAAACTCCTAGTGCATCCTTTAACCTCTGGACCTGGATTCCTCATCTGAGAAATGTTCTCCAGAATGCCTGTTCAGCTGGCCTCTCAGGCTCCTGCGAATTAGACAAGACAATGACTGTTCAGCACTTTTAAAAGGTGGCCCATGGACTGGGAGAAAATATTTGCAAACCACATAGCTGACAAGGAGTTATTTATAGATTGTCTGGCATATATAAAGAACTCTCAACACTCAACAGCAAATAAACAATTCAATAAGAAAATGGGCAAAAGACATGAACAGACATGTTGCTAAAAAGGATATATACAGATGGCATATAAGCACGTGAAAAGGTGTCCAACATCATTAGCCATTATGGAAATGCACAATGAGACCAAGAAGAATGATTAAAACAAAAAATAGTGACAATATCAAATGCGGGTAAGGATGTAGAGAAATTAGACCACTCATACATTGCTGGTGGGAATGTAAAATTGTGTAGCCACTCTGGAAAAACAAAGTGTGGCAGTTCCTTAAAATACTAAACATTCAGCTACCATACAACTCAGTAATTGCACTTGTGGGCATTTATCCCAAAGAAATATAATCATATTTTCATGCAAAAACCTGTATATGAATGTTGTAGCAGCTTTATTCATAATAGCCCCAAACTGGAAACAAGAGATGTCCTTCAATGAGTGAGTAGCTAACCTGCTGTGGCACAGCCATGCCATAGAATGCTACTCTGCAATAAAAAGCAACATGCTATTGATACATGCAACATCCTGGGTGACTCTACAGAGAATTATGCAGAGTGAAAGAAGTCAATCCACAAATTGTATGACTACTGTACAATTCATGTACATTAGCGTTCTTGAAATGACAAAATTACAGAAATGGAGAAGATTGCCAGGGGTTAGGGATGGGGGAGGTGAGAAGGGAAGTGGATGTATCTATAAAAGGCAACATGAAGGACTCCTGGGGTAGTGGAAATGTTCTGTATTTTGACAGTATCAATGTTAGTATCCTGATTGTGAAATTGTGTTACAGCTTTTCAAGATGTTACCATTGGGGGTAGCTAGGTAAAGGGCACATGGGATCTCTCTATTATTTCTTACAACTTCATATTATTGTCTCAAATAAAAAATTATCTCAAAATAAAAAGTTTAGTTTTTTTAAAAAGTGTTCCAACAAAGAGGCATTTTCCTCTAGAAGCCAAAGGGACCATTTTTTGGACCTATTGATCTCCCCTTAAATGGATTTCCAGGGATGATTTGTATTGCAGTCCTCCAATAGTTGTCGAACTGGGTTCCCTGGAGCCCTTGGGTTCTTGGCTGGCACCCCAGGGGCTATGTACAAGGCCAAGGTAGTGCTGAGCAGGTGTTCCCATCAACAGCCCATGGGCTCTACTTCAACCAGAAAAAAAAATCCACTTTGATCTGATAGGACGTCTTAAATTTTATTTGTCAAAAGGATTTTTCTGCTTAAAAAACTGGAAGTTTGTTGATTGTAAATCCTTCATTTTACACTTGTCACAATGAGCTAGGATTGACTTTTCCTCATTTCCTCTTTTTTTTTTGAGTCAGAGTCTCGCTCTGTCTCCCTAGGTAGAGAGAGTACAGTGGCGTCTATGTAGCTCACTGCAGCCTCAAACTTCTGGGCTCAAGTGATCCTCCTGCCTCAGCCCCCCGAATAACTGGAACTATAGGAGGGCGCCAACATGCCCAGCTAATTTTTCTATTTTTAGTAGAGATGGGGTCTGTCTCTTGCTCAGGCTGTTCTTGAACTCCTAAGATCAACGGATCCTCCTACCTCGGCCTCCCAGAGTGCTAGGATTACAGGTGTGAGCCACCGTGCCTGGCCTATTCCCTCTTCAATTTTTAAAATTTGACGTTTGTCCTTGCCTTTTAAAGTAGGCACAGGGATGCTAGCATCTGAGAGTTAGGAGGTCTTTCAGGATCACCACTCCAACTTCAGCCGTGGCAGGCTTACATTATTATGCTCATTTTGCAGGTGAAACATTTGAGGCCCAGAGGCCCAGAATGAGTCAGGCTTAATCTAGATTTAGGAATATTTTAAACTTCATCTCAATAGCATCTGCTATAACCATTGTTTTTCAAATAACATAGTATTGCAAAGATTCCAACATCCAGCAGAAGGTAACACTTCACACTTGGATTTAAATGGCACATTCAGGGGCTTCTAAACCTGTGGGGAGCTTGGAGTTTCTCCATGGAGGAGTGGAAACAGTTCCAGTTTTCAAGTCAAGGAAACTCAAGTGCAAATTCTGACTCAGCCACTTCCCAGCCATGTGACCTTGAGCAAATCATTTCACCTTTCTGAACCTCATTTTTCTCATCCATGAAATGGGCATAATACTCTCTGATTTAGACAGTGCATTTAATAGATGCTTTATGATGATTAAGATAAGCCCTCACAGACATCCTTCTGGTGACTAAATAAAAATTCATATAAAGGACCAGGCTCCTAGGTGCTCACAGCAGGTGAACATTCTTTCCCCTATACCTACAGGGCATAATTCTCAGACCCAAGAGGTTGCTGGGGAGTTCTGATCAGCCCAGGGATCCCATGGTGTCATCAGAAGAGCACCAAGGCATAGCAAGGACACACATGTGCCAACCACTGCCTTGAGCACTTTATACAAATATCCTCACCACAGATAGGGGCTGCTGTCTCCCCCCTTTTATGGCTGGGAAGACTGAGGTTGATCTGTCTAACTGACGCATCCAGAGTACACGTGCCTGCTGAGTCAGGCAGGCCCGGCTGGCAGTTCTAGAATGCAGGGAAGCTGGATGCCATGCTCAGCTGCTGAGCTGGCTCCCCGGGGCTGTCAGCTGTGCCCATAGGACAGTGGGAGGCTGTCCCATGAATCATCCTCCGCACACAAAGGGTAAAGGGGTCAGCTCAGGATGGAGCTGAGCTGGGGCCTCTCTTACACCTCTGGCAGCTCTGTCGTGGCCTTTGAAATCTGCCCACGGAGAACAGGTAGGAAATGCCTTGAGGTTTGCGTCTATCCTGTGCCAGGTACGCACACAACCAGGTGCTGTAGGAGGTGCAGAGAGGGAAGTATCTTAACCTGGGACTGTGAGGCAAACAGAAGGTAGTGAATAGTTTTTTAGTCGTGAAGAGTTTTTTATGTGCCAGGCATTTATTTATTTATTTAGAGGCAGAGTCTCACTCTGTTGCCTGGGCTAGAGTGCCGTGGCATCAGCCTAGCTCACAGCAACCTCAAACTCCTGGGCTCGAGCAATCCTCCTGCCTCAGCCTCCCGAGTAGCTGGGACTACAGGCATGCGCCACCATGCCCGGCTAATTTTTTCTATATATTTTTAGTTGGTCAATTAACTTCTTTCTATTTTTAGTAGAGACGGGGTCTCGCTCTTGCTCAGGCTGGTTTTGAACTCCTGACCTTGAGTGATCCTCCTGCCTCGGCCTCCCAGAGTGCTAGGATTACAGGTGTGAGCCACCGCCCGGCCTGTGCCAGGCATTTAAACCTTTAAATGATAGGAAGCATTATCTAGCCTAGTGATTCTCAAACCTGAGTGGGCGTCAGAATCACCTGGGAGGGGTCTTGTTAAAATACAGATTATGGCCCCACTCCCAGAGTCTCTGACGCAGTCGGTCTGATATGGGGCCTGGGAATCTGCATTTCTAACAGGTTTCCAGGTGACGCTGGGGCATACGGTCCAGGGACCACACTTTGAGAATAACTAATCTAGTTCAACCTCCTACTTAATGGTGGCCCTCAGTTTTCTTCTTACATACCTCCAGGGACAGAGAACTCATTGCTTATCCTGTCAACCTATTTCATTTCTTACTTTGAAGGTGTGAATGTGTATGTATGTGCTTGTGCTGAGCTGAACAGTGACCCGGGCTTCCCCTGTGGCCTCTGGACTAAATGGTCTCATCAGAAAGGAGCAACTGGAGGAGTGAGGAGGCTTCAAAATTTAAATTTAGAATTTTTGAGTAGCTGCATTAACAATAGTAAAATGAAGTAGGTGAAACTAATTTTAATAATATATTTTATTTAACCCAATATATTCATAATATCATTTAAGCAGATAATCAATACAAAGATTATTAATGAGCTATATATATATATATACCAAGTATTTGAAATCAGTGTGTATTTTACACTCACAGCACACCGCAGTCCTGACTAGCCATGTGGCTGGCGGCTACTGTTTCCGACACTGCAGCTCAAACCTTCCCAAGACCCTGTTCCTTGTCCCCATCTCCCCTGCGATGGCTCATGCTCACCTGGATACTTGCGCCTCAGTTTCCCCACCAATCCACAACATGGCAGTCAATCATCTAAATTGTAGATCTGATGGTGGCTCCCCATTGCTCCCGGGATAATGTCTGACTCCTTGGTCTGGGTCAGAGGCCCTGCCTCACTTGCTGCTGGGCTCCCACCACCCGCTCCAGCTGCACAGAATTATTTACAGATCTTCAGCACCGCAGCGCCTCGTCTCCCGGAGCCCTTGCACGCATGGCTCCCTCTGCCTGGAATGCCCTTGGAGTGCTGCCTGGGCTAAGCTTTCATTCGACAGTTTATTGAGCACCTACTCAACAAATGGTGCTAGACACTATCCTGGATCCTGGAGCTCACAGGATTCCAGGCCAGAGAAGGCGAGCAGTGTGGGCAGATCGTGCAGGACCTTGTAAGAGCTTGTGTTTTATTCCGAGTGCGCGGGACGACGGGAGGGGGTTAGCAGGGGAGAGGTATGAACGGACTTGGGCTGGAACAGGATGCCTCTGGCTGCTGTGGTGAGAACGGCCGGGGTGAGGGCAGGAGCAGAGAGACCAGTGACGGCAGTTGGCTGGCCTGGGCTGGTAGCCATAGGAGTGGAGAGAAAGGACTAGATTTGGGGTGTATTGAAGGTGGGGCCAACAGGATTTTCCAGGTGGGTCAGAGTATGAGAAAGCAAAGAGTCCAAGAATGACTCCAAGATTCGGGGCCTGAGCTTAGGATATGGGTGACCTCTCTTCCCAAAAGCCCTCCTGGAAGCCCACAGCCCCGGCTTTTGCCTGCTCCCTTGCGGGCTGGGGCTCCCGGGCCAGTGGTAGGGCTTGTTCCTGTCCTGCCGCCAGAGTGTTTGATGAGTGAGTGAAAGGTGGGGGCAGGCCGAGCTGGGGTGACCGGGCCTCAGCTGTGTGAGGTCAGTCCCCGCCCCTCTTGCCCCTCTGACCCTCTGGCCCCTTCTCCCCCTCGGGACCTGTGTTTTCCCTCCTGCACAAGGCAAGTGGGTGCTCTCCAAGAGGGGCACTAGCTTTAGCCCGGTCTCCTCTCTAGGAGAAGGCACCGCCAGCCCCCTGAGCCCCCAGGGCTCCTCTCCCGCACCCTGCCCAACCTCGGCCTCAGACACCGCGGTGTCTTCCTTCCCCACTGGGACCCATGGGGCAGGTTGGGACACATGGCTGGGGTGTGAGTCAGCCTCACCAATGAGGGTGGAGGGGTACCTGGGACACGGCCCCTCCTCCCTTCCCAGCGCTCTGCGTGGCCAAGGCTGCCCCAGATCACTGCCTGCCAGTCAGAGGGCCTGGTGGCAGCTGCCCAACCTGCCCCTCCTGGAGTGCCGAGGGGAGGAGTCAAGTGAGACAGGAAGGCCTGGGGCTGATAGCCCCGCAGGAAGGAATGCCACCCGGTGAGGGTGAGCCCGTGGGGCCCAGGCAGCGTCATGCTGCCCGGCCCTCCTCTCTGTCGCGGGCGTGGCCTGGCCTCTGCTTCCCCTGCCCAGCCGGAGTCTCCACAGACGGCACACAGCTGGCCTCGCTGCCGGGACAAGCAGAGGGACCACAACCACAGGTAATGGGACCTGGGGCTGGGCGAGCCATGGGGCGGGGAGTTAGCTTTTGAGGGAATAGGGGCAAACAGGGTCCTCAATAGGCTTGCCGTGCTTCCTCGGCGCACCTGGGTTTGAGTCCCAGCTCGGCACGTCCACAGCTGGACGGCAGCCTCAGTCTCCGCTCGGGAGACATCAGGGGAGGATGGCAAATATTCACCTCCCAGGTCGTTTGGAGGTTTCTACCAGCCTATGCCTGGCCATGGTAGGTGACCGGCTGCTGATTTTGTCACCAACTTGCTGCAGGAGCTTCAGAAAAACCCTTGCCTTCTCTGAGCCTCAGATTCCCCATTTGTGAAGTGAAGGGTTTGACTGGATCTCTGAGGGCCCCTGTCACGCTGCCGTTGTGGAACCTAACAGCTGAGGAGAGGGAGGTGTCCCCCAAAGGTCTCAGCCTCTGCACCTTGACCAGAAGGCAGCCGCCCACCCTTGTCCCCTCTGGTAGATGTGGGAGGAAGAAGAGGCCAGTAGTCCCCTGCCGGCTCAAAGGCACCCCTGGGGAGAGAGTGCTGAACGGAGAGCCAGCCCGTGGGGAGGGGCCCTGCTGCCTGTCACAGCCTCAAGCACAGTGGTGTGGCCCAAGGGAGGGGGCTGGGCAGGCCTCTCAGAGCCCCTCCCCCCAACCTCCCTCTAGACTGTCACCCTCATCCCCCAGCTGCCTCTGCTCAGAGCAGCCTGGCTTTCAGGCTTCCAGCCAAACGATTTTCCCTCTAAGGGGGATGAGAAAGGCCAAGGTCTCCTGCTCATTTTCTTCTGTCTTGTTTAGAAACAGCCCAGAAGAGTTCAGAGCCCTGATTAGGGAGTCAGGAGTGTGTGCAGGGCGCGGTGGTGGTGCGTGAACTCAGGCCTCATAGCTCTGCAGAGCACGGGGTTGTCTGCTGGAAATCAGAGGGAGAGACGGAGACAGAGAGAGATGTCATGCCAGGGATCGTGCCGGGCCCTGCCCTGCCTCCACCTTATTTCACTTTCACAACAGCCGTGTGTGTGAAATCCACATCCTTTTTTTTCATCAACAGCTTTTTCTAGATATGATTCACATACCGTAAAATCCAACCTCTTTTAAAGTATACAACTCAGGGTTTTTAGTATATTCACTGAGTTGTGAAACCATCATCACTATCTAATTTAGGACATTTTTATCACCCCCAAGATAAACCCTGTACCCTTTAGCAATCACTACGCCTTTCCCCTTCCTGCTGGTAACGTATCTACTTTGTCCCTACGGACTTGGCTGTCCTGGACATTTCCTCTGAATGGAATCGTGCAGTGTGTGGCCTTTCTGACCGGTTTCTTTCACTTAGCGTAATGTTGTCAAGGTTCGTCCATGTCGAAGCACGCGTCAGCACTTCACTCCTCTTCACGGCTGGATGGTACTGTAGTGCATGATTATAGCACATTCGTTTATCCATTCGCCAGTTGATGGACATTTGGGTTGTTTCCACGTTTGGCTATTATGAGTTATGTTGTTATAAACATTCATGTACAAGTCTTTGTGTGGATGTAGGTTTTCAATTTTCTTGGGTATATTCCTAGAATTGGAATTGCTGGGTCATACAGTAACTCTACATTTAACATTTTGGGGAACCACCAAACTGTTTTCCAAAGTGACCACCGTGAAACGTTATGAGGGCTTCAGTTTCTCTGCGCCCTCAGCAGCACTTGTCCTCGTCTGTGCGTCTTGTTTTAGCCATGCTGGTGCGAAGCGGTTATCTCAGTGTGCTTTTGATTTGCATTTCCCTAACCCTATAATGTGGAGCATCTCTCCATGTGTTTTTGACTATTTCTATATCTTCTTTAGACAAATGTCTATTCAAACCCTTTGATCATTTTTAAACTGGGTTATTTGTCACTTTACTGTTGAGTTGTAGGCATGCCCATTTTTCCAGGTGAGGATTCTGAGCTTCCGAGAACAGACGTGGTTGCCTGAGGTCTCGAAGAGAGTGTGGGGTAGAGGTGGGAACTGAATCCAGGTCGGTCTGATGTTCGGGAACAGACAAGCTCTTGCACTGGACTCCTCCTTTCTGGTTTTTGTTGTTGCCAATTGTGTGTGTGTGTGTTTATGTGTGTGCAAGAGAGAGAGAAGCAGGAAAAACAGAGAGAGAAAGATGGAAAAGAGAGAGGGGACAGAGACTGAGATTTGAGGCTGTGAGAGCCATGGCTGGCTCTGTACCTGGGCAGCCACTTTGGTGCTTTGGTGTTTAACTCAGAGCTCCACCAAGCTAGGATGAAAGAGCCAGGGAAAGCCTTTAAAGAGTTTTTGGTTTCTACTCATTAATCTTCAAACTTATCATGGGCGACTCAAAAAAGTTTTGTTGAGGGCATACTCCCACCCTAGCTTTCTTTGTTCCTAAATCCGAAACAAATTCTGATTAGAACCAAAGCCCAAAGCAGGACTAGCACCCCCTAATGCCTAGCTAGGTCTGAAGATCTAGAGCAGTGGTTGTGTCACTCTGTGATCGAGCACCCTTTCAAGAAAAACACTTGTGCCCCCCCCAACATATGCATATGTACAGATATATAAATTATATACAAGTACAGGGGCCATTAGCTCATGTCTCAAGGCCCAATGTACGCTCGGAGTGAATTGCATCACCAATGATGGTGGACGGAAATCCACCCTTCAAATGGCTTCTCATCATTATTTCAGTAAGCGAGTGTTTGTGTGTGAGGCTCCACCCGACTGTCGTTTCCAGCCTGGTGACAAACACAGCTGGACGAGGAGCAGGGCGAGCCTGCGGTGCGCTTTTCCTGTTGCTGGTTTGTGCTTTCGTGATTAGAGTTATCTCCATCTGCGGTTTCTTTGCAGGGACTCTCTGAAGCCCCTTGTCCACACCAAGGGGGCTGATTCAGCGAAAGCTGTATCCTTTGAGCCTCAGATCCACCCAGCAGGCTCCTGCGCGCCACGCCGAGCGGCGACAGTCTGCATGTGGCAGAAGGGAGCCGCGGCCACAGCAGACCCGTCTGCGTCGTGGGGGTCCCCACTTAGCGGACACGACACGCAGCGTCTGACGTGGGCCAGGGTGCACAGCGGGGTTAGACCACATACTATTAACTATTTTTAGGGAAAAATTACGTAGAAATAGATGAACTAGTATTTTCCTCCCACACTCTGGAGATTATTGCTTGAGAGACTAATTGGTTCTGAGCTGAGAACATCTAAGCCATCTGCTGCCACTCACTCCTCCGCTTGCCCCTCGCTTGACAGGGTGCTCACGCCCACCCCAAAGCAGGTGTCCGCTTTAGAAAATTTTTATATTGAGCTGGCAATTACCCTGGTGACTCCCTCAAGGTATGGACCCCTCCTTTTGGGCTCATAGCCCTACCTGGTCCCCTGCCCTGGAGTAGCCCTGCAGAGACTTGGGGACTGTGACCAGGTCCATCCATGTGGTGCTCGTTTCTAGGCTGAGTGCCCCGCTCCTCCAGCCACTTCTCTTGGGTGTGGTTTCTGCACCCCCACATCCTGTGGACTCTGTTGGTCTCTCCAGACCCTATTCTGTGCAGAACCCAGGAGCGAACCCAGGATGGAGGACTGGGAACGGTGGGATGTGGATCACTTTCTTCACTGTAGACTCTGCGCTTCTGTTAATATGACTTACGGCTTTGTTAATTTCGCTCTATAGCCGTATTACCTTGTTGGCTCATATCACCACTTCAACAAACATTGGTTGTGCACCTACTATGTGCTAGGCACCAAGCTAGATGCTTATGCTAATATTTGCTTACCTTCCAGATTGTCTTTTTAAAATCCTAGATCTTTCTGTATGGATAGCCTTCAAGCCGGGCCCACCCACCCTTTTTCTGCACAGCTGTTATTTTGGAACTTGGGCATCACACTTTGGTCCCTTTTCATCTTCTTATTTCAGCCTAGGTGCATCTTGCACTCCTTGGGGGCCACCCCCGGTCCTGGCTGCATACTTGGGTATGCTGTGGCCACAAGGCTCACCCCTGATTCATGGACATTCCACCGAGCGTGGTCAGCTGGCTGGGCAGTGTGAGTTGTTATCCCACCATTGCACTGCCCGGACTGACAAGGGCCAGAGGAACCCTCTGCATGGTTCCTTGCACACTTGGACTCTTCGTCCTTAGATCTAAGTTCATATTCAGACTCCTCACTTGTGGACTTGGGCAAGTCCTTTTCCTTTCTAGGCCTCAGTTTTGATCTCCTGGGTACAACACTGTGGAATTGTGACTTGGGGAAGGGGAGAGCCCCTCAAGCCTGGGGAGGTGGGGTAGGAAGGAAGCGGGAGAGTGGTGAGGAAGAAGAAGGGGTATGAACAAGTGGAAGATGTTATAAAGGGAAGGGGAGATGCTAAGAAACTTTGCAGGTCTAACACTATTTCTTTAAGCTCTTAAGTTCAGCACTTAAGTTTATGGCTTCTTTTTATAAAGTGCTTTTTCTAAGCCAGGGGCTAGAATATAGCAGGGAGCAAGAAAATATGATTCCTACTCCCAGGGAGCTCAGGATCTAAGTCCTTTCCATCTCAATCCTCACAGCAACCCTGCAAGTCAGTGCCACTGTCACCATTTTACAGATGAGGAAACGGAGGCTGAGCGAAGTAAAGTGATTGGAATCACGGAGCTGGGAAGCCAAGTGGGGAAGCATGACTTGAAGCAGGCTCTGTCGGACTTGTTGCCCGAGTGGTGTAATCAAGGCACCTCTCAGTACAGCATCCTGGCTAAGGATGTGATAGTTTCACCACACACTTTCCTATCCGAAACCCCACTTGAGCTCCAAAACCCTCAGTGAGTGATGTTATTCCTTGTTTTATGGATGAGAAGAAGGACCCAGAAGAGGGAAGTGATATGTCCAGGGGTCCAGGGTGAGTTAGTGGCAGGCCAGTACCAGACACTCAGTCTCATGACATCCAGACTCAGTCCCCCTGACCCAGCCCTGCTCTAAGACAGGCTCGGGGAGTAACTAAGAGGATACGCTGCCCACAACCTGCGATTCCAGAGCTGGTGCAAAGACATTTCTGTTCCATGCCCCAGGTTCCCAGAGTCTGTTTTTGACTCAGTCCCCTTCCCAACTGTCTTGATTGAGGGATGGAGGAACTCTGGACCCAGGAGGTTGGGACTGTCTAAAGTGGGCAGTGACATTAGATTGCCCAGGCCTGGATTCTAGGACAGAGAGGCTGACCCAGCACATCAGGGGTTAAACAAGATGGCATTTCCCAAAACTGTGCTAAAGGATTTCTACTCTGCCTTCTGAACTGCATCCTGAAGAAAAGGACTGTGTTCTTGCACAGTTTGGGGAAAGACTGGATTAAAGAAAGTAAAAGAGCTTTCTCTCCTACAGGCCTTCTCAGAGCCTTTAATCCACTATTGCACATCGTGAGGCTCCAACAGGAGGGCTATGGAAAGCAGTGTTGCCCAGACTTATTTGAACACATAATCCCCCTTTTCTTGGAGCATTTCAAGGGCCTACAGTTGCACCAAAAGATACCATAGGTACATGCTGTTCTAGACCCTCTTGAAGGTCATGTCAAGCCTGAGTCCCAAAGCTTTTTGTTGATTGAGTGGATTAACCTTGAATGCTTTAACTGGATACTAACTACATTAGTATCCTATTAATAGAATGTCAGAGCTAGAAGAACCTTACAGAATGCAGCCCAACTTCCTCTACAGATAGGGAGATTTCGGCCCAGGGCAATCCAGCAGTATTTGGAAGAGGGAGACTGGAGACAGGCCAGTCAGTTGGGAGACTATTGTAACACTTCTGGAAGATGTTCTAGTGGTCTGAGTGGACCGCACTCTGCCTAGCATGTGGTGCCCCTGTTAACAATACAGATTTCTTCGAGCTATATCCTAACTCTAACTTTATACCTAACATCAGACCCCTGAATAAGAACTTCCAAAGGAGAAAGTCCTAGGAATCTGTACTGTCAACAGTGCTCCTAGGGAAATATGATCCGTAGCCAAATCTGGGAGTCAGTGGGCATGCCTAAGGAGAGAGGAAACTCTCATTTACTAATGTCAATATTCTAGGCTTGTTATGGGCAAAGTATTATTACTTAATCCCCACAATACTCTGGAGGACAGATATTGATATCCCATTTTATAGATAGGAAAACTGAGGCTAAGAGGAGCCAGGCAGTGGTAAGAACATAATTACAGCCAGCTCCAAACCCCTTGTTCCCTGTGGGTTCTCTTGGGAGGGAGGCAGTAGGAGCAGAGAAACCAGGCCTTCTGGAAGGGAAACTGGGGGAGGCTTGGGCTTTAGCTGCTAGAGTTAGGACCCACTTTAGCTGCTGGAGTTAGGACCCGCTTCCTGCCTTCAAAGCTTGGGGGCTCGGATCACAGCGGAGGCAGAGAGGGAACCTGGTTTAGGAAGGAGGATGTTCGGCATTTGCAGGGCTGCAGCTGTGCCAGGCCCGGGGGTAAGAGACTGTGGAAGGCAGAATAATGACCCCCGAAGATGTCCACATCCTAATCCCTGGAAACAGAAACTGTATTAGGTCCTTGGCAAAGAGGAATTGGAGCTGCAGATGGAATTAAGGTTGCTAATCACCTGACCCTAACTGGGAGATTACCCTGGTGGTCTGGGTGGGCCCAGTGTGAGAATCCTTAAAAGCAGAGGAGGGAGGCGGTGGGGGAGGCCAGAGAGACGCGCTGTGCGGGCCCACCCTGCCATTGCTGGCCTCGAGAGTGGAGCAAGGAGCCACCAGCCAGGGACTGTGGATGGCCTCCAGGAGCTGAAAAAAGCAAGGAAAAAGAAGAATAAGAAAAAAGACGAGGAAACAGATTTTCCACTAGAGCCTCCAGAAAGGAACGCAGCCCCGTCGAAACCTTGCTTTTAGCTCTGCGAGACCCATGCTGGACTATCTAACTGTGAGATATTGAATTTGTTTTAAGCCACCAAGTTTGTGGGTATTTGTTAGCACAGCGATAGAAAACCCGTGAGGAGCGGAACCAGGTCTAGGGTGGCTCCGCGCCCTCAGCGAGGGCACAAGTCTCCAGGGCACGGTCTTCAAGGCAGCTGCTGCTCAGGGCCGGAGTGCTGGCGGATAAGGGAAGAGAGGGGCTAGGGAAACCCAAAAGGACCCCAGCCCAGCCTGGAGTTCAGACACAACACCGGTTTGGGGGCCTCAGGGACCCTGCCAAGCCTGGCCCCGGAGGCTGGAGTGGGGCCCCTGGACCCTGGTCTGCCCACCGCCCTGCCGGGCTCTGCAGGAAGCTCAGCGCTCTGCCCCCGCATTTGTCTCAACTAACGTGCTTTGACTGCAAGTCACAGAAACCGCCTCCGGCCACCAAGAAAGGGCTTCCTTGGGCGGACAGGGGTCTCACAGCATGGAGGGAATGGGTAAGGAGCCAGACTGCAGAAGAGACCATGGCGGGGCGGTATCAAGAGCACAGCCTCTGCAGGGCTCTGCCTCGGGCCAGCCCACGCCAGCCTTCAGGCTCTGGGTCACTCTCGTCACAAGTCAGGTTCCCGCAGGGGAAGATGCTGATGCTCTAACCTGGGTAAAGGGCAGTGACCGCCCCAGAGTTTCCATGTAAAAGGGGCACAGGGAGGGCTGCCGTCATTTCTGGGGGTGCTTATCTTGGAGCTGTGTCTGCCTGACAAGGATCTGTTAAAAAGTAGGGAATGCTAGTTTGGGGTGGCTTGGGAAGCCTCGTGCCCACCCCTCAGCCAGGAAGGGCTTGGCACACTGAGGGCCAGTCCCAAGCTGCGCTTAGACTTCCTCAAAGCAGAATCCCTTGTAATCACCAGATGGGAGCTTCACTGCCAGGTGGGCAAAGGCAGCAAGTGTCTGCCCTTCCGTCCGCTCTGTTCCCCTCCCAGCTGCCGCTTCTGCATCCAACACTCCCCCACCCCTGTTTCCCACCCCGGGCTTGTTTAGCGGAGCTTGCCCTGTGCTCCCGGCTCACAGGCACGACCCTCCCGGTGCACCTGCAGGAAAGGTTGCTGTTCTTTAGCCTGGCATTCAAGGCCCCAGATGATCTTCCCCACCTTCCCCAGTTCCTAGCCCTTCAGCTACCTCCCCCCCAAACCTTTGTCCTACTCTGCCTCTTGCCTCCTGTGGCAATCCAACTCAGTCTTGGTTGCCTCAGCCTCCTCCTCCAAGGAGGGACACCGAAGAAAGGTCACAAGCCCCTGAGTCAAGAGATGAGGTTCCAGAGCCAGCCTTGCCCCTGAGTTGCTACGTCACTTTGTGAAGGTTCCTCTCCATTTCAGGGCCTCAGTTTCCCCATCTGTAAAATGGGGCAATAATCCCTGCTCTGTCTTCCTCCTGGTGGGTTTGCGGGTCAAGTGAGCTGGGAAGTGGAGTGCGGTGAGGCGGATGGCTCAGTGTGCCCTGACTGCGGTCCCAGCCTGGGCCCAGGCCCCGCCACAGCAGGAGCTCAGGAAACTCGGCTGAACTGAAGGGGAAATCCAGTTTAGCAAGACCTGTGGGTGCAGAGGCCCTGGCACCACTGATGACGAAGCAGGGCTGGGCTTTTTGGAGAAAAGTGCCAGAAAGTAGAATCCCTTGTAGGAAGGACTCCACTCCTTTTCCTTGTAGGATCAGCCTCAGATGTGGGGGCCGCCTGAGAGTGATGCCCAGAGCCTCCAACTAGGGGCACAGCTGGGGAATGGGGCTTCTCTGTCGGGGCAAGGTGTGGGTTCGAGTCCATCTATAAGCTGAGAGACCTTGGACAGGTCACTTATTCCATCTGAACTCAGTTTCTTCCTGCATAAAATCAGACCTGTGTAGATTAAATAAGATCACAGGTAATGTGCCGTGTGCTCTTCCCTCTCCCTGCTTTCTTCTTTCTTTACTTCTCTTTGTCTCAGCTCCCCGTGGTCCATCTTGGCTCAAAGGAAGTCACTTGCCATGAACCTGAAATTTTAGAGTGTGCTAAAGAACTGCCCCAGAAGTTCCTGGCTATGAGGACACTTACTCAGGGCCCCACCAGAGGCTAAATATAAGCTGAGTCAGCATCATTTGCATGACACTCTGATGACATGACTGTTAGTGGCCTCTTTCCGGTGCTAATGACGGGAGCTGGGAAAGAGGTACCAGCGTCACTCCTTTAGTCTCCCAACATGGACCGAGCCACTACCCTCATTCAACCACTTACTGGCTATGTGGTCCTGGGCAAGTTTCTTAGCTTCTCTGTGCCTCAATATTCTGACCTGTAAAATGGGTGTGACCACAGTGAGCCTTTATAGGGTCATGGTGAGGAATACATGAGTTACTACAGGCTAACTGTTAGAACATTGCTTGGTACATAGCAAGTACTTATAACTGCTTGTTATCATCGTTGTCACCGTCACATCATCACCACCATTTTTGCTTTGTGCCCAGCCCCGTGCAGGGTATGTGTGACACAGAGATGAATCAGCATTAGTCCCTACTTGGGCTGGGTTCTTGGTCTAGTGGAGGAGATAAGCCCTGGGTGTGTTAGACCCTCTGCTGAGCCCTGGGCAGAAAACTGAAGGTGACTGCCCCCTGGAGTTGTGCAAGAAGGTGCCCTACGTTGAGGAAGAAGAGTCAGGTAAGAGCCAGCGTCGACTAAGCCTCAGGAGAATAATGTGCCAGGGGACGGGGCAGTGGCCTCTGGGCCTCCCCAAATGCCAT
The DNA here is from genome assembly GCA_008086735.1 of Cheirogaleus medius. Classification (NCBI taxonomy): domain Eukaryota; kingdom Metazoa; phylum Chordata; class Mammalia; order Primates; family Cheirogaleidae; genus Cheirogaleus; species Cheirogaleus medius. Next base: position 1,591,922 of record VBSM01003205.1, on the reverse strand, counting down.
TCGTCTCTAGAGCTTTCTGCCAGCTGTTTCCTGTGTCAGCCACAGCCCCTTGCCTCTGTGCCTTTGCACATACTGTTCTCTCTGGCCCTTCCAAACTCACCCCCAGCAGCCCCTCCTTGAGGAATGTTCCCTGACTAACCCTGGTCCGATTTGGCCCCTGGGCTCACATCTACCTCAAAATTTTTGTGGACAGGTCTGTAACTTGTTCACTGCAATGTTCCCTGTGCTAGCACACAGTAGGTGCTTAATTAATGTGTGCATGTAGGAGAGGGACGGTATATTAGTCATAATTGTGTTCAGCTACAAATGCCAAAAGTCCTGACTATAGATGCTTAAACAAAAAGGTTTATTTTTGTCAAATAATAAGAAAACAGGTAGCTTCTAGCAATGGCTCAGCAGCTCAACAATATATCTACATTGTCACTGGTTTTTCCTCATGGTCACAAGATGACCATTGTAGCTCCTGCCATCACATTCATGTTCAAGAAAGAAGAGGAAGCAGGACATGGCACCCGCCATCTGCCTCTTTTGCCAGGAGAAGCAAAACACTTCCCAGAACCCCAGCTGACTTCCACTCACTTCTCATTGGCCAAAGCCAGGTCACATGGCCACCCCTAGCTGCAAGGGAATCTGGGTAAACAAATATCTAACCTGGAGCTGGAAGAACAAAACTGTAGTCTATTAGCAAGAAAGAAAGAAGGCCAAGGGTAGTGGAAGGAGGAGGATTAAGGGAGTGGGGAAAATGGATGGTACATATTAATTAGGCAACTAACAGAGGGCTTACAATTTTGACAACAGGAAAGAATGGTCCAGGCCTGAAGATGCTGTTTGCCCAGGGCTGCAGAGCCGGAAGGAGGTGGGACTAGAGAGAGAGCTCACCGCTTGGTGAACTTTGGTCTATTGGACATCAGCCAGCAGCTCTCTTCCCTCGTATGGCTCTAAAATTCTTCCTCCACTCTACTTGACATGCCGTCATTAGAGATTATCTCCGCCAGTGACCATGCACTGGTCACCTGCTATGTGCAAAGAATCCTTTTCAATATATGAATAAGGCCTGGAGGTTTACAATTATCAATCATTCATGCCTTGATATCAATTCATTTTAATGGCTAGTGACTTCTAATGCTTAGCTGAATTCTGCCGTGAGAAATGGGAATTTTTATTCTAGAAAAGGGCAGTCAGCCTGGGGCCTAGAAGATGGGGGAAGAGCAGGGCTGGGCTGGACACTGAATGTCCAAGGGCAACAGGAGGTCTGTAGAGGAGGAAACTCACATCCACTGAGCCCTGCTAAGGGCTGTCCTGCCATTTTCGCAATAGCATGAGGTAAGCATCAGTAGTGGTTAAGTAACTTGCCCACGCTTCCACAAAGCCTGGGCCAGTGGCAGACAGGATTCCAAACCGGGCAGTCTGACTCTAAGACACAGGGAAAGGACATTGCCTTGCCAAGGTCTTATGGTAGGCTCTCTAGACCAGTGGTTCTCAATTAGGGGTAATGTCCCCCCCAGGGGACATTTGACAATGCCTGGAGACATTTTTGGTTGTCACACTTGAGGGGAGAATGCATGTGGGGGAGGCTGTTAAACATCTTACAATGCACACGACAGCACAGATGAACTGGCCCCGAATAAATGTTGGCAGCGTTGAGGTCGAGAAACCCTGGATTAGGTGAGTCAGAGAATAGTCAACCTACCGCCTCTCGGATTTGAGGCCTTAGACGCTGAGCTGGGAGGAGAAGAAATAGGGCATGTCAGGGTGGGGACTCACTAGTTGCTCCCGGCGCGGGTGGAGAAAGATTTCTCACACAAAGATTAAGGTATAAAAAAGTAAAAAGTTTATTTACTTTCCTGAGAAGGAAAGAAAGAAAGAGAGAAAAGAAGGGGAAATGGCATGGCGCTGAAGGAAGTGGGGGAAATGCCAGCAGCTGAGGAAATGAGGCTCAGGCTTTTAAAGGGTAAAAATGGCTTTTTCTTTTCTTTGCTGCAGACTGATAATGGGAGGCAGCTGGCAGCTGTTTCTAGTTTTCTCTTTCTCTCTCTTTTTCTTTCCTTTTCTCTGTGAGGCCAGCTTATCAGAGTCCTTGGGGTGTGGTCCTGAGAGAGCTGGAGCAGGGAGTTCGCACCCCTACTGTGTGCTTAGAGCTCTTCAAGGTGGTGAAAACGAAATCTTAGAGATAAGGCGAAATCTTAGAGATAAGGCGTTAATCTTAAAGACAAGTTGAGTCCCAGCTGTTTAATCAAACAAAACAAAAGGCAGTTGTGTTGTGAGTTGCTTCCTCTCACTTTCTGTGTGATAGTTTATCTTTCTCTGTTAGCTAGTTTATTAACAAGGCCGTCCTTTTAGGGCAAGGATCAGAATGAAGCCCGCACCTCTTGGCTAAGCTACTGTAACAGAGACTCTAAACACAGGGCCGCAATAAAAGAGGAGTTATTTCCTGTGCACCTAGCAGGCCGCAGGGGGCAGGTCCAGGCAGGCAAGCAGCTCTGTGGATGAGGCCTTGTGGAGACCAGGCTCCTTTGGGTTTTTTTGCCAGCCATTCCCTGGGTGTTGGCCTTGTTTGCATGATGTGAAGTTGGTTTCAGATTTGCATTCAAGCATACAAGAAGCAGGAAGAAGAAAGTAGAAGTTGACGTACTCAGAAGTAGAACCAAATCAGATTGGTTGTAAGATCTAATTGTTAAATTTTCAGCAATTCTGGGAGTCGGTTGTTAAACACAATCATTAAAAATTGAATTATATAAACATACAATTAAATAAATTATATTAAAAACAAAGGTAATTAAGTAATTAAGTACTCAAAATATAGCACTTCCTAACTTCCTAACATTCTGTGATCATCTACATTCTTGAGATTATTCACATCTATTTTATCTCTATGCTGAACACAGTGCATAATGTTGTGTGCTACATCTCTTCCCAACTCTGTGCTCAGTGACATCACAATGGTAGCTTGAAATCAGTCACAGTGGGAGTCTTTACACCACAAAAATCAGTAAAGTCTACAAATCAGAGCTTGTTTGGTTGATTGTCTAAATTTAAGAAAATGATCAAGAAAATGTTAATAATGCAGGTTAAACCTAAAACTGTGTTGCACCCATAGCCATTACATTGTGAATAGCACAAGAAGTTGAGGAAATATTCTCTCTAAATTTGAAAACTATTATTTGATTCAGCAAAGAAGTTGCTAAGATCACTGACAAATGAGTGAAGTTACAACAAATGTCTTTGTTGTTTCGCTTTTGTCTTGCTCATTAATGTAAAAGAAAATATCAGCCAACATTCACATTGCAAGTACTCTCATTCATCCATGATGTGAAAAACTTCCTTTCTGAATTTGGTAGCAAACAAGCATTTAATTGTAATCTGATTTTGTGACACTGCTGTTGGCAATAGATTTATAAAAACCTATGAAGGATTTTGCAAGAAACACCAAGTCGCACTCAAGTTCTAGGTGTATGGAATTCACAATAAAGAGCACTGTATGTTTTATTATTTGTAAACTGTGTGCTATGCACTCTTTACATGAGTAAAATTTGTAACAAACATATGTGTGTATACATACTATGTATACCCTCCCGTGTATTCCCCCAGGGGAGGCGCCACTGTGGACTTTCCCAGGTTACAGCCTCCTTCTGGGCTCACCTGAAGGCGCGCCTCCAGGACAGCCTCTAGCTCCCTCAGGAGCTTGCGGCCTGGCCTCTCCGCTCACACCGCCGGCCCGACGGGCACTTCAGCCCGGCCCGCAGCGGCCTGCGGGCGCCGTTCTGTGGCCCAGACCGGTGTTTCGGGCTGTTAAAAGAAAACTTTAAACAAGCTAAGTGTAACTGAGTTTCATTAAGCAAAGAGTGATTCTCCAGCTGGGCGGCCCCCGGAGCCAAAGCAGGTTCCGACTGCCTCCGGGCTGCCCGTGGCCGTAACACCTGCGGGCAGAAAGGCACCCTGGAGGCGAGGCAGGCCTCCGCCCGCCGCGGCGCGCCTGTGGGCACGGCCGGCCGCCCGTGGGCCTGGCTGAGGCGCGCCTGTGGGCACGGCCGCCGCTCCGCCCGTGGGCCTGGCTGAGGCGCGCCTGTGGGCACGGCCGGCCGCCCGTGGGCCTGGCTGAGGCGCCGCTGCTTGCGGGCGGGCTTGCGGCCTGTTTCCGCCTCCGGCCGGACTGCAGTTCGCGATGTGTGGAGAAACCTCCAGGCCCAACTGGAAACGTGAGGAGGCAGCTTTAGGCTAAGCTTAATTTAACAGGGTGCACTAAACAGAATGTGGGCTCTGGAGTCCCAACTCGCGCAAGTCATTTCACCTCTTTGAACCTCAGTTTCCTCCTCTATACAATAGGGATAATAAAACTCGCCTTGCAAGATTATTGTAAGGGTCAAATGAGACAATATTTTGGGGAAATGTTCTGTTGTCTGGAAACTGCAATTCAAATGTAAGGAGTGATTAATCCCAATTCTTACTTGACTGGCCTGTGATCGGGCTCAGATGGAATTATGGACACGTAAGCCCTTTATAAAACTGTTAAGCACTCTATGTACTGATATTAGGTGGCATCTTACATTTTTTTTTTCTTTTTCTTTTTTTGAGACAGAGTCTCACTGTGTTGCCCGGGCTAGAGTGCCCTGGCGTCAGCCTAGCTCACAGCAACCTCAAACTCCTGGGCTCAGGCGATCCTCCTGCCTCAGCCTCCCGAGTAGCTGGGACCACAGGCATGTGCCACCATGCCCGGCTGATTTTTTTTCCCTCTCTATATATTTTTAGCTGGCCAATTAATTCCTTTCTATTTCTAAGAGAGATGGGGTCTCGCTCTTGCTCAGGCTGGTTTCAAACTCCTGACCTTGAGCAATCCACCCACCTTGGCCTCCCAGAGTGCTAGGATTACAGGCGTGAACCACTGTGCCTGGCTGGCATCTTACATTTTTAAGTAATGAAAAATTATTGGTTATTTTATTATAACAAAAGCAATACTGTATTCATAGAATTTAGGAAATATAAAAAATAAGAAAATAAAAATACCCATTGGCAACCCAAAATAAGTGACTGAGGCAAAGATCTTAATCAATGTCAGTAAGCCAAACTTTGAGGATGCGCCCAGGAAGAGCACAAACCACACAAGCATCTGTGGCCTGTGCTCTCCAAAGAGGGATTTGGGAATGTTAGTATTTAAGGGGAGGGAGCGCACAGAAAGAAAAAGGAGGAGGGGCTGGGCAGGGAGGCAAATGGTTACATTCTTATGAGGCCCAGGAAAGCTACATTTTACATAAGATAAGGTGAATGTTTGAGAAGAAAAAGGGATTAAAGGGAAATCAATTCTGTCCATATCCCTTCCAGGTAGAAGAATTATTAATCTTGTCTTGTCTCTGTTCTGCACCTGGGAAGACAAACTTGTAATCAATGGTATTAGTGTGGAATGAACAGACTTTAGCTTTAGGAGCTAGACTTAGCCTGCAGACCTAAAGTTACAATTTACATGTTCTTGTTTATGAAAGTCCAGCAAGGAATTTCCTTATGAATCATCTTTGGGGGCAGTCCTCATGGATCCCTGAGGCCTTTTACCTTTCCATGGGGGATCTGGCTAACGCATATTGTTAGGAACAGCTGTTCATTTGGAACGGGGTGTTGCATGACTCAGCCTTCCCTTGACTTTCCCTTTGACATAAGGAATTGGGGGCTAGTCGTGTGATTTTTATTTTACTTTACACTATAATACCACCCAGAGATGTCCACTATTTATATTTTAATATAGCTCCAACAATTATCAACTCATAGTAACTTTTTTTAACTCACTTCTCTTTCTCTCAACTCCTCAACAAAATTATTTTGAGGCAAATTGCAGAAATCATATAATTTTATCATAGTTTTGTATTTATCTCTAAATTTAAGGATACTTTCAATAAATATAACACCAGTATAAATATCACTTAAAATTAGTTCTCAATATTATCAAAAAATGATCATTATTCAAATTTCCCTAATCATGTATTTCTTTTTTTTGTAAATTGTTTTTCTCATTCCTTCAACTATTGAATGTTTATGAAGGAAGAAGATAGAAGGCAAAAAAACCCCAACAACCAAATATTGAGTGTTTGTCTTTTTTATTTATCTGCCACGCTCTTTATATATTAAGAATATTAACTAAGGTGATATTTTATTCTTATTGTTATTCCTCCAGGGAAAGCCATGGAGACTTCAGGATCCTTCTCCCGATCTCAAGACAACAGTCGAGTCCACAGAGAAACGGAAGATCTAGCCTGTATGTGTGCCTTCTCTGACCCTCTGGGCAAAGCTAGATGGACAGTGGAGTCCAACTGTGGGTGGGACAGAAGACCCAGCTCAGCTTATGTAGCACAATGGCTCAGATAAAGTTGAAATGGGGAAGTAGTGATTTTACATACATGCACAAACACATAGATGCCTGGTGCAGTCTGTCTCCAAGCCATTTCTAGCTGTGGGGACCCTCAGTTGCTCCCCGAACCTCATGAAGTCTCTGGGGGCTTGAGCTGGCACTCAGGAGAGTTTCCAGAAGGTGAGAAGGGTTCTGTGTGGCCTCAGAATGAGGGATGCGATGGTCTGGAGCTTGATGAGATCCCATCTTTCCAATAACTTACAGAGAATCCAAAATTGGCAACTACTCCACAAAGTCTAGCAGTTTCAGGGCAGGGCAGGATACTTAAAATCCCCTTTCAGAGGTCCATATTCAGGGGAATTTCTGCCTTGGGCCTTCTTGAGCCGCTGGGATCTCTGACAGTGTTGGTCTCAGAGAGATAGTCCAGTCTCCTGTCCCCCCAGATCCAAGTAGAACCCTGGGGAGGCTTTGGTGGTCCCTGGGGTGAAGAGTGGGAAATGCTCATGCCTTGCCTACGTGTGCCTCACAGGTGCAGAGACAGATTTGCATAAGCAAGATGAGAAGGCCGGACTCTTATCCCAAAAACAACATGACAGAGACAAGTCTTCTTCCTCCTCCTCTTCTTCATCCTCCTCCTCCTCCTCCTCATCCTCCTCCTCAGGTAGAGCAAAGATTTAAAAATGTGTGTGTGTGTGTGTATCACAGTATTATTCAAGAAAAATATTTACATGAAAAAAACCTCGCATACTTCAGGTAATTGAAGTACCTGATACTTCAGTGCTGTTTTTCCACGCTCCCTCCCTTCTAGGGCCCATGTCTCTATACACATACTTGTGCATACACAGTTATAACTGATCACATAGGCAGTTTTGTCTCCCATTTAAAAGTTTTTGCCATCTTATCCTAAGCATTTTGCCATGTTATTCTGTAATATCTTTGCAGCTAATTTTAATGCTTACCAACCAGCCCCTCAAGTGGCTGCATCTCATGCAAAGTAACGTTTAAGTTTATTAAGCGTACTCTATTTCTGTAGTCAAAGCGTGCATTGTAGGTTCAAATCCTATCTTTGCCACTAATTAGTTTTGTGTCCTTGAATAAACTGCTTGAGTGTCCCAATCTTTAATATGAGGGTGATAACAATAGCTAATACCTCATAGGTTTATTGTGAGGATTAAATTCGTCATACAGGCAAAGTCTTAGCTCCTAGCACACAGTAAAAACTCTAAAAATAACTGCTACTGTTAAAACCCTCCTCCTAGGTTTATCGTGCTCATGAGCTTCCTTGTACAGAAGCTTTTACTTTTTGAATTTTTTGTACAAATTGTCTCCTAAATGTTGATTCCCCACAAGTACTTTAGTGAGTTTAGAGGAATGACATCTCCAGTAGAGTTTTGCTTACAAATTACCACATTATTCCCCAAGAAACAACAGAATATTCTTGCATTTTAATTCTTTTAATTCAAAATGTGCCTAGGTATGGTGGCTCACTCCTGTAATCCTAGCACTCAAGGAGGCCGAGGCGGGAGGATCGCTTGAGGTCAGGAGTTTGAGAACAGCCTCAGCAAGAGTGAGACCCCGTCTCTACTAAAAATAGAAAGAAATTAGCCAGGCAACTAAAATAGAAAAAAATTTGCCAGGCCTGGTGGCACATGCCTCTAGTCCTAGCTATTCGGGAGGCTGAGGCAGAAGGATCACTTGAACCCAGGAGTTTGAGGTTGTTGTGAGCTAGGCTGACACCACTGCACTCTAGCCCAGGCAACAGAGTAAGACTCTGTCTCAAAAAACAAACAAACAAAGAAAAAGAACAAAATGTAAGGCTGAATCTATAGCAGCAGCAACAGCAGCATTTACCGAGTGCTTACTATGTGCCGGATACTGTTCCAAGCACTGGACATGTAATAACTCAGTTAATTCTCACCACAACCCATTGAGGAAGGTACTATTATTATTCCCATTTTGCAGGTAAGGAAACTGAGGCACAGAGAGGCTAACTGACCTGCTATAAGAGAGCTCAATAACCAGCCTGGGATTCCTAGGAGTTCTTTCTGGAACTGGGGAGGCTAACCTTCCTCAACCAGAGCTCCTGTACTGGGTTCCCTGAGCATAAAAAAACAAAAAAAGGCCTGTAATCCTAGCACTCTGGGAGGCCGAGGCGGGCGGATTGTTTGAGCTCAG
>VBSM01003205.1:1541045-1552065 GCA_008086735.1 Cheirogaleus medius | reverse complement strand
CGGGGTCTCACTCTTGCTCAGGCTGGTTTCGAACTCCTGATCTTGAGCGATCCGGCCTCCCAGAGTGCTAGGATTACAAGCATGTAATCACTGTGTCACTGTGCCCGGCCTAGGCCCTCTTAAGTCTTTGACCCAGAGCTGGCATGGCATCACTTCTTCCGCCATCTGATGGGTAAAGTAGGTCACAGGACGGGCCCAGATACAACGTGGGAGGGGATGTACAAAGGCATGAGCACTGAGAGGCCTGAGTCATCGGGGCCATCTTTGGCGACCAGCCACCAGTCTACCCTGTGGTCCCCACAGTCCCTCTCACATGCAAAACGAGCCCGCCCACCTCCCGTAACCCCCAAAGTCTCATCCCAGTTCCGCCTCAGGCCCAGGCGTGAAGTCAAGTTGCTCATCAACAAAATCTCATCCAGTTGTTGATGAGGCACTTGGGTGTGGCTCCTCCGGAGCTAAAGGCCTGCGAACTAGGAGACAAGTTATCTGCCCGGAGACGAGTTATCTGCCCTCGAGTGCCGTCAGGGACTGGAGCAGCACAGGACACGCTCCCATTCGAAGAGGGGAGACCTAGGGCAGTCACAGGTCCACAGCAATTCTGAATTCTGCTGCGTGAGGCTCTCCCTGCTCCAGGGGTAGGAAATGTATGCTGATTAAAGCCCCAGGTCTGCTTTCTGGGAATGGTTTTATTTGGCTCTTGGCTCAGCCCTCTGAATCATTCTTCTTTCCTGTGAGAAATGGCCCATGTTTGCTTGCTTTCTGCACTTAGGAAATTGGGGCCACAAAAGCTGCTTTTTGTTTCAAAATGCCTCTATTATTTCAGTTTAAGGTAGTACAATTAAAAATGTTGTGAGTTTCCTATGTATCAAATTATAATCTGCTCCATTAGACAAAAGCTACCTTTACATTTCTTTCTGAGACAGGCCCTTTTCTACTTTGGGCCCTACATAGGCTGCTAAGGGGCAATGCCCTGAAAATTCTTAGAGCCTGTTTGTCTAGCTGAGAGGATCTACCTGGCACACTTTTAAATCTTTCTGAGAGTTCAACAAAAGGGTCTTATGGCTACATCCTGGATCTGATCTTGACCCTGAGGCTACCTTTTACTGGCAACACCCTGGACTTAATCTTTGGTACCAGGTTCTTCCCCTTCCCCCAGGTTTTTATTTTTATTGTTTTCTTTCTTTCTTTCTTTCTTTCTTTCTTTCTTTCTTTCTTTCTTTCTTTCTTTCTTTCTTTCTTTCTTTCTTTCTTTCGAGACAGAGTCTCGCTCTGTTGCTCGGGCTAGAGTGCCATGGTGTCAGTCTAGCTCACATCAACCTCAAACTCCTGGGCTCAAGCCGATCCTCCTGCCTCAGCCTCCCGAGTAGCTGGCTAATTTTTCGATATATTTTTAGTTGTTCAGCTAATTTCTTTCTATTTTTTTAGTGGAGACGGCGTCTCACTCTTGCTCAGGGTGGTCTTGAACTCCTGAGCTCAAACGATCCTCCCCCCTTAGCCTCCCAGAGTGCTAGGATTACAGGCGTGAACCACTGCACCCAGCCCTCCGTGTTTTTATTTCTTTAAGGATCTTTATTGGGCTGTAGAGGCTGGGAATGAGAAACAGTTTTATTTTCTAATCCAGCAAGTTTGGGGCTAGAAACTTCCTTTGATTCTGCTTGAATACTGAAGAGTTCCTTCTTTAGTTGGTCTTTCCATTTTAGCTTCTGATATGCAGCTAAAATGAGCCAGTTGGCTCTTTCAACATCTTGCCTTAGCCAAACCAACAAGGTCATGAAGTGTATTTTCTATTCCCACATTATCATGGGGAACAGTTTCACCAAATACATACATGGGGTCCCCTTTACTCAGCCTTCAATAACAATTTCCTTACAGTCCTTCCGGGTTCTAAGAATGATCTTGTCATCCCAAAAGACCAGCGGGATGGCTAAATAGTAGAAAGAAGAGCTTTATTGGCAATATTGGTTTGCAAATCAGGAAGAAAGGTCCCAGGTGTGTTTGAAGGTACTCTGTCTTTGAAGAGGGGAAAGACAGGTTGGGTCTTATGCCTCACAAGGCCTGTGTCACACAAATGAGTCACACACATTCAGCAGGTTTGGGGGGAAAGCCGTACATAGTTATGAGGGGAGCTGAGCACATGTGCCTTGGGCAAACATTTATATAATATACATCCCATATTCACTTTGGGGTGAGGTTTCAGCATTAAAATGAGGTGGAATTTTGGCTCTTTACATCAAAAGGTGAACTACAACGGGACACAAAGATAGTTTGTATGCAGCCTCTATAAACTGGTTGAAACTGGCTTAAGGACTGGGCGTGGTGGCTCACACTTGTAATCCTAGCACTCTGGGAGGCCAAGGCGGGAGGATCGCTCAAGGTCAGGAGTTTGAGACTAGCCTAAGCAAGAACGAGACCCCATCTCTACCAAAAAGAAATTTTTAAAAAACCCAGCCAGGCACCTATAATCCCAGATACCCGTGAGGCTGAGGCAGAAGGATCGCTTAGAGCCCAGGAGGTGGAGGTTGCTGTGAGCTATGATGACACCACTGCACTCTACCCAGGGTGGCAGAGTGAGGCTCTGTCTCAACAAAAACAAACAAGGAAACCGGGCACCCCTCCTCACAACCTCTCACCCCTTCATATTAAAAATAATAAAAAAAAATAAGGAAAGAAACTGGCTAAGGTCTGCAATAGCTTATCAGAAAAGAATGTAAGGCACTGTCCCATCAGAGATATAGTGGGCTGGGTTGTAAGTCAGAGTTAGGGGGATCTGGTAGCTAACTATCATTAGGGAGTTTAGAGCCCTAGGAATTTAGAAATTTGCCATGCCAGCCAGGCCCTGAATCCCCTACCCATAGATAACTTTGTTTCCTTAACCTTAGGGCCCGTCTAGTTAATAAAGGGACATCACAATCCCCTGAAGGCCTGGCTAGCCTCTGCTCACTGCCCTGTCCCTAAGCCAATGAACACTTTTTCAGTGTTGGTTATTGGAGTCTCTCTCTTCTAGATGGCAATTCCTGTTTCGGTTATCTATTGCTGACTAGCAATCACCCCAGCATTTAGTGGCTTTGAACAACATTCCTGTATTATCTCTTGTGCATCTGAGAATTGACTGGGCTGGACTCCTCATGATGCTGGCTGGGACAGCAGTCATCCTGGGCTGGCATGTCCGGGATGGCTCTCTCACATGACCTGATACCTTGTTGCGGACGGCTCAACGTCTAGGCTCAGCTAGGGCACTGGCACACTGGGCCTCTCTCTTTCTGCTTGGCTTCTCCATGTGATCTCTCTTGGTGATCTGTTCAACAGGACAGGAAGACCTAGGACCAGTTTCATAAATGTTTTGTCCCTAGGTGTGCCCATTCCTTAGCTGCTCCTGTTCCACCAAGAAGGCTCTGCCTCTGTATCCTTCTGCCATGGGATCCACTGACTGCTTGGGATTTGTCTGTTCTGTCCTGTGCTGAGCCCTCGCTAAAGACGTGATATGTACTTTCTCCCTTAAACCTCAAGGCAGACCCAGTTAGGTAGGTATCACTTGCTTCCTCATTTTATAATGTTCAGTGACTTGCCCAAGGTCATGAGCTAGACTGGAATCCAGGTCCATGTGACTCCACAGGCTTTGCCCTCTTCAGCCCCCTGCCTAGGCAGCCCCCCAGTGTCAATCAGCGAACTCTACAGCATGGTGACTGTAGGTTGAGGAGCTTATGTGTTTTTAGGTATAAGGTGCACATGGTAAAGTGCAAATGTAGATTTTTCACACACAGTTCAGTGATGTTTACATCTGTACATACTCATGCAACAACCACCAGGATCAAGATTTAGAACACCTCCAGCACCCTTACAAACTTCCTCATCCCTCTTCCCAATCTACGCTCCTCTGACTTCTCTCATCAGCAAATAGTTTTGCATATTCTTGTCTTGGTGATAGTATGAAAAAACAGACCTGAAATCACAGTTCTCCACTAGTTCCCAGTTGTGTGACCTTGGCCAAGTTACTATCTTCTCTGATCATCAGTGTTCTTATCTGCATAGTGAACACAAATAACCTCTACCTCACAGCACGGTTAGTCCCTTCCCCTTCAGCCAATTCTTCATGTTCCTGAAAAATGTGCCACACAGAACAAAATATGACTTTGGGCAGGAGCATTGGCTCCCAACCCTAGTTGTGCATTAAAATTACATGGGAGAAATTTTTAACATACCAATGCCCAGCCCTTAACCCCAGAGGTTCTGATTTAATTCGCCCTGTGTGGGGGAGCCAGCATCCATATTTTGCCAAAGCTGCTCAGGTGATTCTAAGGTACAGCCAGGGTGGGAGCTACCTGCATGTTCATTTGAGAGGCTGTCAAGGGGGAGATGGTGACCCTCCAACCCAGTTTGCCCCAGGACTGTCCCAGTTTTAGCAATGAAAGTCCTTTATCCCAAGAAACCCCTTAGTCCTGGGCAAACTGGGATGGTTGGCCATCCATCAGGGAGATGATATGCCAATGTTTGATATGTGCTACTTAAATTTAGGATTTCCTTTCTATTCAAGTGTCAGGTTTGAAGTCAAAGTGTTAAATGCTTTTGAACTTGGGGAATAAAGACCAGAAGGCTGCTGCTCCAACCCAGCTCACTTGGGCATCTTAGCGCAGAGTTCGAAATGCATAGAGAGGCTGGCAGTTCTGCAGCCCACCACAGGAGTAGAAAGGAGACAGAGATCAGGAGGCAAGGGGTTAGGGCAGCACTTTACAAACCTTAATGTGTGTGAGGAACATTATGAGGTCCTATAAAATGCAGCTTACTTTCCAGCAGGTCTGGGGTGGGCCCGAGACAGTGCGTTTCTTTTTTTTTTTTTTTTTTTTGAGACAGAGTCTCACTCTGTTGCCCAGGCTAGAGTGAGTGCCATGGCATCAACCTAGCTCACAGCAACCTCAGACTCCTGGGCTCAAGCGATCCTTCTGCCTCAGCCTCCCGAGTAGCTGGGACTACAGGCATGCGCCACCATGCCCGGCTATTTTCTCTATACTTTTAGTTGGCCAATTAATTTATTTCTATTTTTTTAGTAGAGACAGGGTCTCACTCTTGATCAGGCTGGTTTTGAACTCCTGATCTTGAGCGATCCGCCCGCCTTGGCCTCCCAGAGTGCTAGGATTACAGGCGTGAGCCACCGCGCCCGGCCCAGTGCGTTTCTTTTTCTTTTTCTTTTGTTTGAGACAGGGTCTTGCTCTGCCACCCCCGCTAGACTGTGTGATCATAGCTCACTGCAACCTCACACTCCTGGGTTCAGGCGATCCTCCTGCCTCAGCTTCCCAAGCAGCTGGGACTACAGTCACAAGCCACTATGCCCGGCTAATTTTTCTACTTTTAGTAGAGACAGGGTTTCGCTCTTGCTCAGGCTGGTCTCAAACACCTGACCTCAAGCGGTCCTCCCACCTTGGCCTCCCAGAGTGCTGGGATCACAGGCACGTGCCACCTGGAGATTGTGCATTTCTAACAAGCTCCCAGATGATTCCAATGCTAGGTCCTGGGGATAATTTTTAGAGTATAAGCTTTGGGTGTGAGGTGCAACTTCTCTCTTACAACCCATGTGGCCTTGGGGAAATACTCCTTCTAGAACTTCCGGTTTTTCAGCTATAAAATGGGAATGCTAATACCCACTTCAGAGGTAATACCCAGGAAAGTCCATCTAGTTCAGGAAGTGAGTTGTTGTGAAGATTCAATCACCGTGCTTGGCATATCGCAGGGGCTGCGCGCATGTTGGTCCCATCTCTACCTCCACACGACTTCACCCCTCCTGACTGAAGGCTCTAATGGTTCTTAAGTTAGCACAGTCCTTAAGTGCAGCAGGTGCCTAATGAACAGTTGCTGAATTGTTCAGAGAGGGGGAGGGGAGGCAGAGGCCTGCCAGCCAGCACCTGTAATTTAACCATTTGTGTGCCCTGAGGAGTAAAACCTCATTTCATTTAGAGATGTTTTTATTTCAAGGCAAAAAAAAGTTAAGAGAAGAAATGGATGGGGAAGACGTTTTTTCTTAGTAACTGGCCTCAGAATGCTGAGGTTGGACAAACTGTTAAGAGATGGGGAAAGTACTCGACTTATAAATAGCCTTAGAGAAGCACAAGCTTTGGAATCAGAAATTCCTGGGTTTGAATTCTAGTTCCTCCAGTCCCTATGCTGTGTGACCTTGGGTAAATCACTTCCCCTCTCTGAACCTCAGTTTCCTCATCTGTGAAATGGAGAAGACAATCCCTACCTGGTTATCTAGGACCACCTTCCCCAAACACAGGCATCCGTGACTCATGTGTGCCTCTCACCAGTCAGCAACTGAGTGTCAGGGGAGCCAGGGCCATCAGACAGGAGGCCCATGACAGGCAGGTTGCAGGTTGGCAGCCTGGGCCCAAGAGCTCTGCAGGTCTCTCTCAGTTTTCTTATTCAATTTGTGACAACATTAAATCCTAAGGAACCCCTAATAAAATCCTGGAGTTGCATGGAGCATTGGGTCCAAAAACACTGCCTCTCACTCCCACAACTGTGCACTCTCCAGTTTGCCACCTGCCCTCCTGAGTACTGACAGCTGGGGCTGCTTTGCTGACTTCCCACACCTGCTGGGCGCCTGGTGGCTTTCCTTGCATTTCCTTATCTTTCCTTGACACCAACTGAGGTGTCAGATGATGGCAGGCTCTTATAGAGTCTTTCCTATGTGCCAGACACTGCCCCGAGCACTTTTCCCCTGTTAATCCTCATGCCCATCCTATGCGATAGATGCTATTATTAGCTTCCATTCCATGGTGAGGAAGCAGAGGCACAGAGACACTAAATATATGACCCAGGTCACACCGCTAGGAAGTAGCAGTGCTCAGATTTAAATTCAGGCAGCCTGGCTCCAGAGTGTGTGGTATTAACTACTGCACCACTTTGCCCCTGCCAGAGACACTGAGAGCTTTCTCCAATTTATTTTTCTCAAAATAGTGTTTGCTTTCCTGATAATAAAAGAGATACATGTTCATTAAAACAAAAAAAACCCCCACAAATTTAAAAAGCAGGTGAAAATGTCTCAGATTTTTAATTCCCATCCCTCTCCAGAAGTAACGTTTTGGGGTTGTCTCTACATTTATCACAGCACCATTCACAATTGCAAAGATGTGGAATCAACCCAAATGCCCATCAACTCATGAGTGGACTAACAAAATGTGGCATATGTACACCATGGAATACTACTCAGTCATGAAGAAGGCTGACCTAATGCCTTTTACAACAATTTGGATGGAACTGGAGACCATCTCCCTAAGTGAAGTATCTAAGGAATGGAAAACAAACACCACATGTACTCACTATTAAATTGAAACTAACCCACATGTGCATAGAGGGAGGTAAAACTCAATAGAAATCAACTGGGAGGAGGAGGGAAAAGGAGACAAGTGAAAACCTACCTAGCAGGTACAATGAACACTATTTGGGTGACAGGCACACTTATAACCATGACTCAAGCATTATAAAAGTGATCCATGTAACCAAAAAGATTTGTACCCTCATAATACTTTGAAATATAAATCAATAAATAACCAAAAAATTTTTTATATAAAATGAGATAACATCATTCATGTATAACAAAATCCTATAGCGATAAGAGAATGATCCAGAGGTCACAGTCGAGAGCCATTCAGCCTGGGTTCAGATCTCCTAGCTTTTCCTCTGCCTAACTCTCTGACCCTGGGCAAGAAACTGAATCTAAGCCTCAGTCTTCCCTTCTGTAAAATGGTACTGATAGCCCAACCTCATAGAGCTGGCTTAAAAATTCAATGAGATAATATGTGAGAAATGCTTAGCATGGTTTCTGGCATCCAATGGATGCTTAATAAAAATTTAGCTATGATTGATTGTGATTATTCATGGCTGAGGTATGTTCCTTAGATTTGGTGAGCCACCAGGCCAGGGAAGAAAGAAACAGAGGTTCTGAGGGCTGAGGCACCCAGCATGAAGGCAAAGGTGTGGCCACCCGGGGCCAGCAGCAGTTTGGAGAGTGAGGTGTGTGGGGGCCGGCGTGTGTACGTATGTACTGTGCTGGGGGCAAGGCTGTGGGAGCTGTTGGCTCCAACAGGCACAACAGAACCAGGCCCCAGTCTGCGGCCTGAGGCAGCCAGGCCTTCTGGTGGGGAGGAGGAGTCCCCCTGAGTCCGTCATCCACCCTGTCCAGAATAGTCACCCGCACTGAAACTGGCCCTGCAGTCTCTGCCCTCCAAGTAAATAGGTGTTGCTATTCTAAGAGAGGCCTGTGATAAAAATACTTGCTTTGCTTTGGAGGGTGTTTTCTTTTTTTTAAGCCATGAAAATAACAGGGCAGTAGGCTGCCTATTTTAGGTTGGGGCCTTTGGCCTGCTTTCAAAGTCATGGCCCAAATGAGATCTATTTGGAAACAGGTCACTGCATTTGCCACACGGTGATGGTCCCTTAAGACGAGCCTGCATGGGTGCACCTAAGGGACTTTGGGGCTTGTACCTGAGGGACCGAGTTGGAAGAAATTGCAGGGCCAATGTTTACAGACCGGAGCTCAATGTAAACGTAAGCCCTGGCGTCTCTCCCTGGGGCCTCAGAGGCCTTTCTCTCCTCTGCTCCCCCACCAAGTTCTCAGGAGGTGGAGCTGCCAGCCTGCCTCTCTCCCCACCTTAGGAATCCTGTGTGAGGGTAGGACTGGGGAGTGGGGAATGCCCCGACTTCTCTATAAATCAGCCTATCATGTGCATATTTAGAGTCAGGCAGGAGTTCCTGTTAGGACCCACATCTGGAACTGGGCAGGATTTTTCCATCCTCAGTGAACCCAAGGGTGCCTTTGGGGACTGAGAGAGACTCTCAAGGGGATGGCCTAAGATTCCAGAGCAGCTGGAGTGGAAAAAACCTGTGCAGACTTAAGGTTGAATCTTGACCCTGGCCCACACTATCTGTGTGACCTCAGGCAGGTAACTTCACCTCTCTGATCTCTTATTTTCTTGTTAGTAAAATGGAGATAATAAAACCAACCTTATAGGGCTTGGAAGATTAAAGAAGATAATGTATTTAAAAGTACCTAGTACAGCCAGGCGTGGTGGCACAGCCTAGTACATATAGGTTGGCCACCAAGTCTGAAAACACAGAGGAATTTTCAGAATAAATTGTTTATTGATAACATATACTAAAATTCTGTATATTTCCAGACTTTAGGGTTACCTTGTGGTAATAACAATCGCTAGCACTTATATTGTGCTTACCATGTGCCAGGTACTGTTCTAAATGCTTTACATATATAAACTTATTTATTCTTCGTAACAACCCCATGAAGTAGACACTGTGCTATTCCCATTTTACAGATAAGAAAACTGAGATTCAGAGGGTAAATGACTTACCCACGTTCACACGGCTAGTAAATGGTAGAAGCAAGAATCAAACCCAGGCAGTTAACCATAACACTATAGATCAGGGGTCCTCAAATTTTTAAACAGGGGGCCAGTTCACTGTCCCTCAGACCGTTGAAGAGTGCGCACTTGGGCCTGGGACGAGTCGGCTGCTAAGCAGGACAGGCAGCGGCGGCAAAAACACCCAGCCCGATAAATGTCCTGGGCGGGCCTCATGTGGCCCGTGGGCCGTAGTTTGAGGACTCCTGCGATAACCACTATAATATTGTTCCTTTTTCTAGTACAACTAACGTCTTGACACTCAGATAATGCCAATGGGTGAGAACAATAACAAGAACTATTATGATGGTTCACACAGTGCTGGCATTGCAAAGAATCTTAAAGGTCACCCCGTGACTGAGGTCTTAACTCTGCCTTTCTCAGTCAAGAATACACTGAAAACACATGGGAAGTAGTTAGTGACTGTTTTTTGATGGGGGTCTCCCTATTGGCCTATAGTGCCCAGGCTGGACTCAAACTCCTGGGTTCAAAGGATCTTCTCACCTCAGCCTCCCAATTTAGCTGGGACTATAGGCAGGCGCCGCTGCACCCAGCTGCAAATATTTTTGGACTTTAACCAGGCTGGTAGGTGAGCAGTGGTGTCTCAGTATAGCCCCTTTTATTAGGTTGGCAGCTGCCTTTTTATATGTTTGATTTATTTGCAAGTTCCTTTCTGTAAATTGTCTGCTCATATTCTACATCTATTTTTCTATTGGGTTCTTGGTTTCTTCTTAATTGTTTTCTGGAAGTCTTTTTATATTAGGGTAACCAATTCTTCATCTGTGAAGTGAATTGCAAATATTCTTTCCCAGTTCGCCACTTGATCTTGGATTTTGTTTCAGGTATTTATTACCGTGAAGAAAGTTGGCTTTTATGTAGGTCAATTCATCAATCTTTTCTTTTATGCTTTCTGGAATTTGTACCATGTTTAGATATGGGGGTTTCCCCTGCACTGAAATTTTTTTTTTAAACTTTCTCTCTCATGTTTTCCACTAGTACCTCAAATGGTTTCATTTTTTACATTTAAATATTCTGGTCATTTGGGTTTCATTTTGGTGTAACTTGCAAGGTAGAGGGCAAACTCTCCCCACCCCTTTTCTGGATGTGAGGAAAACAACACTTGGACCCTCCTCTGCATGTCTGCTATTTCCACTTTCAGCATGGGATCATTTCTGTCCAGTTCCAATTTTAATAAGCGAATTTGGCCTTGATTTGTTGTGTTAGTGTCCAGGGCTGCCATAACAAAGCAGCACAAATTTAGTGGTGCAGTTTATTTAAATTAAATTTATCTCACAGTTCTGGTGGCCAGAAGTCTGAGATCAAGTGTCACTAGAACCGCGCTGCCGCTGAGGCGCGGCAGAACCCTCCCTCGCCATTCCAGGGTCTGGCAGTCCTCGGAGCTCCTCGCAGCTGCCTGTGCTGGCGCGGTGTCCCCCGAGCCTCCATCTTCTCTCCTTGTAAAGACATCAGCCGTGTTGGGTGAGGCCCACCCTGCTCCGCTGCAACTTCATCTTAGCTTGAGTCTATCTGCAAAGACCCCATTTCCATTTCCAAACAAGATCACAGTTACAGGCCGGGCGCGGTGGCTCACGCCTGTAATCCTAGCACTCTGGGAG
>VBSM01003205.1:1517836-1530131 GCA_008086735.1 Cheirogaleus medius | reverse complement strand
AAAAAAAAAAAAGTAAATAAAAAAATAAAAAGCTGGGCAGTGCAAACTATTTTTCCCACTCCTATACCCCATCTACACAGCCCCCACCCTCCCGCTGGCCTGTAATGGCTGTTAGTAGCATTTGGTGTGTCCTCCAGACATACTTTAAGCCTTTAGAAGCAAATGTTTTCCTCCCTTTTCACCAAAAGGAGCATACTTTTCACACTGTTTTATCTCTTGGTTTGTTTTTTGTTCCCTTCAACAGTGTTTCTTGGATATCTTTCCAAATCAGTACATAGAGAGTTCAACGTTCTTACAGCTGCATGATATTTGTTTAGATTACAGGCAACTTGGCAAGAAATAACCTGTTTGGACATCATTTCACAGGTTTATGAGTATATCTATAGGATATATTTCCAGGAGGAGAATTTCTGGAACAAAAGATGCATGCATTTATAATTTTGATACTGCCAAATTGACTTCCATAGAAATTGTTCCAATTTATATGTCCCCAAGTAATTTATGAGACTCCAGCTCTTAATTTTTTGTTGTTGTTGTTGTTGTTTTTTTTGAGACATAGTCTCACTCTGTTGTCCTGGCTAGAGTGCCGTGGCGTCAGCCTAGCTCACAGCAACCTCAAACTCCTGGACTCAGGCGATCCTTCTGCCTCAGCCTCCCAAGTAGCTGGGACTACAGACATGCGCCACCATGCCCGGCTAATTTTTTCTATATTTTAGTTGGCCAATTAATTTCTTTCTATTTTTAGTAGAGATGGGGTCTTGCTCTTGCTCAGGCTGGTTTCCAACTCCTGAGCTCAAATGATCCGCCCACCTCGGCCTCCCAGAGTGCTAGGATTACAGGCGTAAGCCACCACGCCCGGCCTGTTGTTTGTTTTTTTGAGACAAAGTCTCTTTCTGTTGCCCGGAAAGAGTACAGTGGTGTCATCATAGCTCACTGCAAACTCAAACTCTTGAGCTCAAGCAATCCTCTCACATCAGCCTCCCATATAGATGAGACTACAGGCGTGTGTCACCATGCCCAGCTAATTTTTCTATTTTTTGTAGAGATGGGGTTTCACTTTTGCTCATGTTGGTCTCGACTTCCTGAGCTCCAGCAATCCATCTACTTGGTACCTCTCAGAGTGCTAGGATTACAGGCGCGAGCCACTGCGCCCAGCCAAAGTCTTAATTTTTCACTGCTTTCAAGATGATTGTACTAGGCTTTCCTGCAAATGATACCACAGTGCATATTGTGGCTACCACCTCAGCAGTTAGCCCCTCATCCCCATAATGGACTGCCCATTATGGCTCGAAGGGGATTGACACTGGGCCAGACATCTTTTGCCCCTCCAGACCTCCTCTTCACCATTCTTTCCGCGCTTTCTGCCTCAAGGAGGCAATCTCTAACCCCAGAGAACTGCTTGCTGTTTCCCAAACATATCATGATAGTTACCCTCTGTGCCTTTGCCTATACTGTTCCCACCTCCTGCCCTGCATTCTTTCTCAGTCTGGAACATTCCGACTCATCTTCAAGACAGCTAAAATGTCTCCCCGGAGGTTTTCTTGCCCTCCATGGCAAAGCCGGTCCCTCCTTCCCTCTTCTGGGTGCCCTCCCACAGCTGTCCGTGACAGCACATGCGCAGCACCTGGTGGGGTAACTGTTTGTTTACATGGCTCTGCCTCTCCCAGCACCCAGCCCAGCCCAGGGCCCACACTTCAAACTCATCTGTGACTAAAATTAAACTTGCTGGAGGGGCAGGATAGCATGGAAAGGCCAAGGTGTGGGAGTCAGACTAAATGTGACTCTACCCTCTGTCCTCAGCCTCTCCTGCCCCAATTCTCTGTGCTCTGACCACACTGCCTGCATTCC
The DNA here is from genome assembly GCA_008086735.1 of Cheirogaleus medius. Lineage (NCBI taxonomy): Eukaryota > Metazoa > Chordata > Mammalia > Primates > Cheirogaleidae > Cheirogaleus > Cheirogaleus medius. The sequence continues at coordinate 1,528,283 of VBSM01003205.1, read as the reverse complement.
TGCCCCATTTCATGGTCCTTGCAGCCCCGTTCTAACTGCTTAGAATGTTCTTCCTCGGGCTCTTTCTTGTCCTTTAGTGCCAAGCTTCACTGTCACCTCCTAAGAGAGTTCTTCCTTAATATTGAATCTAAAGGCAGACTCCCTTCCTATTCTATCATTCTCTTCTTTGATTTACCACAATCCTAATTATCATGTATATTTGTTTTACTTGTATGGGACCAGCACTAACACAGGGCCTGGCATATATTAGGTATTACAGAAATGTTTATTAACGGAATGTGGAATGAACAAATGAACAGGTATAACTCTTTGCTCCACCACTTACCAGCTTTGTGTCCTTGGATTAATTACTTAACCTCTCTGAAGGGCTCCTCATCTAAAGATGAGGCCTTTCATTGGTTGTGTACTGGAGATTGTGTAAAAATGCCCGATATATGAAGAGGCTCTATAAATGGCAGCTGTTATTTATTAAGTTTTTCTTTCCTGTATCTGAAATATGTACCTTTTTTGCCAGCCTTAAACACCTTATTGTCCATCTTTCAAAAGAAATTTTTATTGAGGTGTAACAAAAGTATAGAAAAGTATATACAGCAATTTTACATATATATACACCTATGTAACCACCTCTTAAATTAAGAAGTAGAACATTCTAACACCCAGGAATGTTTCTGTGTTAGCCTCCCCCACCCCCCATCCTTTTCCCCACCTGTGACTCTTTCCCTCCTGTTTGATCTGACATATTCATGTCCATTCTATTCTTCCTTCAAACCATTTTAGACCATTCCTTCCCCCCATTCCTCTTCTGACACCTTTCCTAATAATGCTAGTTCTCCTGACCTCTCCTACTACCAAACCAGGTCTTCAAAGTAAGGGACATGCAACCCACCATGTAACACATGTTCCTAGCACCATTCTTCATAATAGCCAAAGGATGGAAGCAGCCCAAATGTCAATCAACAGATGAATGGATAAACAAAATGTGGCTTAAACTTACAGTAGTGTATTATTCAGCCACAAAAAGGAATGGAGTACTGACACATGCTACAATGTGGATGAACCTTGAAAACATTTTTTTTTTCCCAGAGACTGTCACTTAGGCTAAAGTGCAGTGGTGTGATCACAGCTCATTGCAGCCTTGAACTCCTGGGCTCAAGGGATCCCCCTGCCTCAGCCTCCCAAGTAGCTGTGACTACAGGCATGCGCCACCATGCCCAGCTAATTTTTTTTCCATTTTTTTTTTTTTTTTAGAGACAGGGTCTCACTATATTGCCCAGGCTGATCTGGACCACCTGGCCTCAAGTGATCCTTCAGTGAGCCAACCATTATGCTAAGTGAAAGAAATCAGTCACAAAAGGTCATATACTGTACAAGAGCATTTATATGAAATAACCAGAATAGATGGATCCATAGTGACAATGCATATTGGTGGTTGCCAGGTGTTTAGGGGATGTAGAGAAACTGCTTAATGGGTTTTTACTTTGGAGTAATAGAAATGTTCTGGAACTAGAAGTGGTGGTTTCACAAGACTGAATATACTAAATGCTGCTAAATGTTAACTTTAAAATGGTTAATTTCATGTTATATGAATTTCACTTCAATAAATTATTTTTTAAAAAATGAAGTAGCCATCCTTATAGGTCAGCTGAAAGGTTAGAATGAGGCACAGACTCCTTTCAATTTCTAAGTTGTAAAGTGCTGGGCAAATATCAGCTGGGGGTGCCTGAAGGAAAGAATGGCTAGAGGATCAACAGGTGTGGCTTCATTGCTTGCTTCAAGTAGTAATGATGATAATAATAAGAGATAGCTATAATAATTACAGCTAACACTTCTACAATGCTTAATATGAGCCAGGCACTGTTCCAAGCACTTTACATCGAAAACTTACTAAATCCTTACAACTCTGAGGTGAGTATCATCATATTTTCTTTATAGATGAGGAAACTGAGGAACTGAGAGGTTTAAAAGGCTTGTCCAAGTCACAGATAAGGAAGTGGAAGGGTCCAAATTTGAACAAAACAGTTAGGCTCCAGATACTGAAAACTCAACCCCCAGACTCTGTGCTAAGAGCTCTCTAGGTTTTTCTCTCATTTAATTCTGCAAGTTGGTGTTATTGTTATTATTCCCATTAAAAAAAAGTCCCCCTCATGGTCCTGCCATATTCCACACCTTCTGGTCTTTCTCCTACATTTATTTTTATATTGGTCCACGTACTCCTGTCATTATCTCTTTTGCTTCATTTTTTTTTCCTTTTAGACAGGGTCTTGCTCTGTCACCCTGGCTAGAGTGCATCATCATAGCTCACTGCAACCTTAAACTCCCGGGTTCAAGTGATCCTCCTGCCTTAGCCTTCCAAGGAGCTGGGACTACAGGTGTGTGCCACTATGTCTAGCCAATTTTTCTATTTTTTGTAGAGACAGTGGGGTCTCACTTTTGCTCAATCTGGTCTTTTTTTTTTTAATTTTTATTAAATTTAGAAAATTTTAATTCTTTCCACTCCGAGTTACCAACTGAATCAATCTGGTCTTGAACTCCTGACCCCAAGGGATTCTCTGGCCTCCCAGAGTACTAGGATTACAGGTGTGAGCCACCATACCGGCCTTTGCTTCATTTTTCTTTACACTGCACCTATTACTACCTGAATGTATTATTTACACTTTGTTTTGGTCTCTCATTACAAAAAGACTGGGAATTTGATTACTGTTCATATCCAGAACAGAGTGTGGTACATAATAGGTTCTCATCAAATACTTAAAAGAAATGGTGCACGTGTTAGGCAATATGAGGTATTTTATGTGCTTGTGTTTGAATAAATAGGATACCATCCATATGCAAATGTTCATTTTAAACTTAACATATTGGATTAAAATAATCAGTACATAGATCTACCTTTCTTTGATGCATGCATGAGGCATCATTCATTTAACTAGTTTCCTATTAATCCACGTTTTTCCCCCAGTGTGGCAATATTTTAGCACATGCTTTTTTGTGCTTACGTGTACTTATTTCTCTAGAATTAGTGCCTAAAAGTGGGATCGCTGGGAGGAAGGGTATATTCATTAAAAATGTTAATAGATAATGCCAAATTGCCCTTCAGATATCCAGTCCCGTCAGCGCTATATGAGGGCACAATGGGTTTCAATATACTTTGAACCAAAGTGGACATTATCAGTCTTTTTCACTTTTTGCCAATCTGATGGGGGGTGAGCCCCAATTTACAGACATGGAAGCGGAGGTTTAAAAAGGCTTAGGGAGGCAGGGCGCGGGTGGCGCACGCCTGTAGTCCCAGCACCTCGGGAGGCTGAGGCGGGAGGATCCTTGAGGCCAGGAGGCGGAGGGTGCAGTGAGCTATGATCATTCCACTGCACTGAGCCTAGGCGACAGCACGAAACCTTGTGCCAAAAAAAATAAAAGAAAAGGTTCAGGGACTTTCCCACATAACCGGCAAGTGGCTGAGCCGTGATTCGGCATCTGATGTGTCCGCCTCCAGAGAGGAAAACTGGGTACTGTTGTGCGTCCTCGGGCACGTCTGGTGATCTCTGAGCCTTACGATGCAGGCAGGCAGACCTTCCTCTCCCCACCTAGGCCCCTCAGGGGCGGCCGAACTGCGACTCTTCCCGGTTACCGACTGCCCCTCCTGACAGCAGGCCACTATCCCCTCACCGCCTCCTCGGCTCCGAAATGGCGGCCGCCGGGGTCCCGAGGCCACGCCCCTGGAGGCGGGGCCTGAGTTCAGGCCAGAGCGAAGGATGCCCGAGCCAAGTTTGAAGTCGACAGCCAGGAGAGCTCGCACAGAAGCGGAGACTCCGTGGCGCCGCAGGTCGAGAGGAGGAGCACCGAGTGGAGGCTTCGCTTGCCTGGGTTGCCCTAGAGTATCTTCATCGCGGGCGTTGGGGCCGCCATCTTAGATGGCGGGGGTAAGAGGACAAGCGTGAGGCGGGAAGGCTTCTCTGTCGCTCTCGTTGGGCCCCGAAAAGGGCCAATTGGCCAGGCTTTGGGGCGTGTGCCCTGAGGCGCGGAGCGCAGGTGCTACGATGCGGGGGCTGCCCGGGGCCCCGTCCCCTGGGCTGGGGACGCGCCGAATGTGACCGCCTCCCGCTCCCTCACCCGCCGCGGGGAGGAGGAGCGGACCAGACGCCGCCGCCAGACGACAGACACTGGGGCGGTCCGGCTCCCTCAGGTAGGCGCGGCAGGGCCGGGTCGTGGCTGCCGGGGCAGCCGGGCGCGGAGACCGAGGTGCCGGCTTCCCCGGCGGCCAGGCCCGGGCGGTGCTGGTGGAGTGGCTCCGCGGCTGCCGGGCGCAGGCGGCCAGGCCGCTGTCAGCCGGGTGGCGCTGGGCGGGGGCCCCGGTGCCCCATGTCATGGCCGGCGAGCCTAGTTTCCACATCCACATTCAAGTTTCCTTGTGTTTTGTGGAAACGTGCCAGCGCACCCTTGTGCCCAGTGCGCATTCCTCATATTTTGGCAGTGGGAAAATCCGCCCCGAGCTGCCCGGTGTGTGTTGTCACGCAAATGGGCTAATTCCTGTTCTCTCTAGTCGCGGAGTGGGGGACCCATGCTTGCACCCTCTCAGAGTCCTTCAGTCAAGTGACACCCTTTTAGGGAGGACGAGAGGAATCGGGGAAGAGAGGAGGAAATGGGTCAGTGCTCCACCACAAAGGCATCAGGGCCTCGCCTTGGGTTTCGGGACTGTGGGTTACTAATGAAAGGTTTGGGATGCTTGTACTGAGGATTGGCCTTGGGATGCTTTGGAATGAAGAGCCAGAGCTATCTTTTGTGCGAAGTGAGAGCCGCCGGGACGCTTCAGTTCTGCACCTGCCAAGGCTTCTGCAGAGCCAGTCGATGCCCAGAGAGAGGAGTTTAGACATCACGAGAGGCGAGGCGGCTGTGTTCATTCATTGTTCTCTTTCCAGGGCTCTGGGTGTGCCTCTGGTGTTCATTCTCTGGTGGGAAGAATGTTAGGATCTCATATGTCTCCTTGAGATGTGACTGGGTTCTAGGGGTCACTTAATCTAAGTAAAGAATGAATTCAGCGCACGTTCGTTGAGCATTTCTGTCTGCCTGGCCCTCTGTGGGCTGAGTGGAGAGACAGTCTGCTCTCTGTGCGCTCCCAAGGCCTGAAAACAATGCAGTGTGATAGGGATTGGCTTACCAAGTGTTATGGGAATTTAGACAGCTAGTTTTTCTTGGGAGAGTTGAGGACGCTTGTACTGTGGAGACTTTTGCACCAAGTTTTGAAGGACAGATGAATAAGTGCTCGCCAGGTGAGGAGGAAATGAGGGAACAGCTGGTACAAAGGTGTAGAGGCAGGCAGGAGTTTTGATGAGTTTGGGGAGCAGCCAATTTCCTGGGGTACAGGGAAGAAATGGTGAGAGATCAGAGTCTAAAAAGTTGCTAGATTGGGAAGGGTCTGTCTTTGTTGTTGATAGTGTGAACTAGTTGATTTAATTTGGATTATTCTAAATGAAGTGTTTTATATAAAATGTTTTGCACTTATACAGTGGTGAGTGAACTGAACTTGTATTTCTAAGGATTCTTGCAAAAGATTCTTCTAAAGTTATATTTGCTCACAAAAATGTTAACTTTATAAGTGTAGTACATTCTACTAATGCTGAATTTTAAATGGCTGTTGACAATATAAACCATGTTCTGCAGTCTTATAGAAATAGGTAGATTATATAAAACAGACATCCGAAAAGGGATAGAATGCACATGAGTATTTTTAGTTTAATAAATGTATTTTATATAGTAAAATGTTTCTTTGGATTGATTCCCTGGATTCCAATTCTGTTACAAAGTCTTTAGCTCTGTGAACATAATTTTCCTAAAATAGCTGTGTTATTGTGGGATTAATGCTTATGCTAAGGTGATAATTACAATATTAACAGACTTCAACTAGCAGTTCCTAAATCTTTCTTGGGTTGTGATGATTATGTGCCACTGAAGAACATCAAGATTCTTTTGGCTTGTTTTTATCCTTATCACTCAAGAGCTAAGCTGTTTAAAATGTGACAGAAACATTTGACCCAGTTGAACACTGGATACTTGGAAAATAAACATGTTACTGTTTCTGTTCTTAAAGCTTATCTTTTAGGTGTGTGGTGTTTGTGATTATAAATTGTAGTGGCATTGCTTAGTTTTGTTAAAATTTTGTCAATAGTTGAAAAAATGTGCGCCTTCAAATTAGAAGACTTGACTGAAATACATTTGAACATATGGCATTTGGTTTAGCAGAAGAAAAGTGAGAAACAGGTTAAGCTGGTTATTTATAATGAAAAGTATCTAAAAGATGAAGTGAAGAATGATTAAACATAAAGTATTGTATTATAGTTGCTCTGAGGCTAGTTGCCTTTAGTTTAAAACATGCCATTTGTTTGCTCTTAAACACACTTCATACTTCTTGGAAGTTAAATTTTACTTTTCTAGAAGCACTAGATTATTTATGAAATGGAAAATATAATTAATAACTGTGTAATCCTAGCACCCCGGGAGGCCGAGGCTGGAGTTCGAAACCAGCCTGAGCAAGAGCAAGACCCCATCTCTACTAAAAATAGAAAGAAATTAATTGGCCAACTAAAAATACATAGAAAAAATTAGCCGGGCATGGTGGCACATGTCTGTAATCCCAGCTACTCAGGAGGCTGAGGCAAAAGGATCACTTGAGCCCAGGAGTTTGAGGTAGCCGTGAGCTAGGCTGATGCCACAGCACTCTAGCTGGGGCAACAGAGTGAGACTCTGTCTCAAAAAAAAAAAAAAACAAAAAAAAACCCAACTAAACTATTTCAGATAGTCTTTTAGTAGTAAATGTATGATTCTTTTTTTTTTTGCCCCTAGCCATTAGACCACCAGGGAAATGTATGATTCTAATATATTTAAATTTCAGATAAAACTTTGTCAGTAACCTACTGCTTAAAAATAGAAGAATGTTACATCAGGGAGTACTTTTGCTTATATATTAGGAACATAATAGGCCATACATAATAATCTTGATCTTGGGAGAAGCTTGTAAACCAAATAGCATGCCTTAATGTTGACTTGCAGAAGAGAATTTCAAGTATTCCCTTTGAAAAGGCAGACTAATGTGACAGTGAAGGAGTTTAGGAAACTACAAAATCAAACTTTGACTTGAAAAGGGGTTTTTTTTTTTAAGTTGTGTAGATCGTGGAAGTCATTTCTTCAAAGAGAATGACTATTAGGTGGAAAATGGCTCACCTTGACTAAATTATTTGGAAAATCAGGGAACACTGGCTTCATTTAGGATGAGGTTGTTCAGGGTTTAGGTCTTTTCTTTGTTTCTTTATTTCTTTTTCTTTTTTTCTTTTATTACACTCAAAGATGGTAGAGAGTGGACTGCTCCAATAAGGAACAGTCTAGGTCTTATATTTTGGTGTGTGTATGTGTATACATAGGTAGAATTCCTAATTGCTCATCTGACTGGGTTCAAAATATAATACTAGATACTTATGTTATAATTCAGTTGGTGCATCTGTTATACAGCTAAATTATCTTGCCTGTAATCCTCATGATACTAATGGCTGGGTCTTTTATTCTTGCCTTAAAGTTGTGAATAAACATTCTTTAATTACATATTAGTGGTTTCATCTTTAATTTTACAGTGTTTGAGTCATTATGTTACTTTGTTTCTCCCAGAATTACTAGTGTAGCTCTCACTAGTTAACAAAAAGTTAACTTTTTAAGTTTAACTTCATATCTGTTTGTCTTTCTTCTAAAATTACTCCTAGAATCTCAGATTAACCAAGGAAAATGTCAAGTGGGTGTTGTTTCTTTGTTACTGGTTTTGGCCTAGGCTGTCTGAAGTTGCTTTGGCAAATTACTTACAAAGTGTATTAATTGTCATCACATTCCAGTCAGTATACATAGTATTTTTTAAGGAACACTTGACACATAGTTTTATTTTTAGACCAGATTCTAAGGGATTTTGCTGGGTGGGGATTAACAGTCCTAAAACTAGTTTACAATTTAAAAATCTTTGTGATTTAGAGTTTGTTTACATTTTTGGTTAATGAATGGGAAAAGCAGCATGTAATAACAATCAGTGTTTTAACGGAACCCAGTATGTCTCATTGCTTCTGAGGACCCTTGTGGGCTGTACAGTGTCATCTTCTCTTTTTTACTTGTTGGATTTAATTTATTGTCATCCAGTAGCAAGAGTAAGTACATCTTTGCGGCTTTAGTCCTCTTTATTTTCCTCCAATCTGCTGTGGAAAGTAAGCGGTCTGATTTCTTCGAAGCTACGTAATACTAGCCATCACATTTGGACAAAGAATTTCCCTTCATCCCTGTAGATACCTCCGTAGATACCTGATGAAAGAGTTGGCTAGTGAATGGTTAATATGTCTTTATATTAAGGGCTTTCATTCTTAATCAGGGTAATTCACAGGCATCCTTTACAACTTTGGATATCTTTTAACATCTATCCTTTGGGATAGATGAAATCCTGATTTTTCCCTGGAAGAACACAACTCTTGCCCTCTGTGGCAAATCTAATTAGGAAGCTCAGAGTTTCTGGGAGAGGCATTTCCCTGGATCCAGGTTGTCATTCAGAAAAGAGCTCCTTCAAGCCAGCAGTGGCAAGTTGAAAAATATAATTAATAAAAATTAAAAAGAAAAGAAAAAGAGAAAGGAGCTCCCACTTGGATTTAAGAAAGTTTTTTACAATAGAAGAAACTAGGAACAGTTCAAATGTCCAGCAATAATAAAATGATTAACTAAACTGTGGCATAGCCACTTGATGGGACACTGTGCTTTTCATTTAATATGGCATATATGAAGCATTTATGACATGGAAAATGCTGAACACAAAATTATGTATCTGGAATGATTAAACTTGCATTTAAAAGACCCCAAATTTAATACAGTAGTCCATCCTTATACATGGTTTCTGTTGTCTGTGGTCAATCAAGGTCCAAGAATAGGTGATACAGTGCAATAAGATGTATAGAGAGACAACACATTCATATAACTTTTATTACAGTACACTTATTACATTTTTTAATTTAATTTAATTTTTTTATTTCAGCATATTATAGGGGTACAAATATTACGGTTACGTATATTGCCCCTGTCCCCCCTCCCCCAATATTATTACTTTTTTTTTTCTTTTTGAGACAGAGTCTTGCTCTGTTGCACTAGTAGCTGTGGCGTCAGCCTAGCTAGCTCATAGCAACCTCAATCTCCTGGGCTCAAGCGATCCTCCTGCCTGAGCCTCCCAAGTAGCTGAGACTACAGGCGCACACCACCATGCCCAACTAAATTTTTTTCTATTTTTAGTTGATCAACTAATTTTTTTCTATTTTTAGGGATCTCACTCTTGCTCAGGCTGGTCTTGAACTGCTGACCTCAAGCGATCCTCCTGCCTTGGCCTCCCAGAGTGCCAGGTTGAGCCACCACACCCGGCCTACTAGTAGTTATTGTTAATCTCTTACTATGCCTAATTTATAAATTAAACTTGATCATAGGTATGTATAGGAAAAAACATAGTATTAATATAAACAGTATAAGTTTTGGTACTATCCTTGGTTTCAGGCATCCACTGAGGGTCTTGGAATATATCCTCTGTGAATAAAGGGAGACTGCTGTACAATGGAATATTATTCAGTTATACAAAGAATGTACAGATATATACTACAACCTGGATGAATCTTGTAAACATTATGCTAAGTGAAAGAAGCCATGCAGAAAAGACCCCATATTGTATTATTCTATTAATATGAAATGTCCAAAATAGGCAAATCCATAGAGACAGAAAATAGATTAGGGGCTGGGGGAAGTGGGGGAATGGGCAGTTACAGTGATAGGGATTTTTTTTTGGGGGGGGTGATGAAAATGTTCTAAAATTGATTGTGGAGGTGGATATGCAACTCTGAATGTAATAAAAGCCATTGAATTGTACACTGTGGATGGGTGAATTGTATGGCATGTGAATTCTATCTCAAAGCTGTTTAAAAAAAATCCCAAAACTTGTACATAGGAAGAAAATATATGCAGATGTTAGCAGTGGTTGTTAAACAGTAGAAATAAGGATTTTTATATTCTTCTATACTTTACAAATTCTCTGAATATATTGCTTTTATAATACAGAAACACAATTTAATAAAGTTAAATGAATTCTCTTCATAGTATGGGCCCTTATATCACTCCATACATTCAGTCACTTGTCGGATTGCACTGACAACTATATTTTTGAGCTGCTTTCCGCTACTTTCTACTGCCTCCAGATTAGTTCAGGTCTTTATTACATTACTGTTTGCCTGGATTATTGTTAGAACTTCTGAACTGAACTTTTTTCTCTTATTTATTTCCATGCCAGTGCGTTCTCCACATTACTGCCACATTCACTTTCTTAATGTGCAGATTCTTAAAAATTAAATTTCATATATTTATTTTTTTAATAAATAATATGGTCACATGTCACTTTTTTTTTTTTTTT
>VBSM01003205.1:1458239-1472343 GCA_008086735.1 Cheirogaleus medius | reverse complement strand
CCTTCCTCATCTCCTCAAAATCTTTCATAGAATCATAATTTCTGTAGAAATCTGTATATGCCTTCTTTCTTGGTTCAGCCACACCAAACTTATACAAAGTTACAACTCCCAGGGATACCATGAATGCTCCAACAATATGAATCCGCAGGCGCCTGGCCAGGAGGCCACGCATCTGAGGTTTCGCCAAAGTGCCGGAAGCCCTGGTAGTTACTATCCTTGATGGGTATGCCTACCTCAACACTTCCTTCCTGGCTGATGGAGAAACAAACTGCCCTGTTTGGTAATTTTTTACCTAATAGCTTTCTTTTGGAAAGTTACATTGGGGTGGATGGAGGTGGAAGGCCAAATACAAGAGTTCCTTTGCATTCCCTCCCCTCTCTCTGTGTAAACCTCTTGCTGCCTCTGTGGAATTTGATGCTCGTATTACAGCAAATGTACAAGTTTCTGTTTGTGGTCCTGTAGTTCTTAGATTCTGGAAAGTCACTTTGACTACATACAGTTCCTTCTGTTATCTAAGCACATCCCTTAATATCATTACATTTTAAAGAGCTAGAGATTCTGCTTTCTTCAACATGTAGTAAGTTGAGCCTCAATAGAAAGGGTCCCAAAACTGAATATAATGATTCAATAAAATTAAAACCCTCAACTTTGAAATGTTTATTATGGCTTTGCATTGCTAAAACCATGGTATTTAATAGACTGTTAGCTTTTAAAAATCTAATTAGATTTTTGATGCAAATATCTTTTCTAATGTGCACATAACTTGTCTTCACTCTGTTTTCTAGCTTTAAAATCAATTTTGTTTGATTCACATCTTGCTCAGTGTTACACATGAATTTGGAACCAAAGTAAAATCTCCATCTTTGTCCAAATTATCTTGCTTTAATGTATATGTAATCAGATAGTATTGAATGGCCTGTATAAAACCACCATGGCCCATATAAAGCTGCCACATGGTGGCTTATGCCTGTAGTCCTACCATTTTTGGAGGCTGAGGCAGGAGAATTGCTTGAGTCCAGGAGTTTGAGACCAGCCTAGGCAACATAAGGAGACCTTGTCTCAAAAGAAAAAAAAAAAAAAAAGAATAGAATAAATTAGCCAGGCATGGTGGTGCACACCTGTAGTCCTAGCAACTCGGGAGGCTGAGATAGGAGGATCACTTGAGCCCAGGAGTTCAAGGCTTCAGTGAGCTATGATTGCACCACTGCACTCCAGCCTGGGTGACAGAGCAAAACTCTCTTAAAAAAAAAAAAAACTTGGAAAGTACCATGGAAATTGTTAAAGGCAGCATATCTAGAAAAATGAATTTGTACTGAAAGGATATTTAGATATATATTTGTGTATGGCTTTTATTTATTTGAAAAGCAAGTGTGCCCGAAAATTGTACTTCCCTTTAAAGATTAGAAGAAACTAGGCCTCTGAAGCCATAAGCAGAGAATTATGTGGGAAAGCAATTTTTCAAGTCAGTGGAAAAATATCCCTTGGAAAAACTAGCCTTTTATCCCTTGAATTCATATGTGGGTGTTACCTGAATTGAACAAAGCTCAAACAAATCTTTAGAGCAAATAATGAAAATATTATACTTCTAATGCATGTTCCTAGTTTGGTTGGTGGGAGAGTATTGTTGGCTGGAAGAGGCCAGTGATTAGTTTCACGATTAGATATTGCATTCTAAAAACTGAATTCTCAATTATTTTGTGTGCTGGTTGTAGGAGAAAAGATGCACAGTGGGTAAAATCCTGGCCATTTTGTAGATGTGCTCAGCAGGTCTAACTATGTATTTAAAATCTGCCTTAAAGTTCTCTAATTTAGTCTCTAAATTAAACTGGGCAAGTTCTAGCTAGCTTTGTAGGTGGTGGTGTGGTTGGCAAATGTTAATCTGTTCTTTCCCAGAAATACTGTAAAATTTGGAGTAATCTGTAGAGGTGATTTATTAAAAAGAAGAAAATTCATAATGCATTAGTCTCCTTTTCGTTGAACTTCAAGCACATATATTATTTCCTTTTCAAAAATTTGCATGCTAAAGCACCTAGGCAGGAAAGAATTTTCAGATGGCACATATTTGAAAGAATGAAACATTTTGTCAAGTTGTATAGGTAGAGTTTGCCCCTACGCATCTTTTTGTTTTGTTTTGTTTTCGTTTTTTGAGATAGGGTCTTGCTCTGTTTCCTAGGCTAGAGTACAGTGGTATGATCATAACTCACTGGAGCCTCAAACTCCTGGGCTCAAGCAATGCCCCTGCCTCAGCCTCCTGAGTAGGTGGGACTACAGGAATGTAACCTGTGCCCTGTTAGTTTTTAAATTTTTTGTAGAGACAGAGTCTCCCTAAGTTGCCCAGGCTGGTCTTGACCTCCTGGCTTCAAGCAATTCTCCTGCCTCAGCCTCCCACAGTGCTAGGATTACAGGCACGAGCCACCCGTGCCTAGCCACCCTAAGCATTTAATGAAGTAGGTAGTTAAAAGACTACCAGTGGGAGGCCTGAGCGCCAATCATGGAATTTTCTTTCTCCTCCTTGCCTAGTTCCCAGCACCGATATTCCACACCTCATGCCTTCACGTTCAACACCTCCAGCCCCTCCTCTGAAGGTTCCCTCTCCCAGAGGCAGAGGTCGACGTCCACACCTAATGTCCACATGGTCAGCACCACCCTTCCTGTGGACAGCAGGATGATTGAGGTAATAGGGCCCTTGGGGGGTGGTGATGAGTATGTCAGTTAATGTGGGTGGGGTTGATTGTTATGTCAGAGAGTTTTGAGTTTCAAACCTGATCAGGAATGTTCCAGTACTTTCTCAGTTCCCTGGACTTTTAAAATTTCTTTTTTATCCATACCATCTTTATTCACACTGGCTGAATAATTCAGTTAGTATCATTCAAGTAGAGAACTAAAACTTCCTGAAGAAATGTTACCATTTAAACTCATTCTTACCATGTCAGGTATGAATAGGATTTCAATGAGCTAGTGCATAAGGTACATAAAGATTAGCTTCATTTTGGTGTGGGAAAGAAAATAATAGTGATGGAGAACTACAAACTCTCTAGAAGTCTTCTAAGTGATTTTATTTAGAAATAAGAGGGTGGAGTCCTAGAATTTTAATAAGCAGGTATTTAGGGAGATATGAAAGTGCCCAAAACTAGTGTTTTCAAACTGCTTTTTCTTTTCTTGTCTTTTTGGTATTTTCTGTTTGTTTGGTTTACTTTCTGCTTCATCTTTAATAACAACTGAATACACTTAAAATACTTCCTTTGTTCTTTATTCTTCTTTATTTCTCATTGCTTTGGACTAGAATAACAGCCTGAATGCTTCTCCCAGGGCGTGGTCCAGACGATTTTGTTTGAGGGGAAGAGTAGGTATTTTTCTTCATGCCTTTGCTTTCTTGTAATTAACAGGATTGCTAAGACTGTCAGATAGTAGACTATAAAAAATGAAACAATTGCTAAGTTAAATTTATATTTCTTGTTAGACCTGTTTCCATGTTTTCTTTTGGTAGTAGAGTATGTAAGAGTAAAAAAATATAGTATGTAGTATCACAGATAGGTGAAGTAAAGTTAGGCCAGATATGGTGGTGTACACCTGTATTCTATCTGCTTAGTTAGGCAGGAGGATCAATTGAACCCAGGAGTCTCAGTGAGCTAGAATCATGCCACTACACTTCAGCCTGGACAACATAGTGAGATCCCATCTCTTAAAAAAAATTATTTTTATCAAGTTGAATTTTGAGGCCATGGGCATTAAGATTAAAATTAAAAGATAAAATCAATTCCAGGCCAGGTGAGGTGGCCCACATCTGTAATCCTAGCACTCCAGGAGGCAGAGGCTGGAGAATTGCTTCAGGCCAGGAGTTTGAGACCAGCCTGAGCAACATAGCAGGCCTATATGTGTGCAAAAATTAGAAAACTTAGCCGGGAGTGGTGGCACACACCATTAGTCCCAGCTACTCAGAAGGCTGAGATAGGAGGATTGATTGAGCCTGGGAGTTTGAGGTTGCTGTGCCTATGATGATGCTACTGCACTCTAGCCCAGGTGACTGAGCAAGACTCTGTCTCAAAAAAAAAAAGAAAAAGAAAAACCCAAACAAAAAACAATTCCAACCAAAGTCTAATGTTAAATTTATTTAGTTGGTGCTTGCATCAGTATTCCTATTTATACATTAGAAACCAAATGTGTCAGTTTGGTTTATATGCCCTGAAAAATCCTTTATTTAATAAAAGCTTACCAGAGATAACTGTGCTCTCTCTGCATCATGACTTGTTCCTTGAAAACCTCAGACACACCTGCCACAGCAGGCACAGTTTAATCTCACTCAGACCCCAAATCATGTTCGATATACTTGTCCTGCCACTATTGTGAAGAGGTCATGTATAAGCTATGAATTTTATTTTTTCTGCATGATTTTTTCCTGTGTAAATAATACTTAGAGGGAACATTAAAAGTGAACATTTAAAAATTTTTATTATAAACTAACTAGCACAGCTATTGTGCTTAATCCTTTTTGTACTTTGGAAACAGTAAATTTTGATTCCTACTATTTTTTCATCACGATTCGGTATTTTGAAAGTAGACATTGTTGCTTTATTTAAATTATTTGTAGTTCTCTTTAATATTTAGATTTAGGATGATAGAAAAATTCTTTCTAGGATAAATTGATCCAATTGTAGAAATTAGCACAGTATAGATACAGGGCATATAGTGGATACAGGGAAGAAAATTACTCTGACATTAAGAAAAAACTAGCATATGGGAATATAATTCTGGTTAATAAAAGTACATTGTCAGCGGTGGCTCATGCCTGTAATCCTAGCACTCTGGGGAGCCGAGGCATGCAGATTGTTTGAGCTCAGGAGTTCGAGACCAGCCTGAGCAAGAGCGAGACCCTGTCTCTACTAAAAAAATAGAAAGAAATTAGCTGGACAACTACAAATATATCGAAAAAATTAGCCAGGTAGTCCCAGCTACTTGGGTTGCTGAGGCAGGAGGATCTCTTGAGCCCAGGAGTTTGAGGTTGCTGTGAGCCAGGCTGATGCCACGGCACTCTAGCCCGGTCAACAGAGTGAGACTTTGTCTCAAAAAAAAAAAAAAGTACATTGTGCTATGCTTTGACTAAACTAAGAACGGATTAGTTGGATAATGAAGCTACAGCTGCTGAATATTCTATTGAAATCCAGATTAATTTTGGCCAGTGTTTTGCCCACCTGGCAGTTATCCTGTGGCACTTAAAAATATATGGATTTCTGGGCTTCCCACTGCCCCTTCCCAGACATGCTTAATCAATCCAGTTTGGGGGGCGAGAAGGGAATCTTTATTCTTAAACACCTCTTCAGGTGATTCTGAAGACTAGCAGGTTGGGGAACCAGAACTAGGCTTTGTGGGGGGTGGGAGGAGTAGCTTGGTTTATGATTCTTTTTTTCTTGTGAAGATGTCATTGAGTGGGTGCATTCTAGTAATAGTTATGTGGAACAAGTCTGTACCATGATTACACAAAGAAAACAGAGAATAGGACTTCCCAGAAAAATATCCTTTTTGAGGATATGGGGGCCAAGTGGTTTTATATTATTCTGTTATGAATTTTACTCCAAGTGCAAATTTTTAAAGTTAGTTAGGATTTAGGTCTCATGGAGGCCCTGGCCTAGGTTACCTTTGACTTCTCACATGAGTAGAATGTTACTAATTTCAGATCTTACCCATAAGGTATGAGGCCACATTTTGTGGTGAAAGAGGGCTGAGGGCTGACATTCAGGTATGGTGGTTTCTGGTTTTATTTCTGTCACCTACTGGCTGTGTAAGCTTGGCCAAGTCTCTTTACCTGTTCAGATGTGTTTTCTTATATGTAAATGTAGGTTTTAGACTAGGGGATTTATGGTCTTCCCACCTTTCCATGATTTTAGGCTTGGATAAAGTATGTAGTCATGGTGCAGTCATGGTGCCTTATAAAATCCAACTTCTGGTCAATTTACCCTAACTCCTAGTGGAGTAAGAGTGGGCTTGGTGAGCTTGCCATAGAATTCTCATTTTTTTTTTTTTTTTGACTCCCAGTGGAGCAAGATTCTTAAGCTTTAGAAAGATAGTAACTTTGCTAGTTTTCCTTAAAAGAGTATGTTTGTTGTATGCATTGTTTTCTTCTGAGAAAAAGAATGTTTTTCACTGTATATGAAAAATTAATACCAATTCTTCTAATATGTGATGAAAAACCAATCTTGGAGATATTTGCCACTGATATTTGATGAATTTAATAAAGGAAGATTAAATAGAGTATGTGATCAGACTTTTTACATTTTAGACGTTTTATAATTCATTTTGTTCCTGCAAATCCTCCTTCTTTCTTTTCCCTCCCCCAGAGAAAAACTTTTCTGGTGTATAAGTTGACCAGCTTTCCTTTTCTGTTTCAGGATGCAATCCGAAGTCACAGCGAATCAGGTACTTCTCCATAGTCCTTTAACAAATAGTAATGGGCTTTTTCTCTTTATGCTGTGTATCTTCTGTTGGCTTATCCATGTGTGGATTCTGTTTGTCTTGTCTATTAAGCCTCACCTTCAGCCCTGTCCAGTAGCCCCAACAATTTGAGCCCAACGGGCTGGTCACAGCCCAAAACCCCTGTGCCAGCACAAAGAGAGCGGGCACCAGGATCCGGGACCCAGGAGAAGAACAAAATTGTGAGTATGAACAATAAATAGTACCTCCTGCCGGTTAGTGTTCAGTAAGAAAAGCCTAGTTGGAAATTAGAATGCTTTTAACTTGTTTTGGGAGAGGATTATAATAAAATACATTTAATGGAGATTATAAATGTCAGTGCCATTTTTGGCATGCTTACATCAGACAACTTGCCAGTTTGCTACAATTAAAATGTTATTTTCTCAAAAGACAGAAATTAATTATGGTTAATATATCTCTTTAAAAGATATGGGAACAGATGGGTTTGGGCATTTCTTCAATGCCCTCATTATTAACAGACTTACCATTCCATGAAGTATACTAATGATCTCTACTTGTTTCAGAGGCCTCGTGGACAGAGAGATTCAAGCTATTACTGGGAAATAGAAGCCAGTGAAGTGATGCTTTCCACTCGGATTGGGTCAGGCTCCTTTGGAACTGTTTATAAGGGCAAGTGGCATGGTAAGTTTGGGGCCCTCCCTTTACTGCAGGGCTCCAGGGAAGACAAGTTTCAGTCCAGAGTGGGTCTGGAGGAGAAGACTCAATGTGCTCCTCGGCTTGCAGCAGCATTTTCCCACGGATTCTCGTTACATCTACAGATTGGACTTAATAATATGTATCTCTGAAATTTCACAGCATTCTTTTTAGACTCGTAGCACTTTAATTAGCATCATAAAGTTCCCAGGATAATTAGAAATTAGTGAACAAGATTTGACCCCTATAGCCAAATGTCAGGGGTGCTTCTCCTTATAAACTGATTAAATACAGTCTGCACATGGGGCATGCTTTGAAGCTGCTTAAATGAGCAAGCATTTGCTGCTATGGAGGGAGCATGGATTCTAGAGACTTAAAGCTGGGAAGGACCTTTAAGAGATTTTGCATGCAAGAAAACTGAGGTCCAGAAAGGGGAGCTAACTTGCCTGTGGTTAAACAGTTGGGCATATGAAGGCCAGAAACTTCCTAAAATTGCTTCTTTTTGCTCTGCCCAAGGATTAGTTGTGAGTCTCCCTATCAAACAGGGAATACATAGACTTAATTCTCGAATCTATGTGTAGAATTAGTGTTATTTTAATGGAAACATGTTGTCACTTGGAAGAAAGGTACTATTTAACTTCTGTAGCTACCTAAAGCTTGTGTATTTTGGCAACATTCAACATTTTGGCAACATACTTAACATTTCTCTATCAGGTTTTTATTGCCTCTGGCTTTACGACTTTAGCAAATATAGGCAGTATTTACTCAAAAAGTCATCTCTTCTAAATTCAGATTATAATAAAGCAAAACCTTGAAGTGCCTAGGTGACTGTATTTCTGCTTTGGATGCCACTGTAGTTATCTTTTTTTTTTTGAGACAGAGTCTCACTTTGTTGCCCAGTCTAGAGTGCCATGGCATCAGCCTAGCTCACACCAACCTCAAATTCCTGGGCTCATGCGATCCTTCTGCCTCAGTCTCCTGAGTAGCTGGGACTACAGGCATGCGCCACCATGCCCGGCTAATTTTTTCTATATATTTTTAGTTGGCCAATTAATTTCTTTCTATTTTTAGTAGAGACGGGGTCTCGCTCTTGCTCGGGCTGGTTTCGAACTCCTGACCTTGAGCCATCCTCCCGCCTCGGCCTCGCAGAGTGCTAGGATTACAGGCATGAGCCACCGCTCCTGGCCCACTGTAGTTATCTTTATAGATAAATGGGCAAAGACTGAGCATCAAATGAGTATTTTTAACACCTTGAACATTAACATTCAAAGTGTTGAAAACTGAGAAACACTACAGTTTTCTGAGTACCTTGTTGCTCTTTAATACTTGGTCTTGCCACTTGAAACTAATCATCTGACAAATTTCTGGTTCTTTGTGGGGATTGGCACAGGACTGAACATTTGTATACTACATGTAGAATGATTCCTTTTCCTTTGAAAATTGCATTTAATATATACTATTGGCTGCCTCCCAAGTCCTAGAGAAATGATACTGTTGCTGAATATTTTAGATGTCATAAATATCTTGGGGATCCCTTAGGAAAGAAGAACATGAACATTTTGTGGGATAGAGTGCTTATATCTGAGATAAGATGGGTGCTAGGGATTATAGGAGGTAGAGCCGTGGATGTTGTTTAGTGCTTCCATTAGGCGCATTTGATCATTTTTACACTACATTTTAAAAGCTTCAGCTAAAAGCTAATAGATGCAGTTTAAGTTGTGCCCAAATTTAATTTTCCTCTGGTCGAGTCCTTTAATTTTGAATTCATAATTTTTAAAAGCATTAGTACATAGTATTGTTTATGAGCTTGTGTTTTCTCTCAATAGTGTGAGCTTTTAAAACTATGATGTTACAGTGTTATTAAATAAAGACTATTATTAGTATATAGATAACATGTCTTAATGTTTTTAAGATTCTAGGACTTTTTAAGTTAGAATCTCAAAAGTAGAGGAGCGAGGAGCAGTGGCCTTTTATGTCATCCTTTCAGAGAGCAAGCCATAGTCTATGAATGAAGAAGAGGAATGAGCGGTCAAGGAAACCATAATCTCTAGATTAAGTGTTTTGTGCTTTTTTAAATGGGGGGGGAGGGGCACTGTTCTCGTTCCTATATATAAAATAATGTTCTCTTCAATGTCTTAAAAATTACAACTGTTTTGGTGATTTTTTATTCAAAATTTTTTGAACTCAGCCTAGCAGCTGTGGAAGCAGAAAGGGACTCAAAGCAACCAAGATAGAAGCCTAAGATGCATGAACTAAAGCATGTCTATGTAAAGGGGAGGCCCTCAGGCCCAAGCTCAGAGGCTGCTTTTGAACATAGTTTTGAGGTCAGATTTTCCAGCCTTTGCTCGTTACAAATGACATGTGAAAGGGTTGAAGCCAGCCTCAGAGATTGTCAGAATGATAGCAGCAGGAATAATCACTGACAGCATGAGAAAGCACAAAACCCCTCTAATAGATCTGCAAACCTAAGAAGAACATTCTTGGGCCACTTAATGGGGCCTGGTATAACCCACATCTGGAGAGCCCATCCCAGCTGAGGGCGGTGACTGGGGTGTATAATTGTGATTGAGTCAATAAGAAGAGAAGGAATGGTGTTCATTCTATTCTGTTTTAGAAAGTAGAGTTGTAAATAGTAAGTTTAGACAATCCCATATGGTTAAAGCAGGAAAATGACTTTGTGTTTAAAAAGGTAAAAACATTCCAAGTTACATTTGCCTCTGACTTTGCTATTAAAGGAAAGTAAGAAGTTCTGGTTTGATATGTAATAACTACTTCATGGGCTATCCTCCATAAAAAGTTACCTAGCCATTAATTTACGTTTGTCATTTATATTACTTGCCAAGGTTTATAAGTACTGTCCTTTAAATGTTCCAAGATCACCAGCTATAAGGATATTTGGGTAATTCCAGAAGGAAAAGCTAAAGTATTACTGTACAATTTTGTACACAACCGAGGAATGAGTTAGAAAAGAGAGAAGGGGGTGAGCATTAAGTAGTATTACTGAACACCTATTGCATGGAGTGTTGGAAAGGTGGCCTTGGGAACACCCTCGGCTGCTGGGCCAGGTTTTAGGGACACCTTTGTTTTGGGCCTATCCCTGATTCTATAGACTTGGGACAAGGCAAGGCCTGGGGACTCAGGCTGGGCACTGAGTCCCAAATTCCCCTGCCAGAAACTCTTCATTTGTGCTGTGAGCAACTAACTCCCCAGTATTTCCTGCCAGAGGCCAAGTCTCTCTTCTATTCCAGAGCCTCAAGCAGAGCTTCTCATTTCTTAACTTGCCTTATAGACAGTTTCATCTTAGAGTTCATTAATTTCTTCATACATTGTTTTCTGAGCATATTTTGACAGTCGGCATTCTTCTCAGGGCTAGGAAATGAGGCAGTGAACAAAACAGATAAAAATCCTTATGAAGTTTCTATTCTAGTGGGGACAATAAATAAGCAAAGTAAAATATATAGTTTATTTATAAGGAGGGCTGGGCGCAGTGGCTTGGGCCTGTAATCCTAGCTCTCTGGGAGGCCAAGGTGGGAGAATTACTTGAGCTCAGGAGTTTGAGACCATCTTGAGCAAGAGCAAGAACAAGACCCTATCTCTACAAAAAAATAGAAAAATTAGCCAGTGTCATGGTGTGCGCCTAAAGTCCCAGCTACTTGGGAGGCTGAGGCGGGAGGATCGCTTGTACCCAGGAGTTTGAGGTTGTGGCAAGCTACGATCATGCCACTGCACTCCAGCTAGTGCGACAAGAGTGAGGCTCTGTCTTAAAAAATGAAAAAAAAAAAAAAATAAGTGTTAAGGAGAAAAATGGAGGAAAGTAGATATGGAGTGGAGTGGCAGGCCTGGTTCACAATTTTTAGTAGATCAGGGAGGAGTCTGCCAAGAAAGTAGCATTCGCATGGAGGCTAGAGGGTGGTGCAGATATCTGGGGAAGCAGCAACAGCAAGTGCAAAGTGAACCACTCACCCCATTCAGAGAACTCAAGGGGATCTGAACAGCTTCAGTCTTCAGTCTTCATGAGCAAGGAGGAGACTAATTGGAATGAGATCCGAGGGTAGACTGTTATTGTTGGGGCCTGTAAAGACTTTGGGTATAATTTGGGGACCTTAGATTTTATGAGACCTTTGGGAGGTTTGGCCAGCCTTTGCCTGAAAACCAGAGTGATGAGCAGCTCATTACCTGTCTGAGAGCTCATTCTAGCCCCACACAGTTCCTACCAGTAGAAAATCATTTTTTATGAGTTGAAATCTGTTTTTGAATCCCTCTCATGGCAATCTTTGGATTATTTACATATAAATGAAGAGAATGCTGTAGTATAGAATGTAGCTTCTGCATTTTAGTAAGAATTTGCATATAAACTTGTTACCTTAACTGTGTGAGGTGAGCTGCCTGGCAGATGGGTCCCTGCAAGTGCTATGGGCTCTGTCTTTGGTTTGACTCTGTTCTGTCAGTGACGTGCATAAGTGGATGTGGATGACTTAAGCAGAGGTGTACTATATATTTGGATAGTAGTCAGGATTTTTTAAAAAGTGACAAGATTTCCACTGGCTATGATGAACTTTTAACAGGGTTAAGTCCTGTTCATTGTTCCAAATGTAGAAGCTAGAGGTGGAGGATGTGGCTAACACAATAGTATGTGTAAAAACCGCCAAGGAAGTTCGGCTGGCTGCAAGGTCAGAGTAAGTCACTATGAATAGGCTTTGGCTGTGAATGCTGAAGTTGCATCACTACTCAGGGCCCATGCATGGGTGACGGCGGAGGGTGAGCTCGGTGACAACTGGAGCAGAGCTGTGAGGAGGAGAGCTGTGAGAAAGGGAAGGGACTGCAAAGCCAGGTCCAAGAAACAGTAATGTCCCAAGAAGCAGCTCCTCCAGAGTGATCATCCAGTGTCTCCCTATGTCTCCTTCCGACACCCTAGCCCCACTGTGCCCCTTTAAAGGCTTTGCCCTTGGCTGGAGCCTGAGCCATCACATTGCCATCTTCCTGGCCCTGCCATTCAGTTGACTACCACTGTGAGTCAGTTCATCTTCACAGGGCTTCTTAACTTCTTCATGCCCTCATTTCTGTCCCCACTGTCAGCTGTTGTGCCTGCACCTTGCCTGGGTTATTGCAGCAGACTCCCCTGGCCTCCCTCTTTCTGTCCTACAGGTGCCCAAATAACACCCCAGAGTTTCCCAAACGCAACTTAGGTTTCTCTCATTCTCCCCTCACCTCATGTTTGTTTCTGATGTACCTGGTCTAGAACATCCTCCATTTACTAAAATCCTTACCTTGGCTTATATCCCATTTCTTTCAGAAAATCTTTCTGTATTCTCTCTACAAAGAGATTTACTCAGACGGGCACAGAGGCATGTGCTTATAGTCCCAGCTGCTTGGGAGGCTGGAGTGAGAGGATTGCTTGAGCTCAGGATGAGGCCAGCCTGGGCAACATGGAGAGACTTCATCTCTTGAAAGAAAAGATTTACTCCCCCTTGGGGAACCTCCTTCCCCCACCCCAGCACCCCTTTCTTGGCTCCAACTGTACCAGAATTAAGTTATGCAGCAGACTCTTGTCCTCCTACTCAGTCATAAGGAACTTGATGTTAGGGCTGTTGTGCACGTATCCCACATGGTTTCCCAGATCCATTTTTCTAGATAGAAGGTAGCTCTGAATATAGTGTGGCTCTCTCCCATCCAAAGTACCTTCACAGGCAGCCTGGGCCCTTGGTAAACACATGTGCAGGTGAATTGGATGAGAGCCAGTTTGGAGGTTATTGTTGAACACAGGGACACATTGAAGCTTTAGATGATAAAGCCAGAGATCACAGGGAGACAGTTTGGGACCTATCATAAGAACCATCTCTCTATCACTTTGCTCCCCAAAAGTGAAGTGAGGAATGCTCCAACAGAGAGGTTGCAAGAGGGCACTGCACTCACTACCTGGAGGAACACAGTCACCTCCGAGGCGCCTTTCAACTAACTCCTACTTTGATTGTTGCAAGGCCATGTTTTAGTAAGTTTATTTGTCATGAAAATTTGAGGCCCTAATAGGGCTTCAAGTAATTTATTATAATTACTATTATAAATGTATCAATATAAAAACTTTTGAAAGTGGCTTTTAAATCTGTAGCACATAAAAAGTAGAATTGATCCCTGGATGTTTCTAAAGTTACATTAAGAGGCTGGTTTTACTCACAGTGCTTGACAGTCAGTTGTCAGTATTGCAGGTAGACCAACAACTACTGGAGTCACACTTGGCGTTCTAATTCTGGCTCCAGCACTTTTGGGTTTTTTTTTTTGCTGTATTGCCTTGGGCAAGTGACTAAACTTCTCTGCTTGTTTTATGTAAAATGAGGATAACAGTATTTACATCATGGGGTGGCTATGAGGATTAAAGGAGATAAAAGTACACACGGTGCCAGGATATAGTAAATATATTAAGCAATCAACATTAATTATTAGAATTACTTTTTAATGGTATTGAAGGCAAAGAAGTTTCATTTCAATATACATTTTGAATTTTTACTAGTGACCATATCAGGTCTCACTGAAATGTGGATGCTGAATTTAGTTAGCATCAATAGCTTGCTAAAGGCCTGCTTCCCTACACCAGCCTTTAGGCCCCAGAGATCTTGTATTTGCTAGGCCACTCACACTCACCACTGATTTCATCCCCATAGGCCAAGGTTGTTGACCCATCAGGCTGCCAGAGTTGATCCGAATCCTTTAAATCAAGTCTATTGAAGGCTTGTGTGGTGGATAAAGGATAGCAGTTAACCTAGTTAACTTTTTTCAGCCACTTGAATTATTTAGAAATTTGGAGATCTGTTCCATCTATGTAGTTTATATGATTCTTTGTATAAGTGATTCATTGTATCTTCCTCAAAACTAGGTTATTTGAAATAGTAAGATCATTCAACTGATTGCACTGACCACAAATTATTTGCAGGAGACGTTGCAGTAAAGATCCTAAAGGTTGTTGACCCAACCCCAGAACAGTTCCAGGCCT